>NW_027019317.1:6497527-6721162 GCF_013076305.1 Rhopilema esculentum
AAGCGATTTGGCGTACGCTTACAGCGGCTCTCCCATCGACCACTCAGATTTTCTTTTGCATAGAGAACATTTCCAAGCACTAAAATCTCTACGGGCTAACAATGACATCTTTATTACAAAACCTGATAAAGGGTCTGGAGTGGTAATTTTAAACAAAAAGGACTACATCAATAAAATGGAGGTTATTCTCCACGACAAAGAAAAATTTGCTAAATTGGGTGATGTCGAAACACATGACAAAACGGCCAAACTAGAGCGGAAACTCCAAAAACGTTTGTTGGAACTGGTCAACTCAAAAATGTTGGCTACAGAAATTTATGATAGGATAAGACCCACGGGCTCTCAACGACCACAAATGTATGGCCTCCCTAAAATACACAAGCCGAACGTCCCACTTAGACCAATTTTGTCTATGGTTGGCTCAGCACAACACGAACTGGCTAAGTGGCTTTCTGAAGTTTTGGACCCTGTTCTTCAAAAATATTCAAAACATTGCATCAAGGATTCTTTTACGTTCGCTGAGTTCATGCAAAACTTGAACATCGAAAACGAAACATCTTTCATGTGTTCTTTCGACATTAGTAGTCTTTTCACAAATGTTCCTTCGAGTGCGACCATCAAAATATGTGCCGACGCTTTGTACCGGAGCGAGCACCATTCCCAGAGGAAGTATTCATTGAACTGATGGAAACTGCAACACGTTCAGTTGAATTCAGTTTTAACAATGAAATGTACCAACAAAAGGATGGTGTCGCTATGGGTAGCCCTCTGGGACCTGCCTTGGCCAATATCTTTGTTGGCTTTCATGAAGAGCGTTTGTTCGACTACGACCAAAAGCCAGGTGTCTATTTTCGGTATGTGGATGACACATATACCATTTTCAAAACAGAGGCTGAGTGTGATATTTTTCTAAAACACCTAAATAGCCTACACCCAGCCCTCCAGTTTACGTTTGAAAAGGAAGAAAGTGATTCCTTACCATTTTTAGATGTTTTGGTCGAAAAGTCTAACACTGGATTTCTTACCAGTGTATATCGCAAGCCTACTTTTACCGGTCAGTACATACGCTGGAATTCATTTTGCCCAAAACAACGCAAAGTCAACCTTGTCAAAACATTAGTACATAGGGCACTTATGATCTGCTCGAAATCTAAACTGCACGCTGAACTGGAAAAACTCAAAACGATCTTCTTGGACAACGGCTATCCTGAAGACGTCATTTTATCTTATACTAAGGAGAAGATCGCAAGTTTTTCGGCTGTTCAAAAGTTTGGTCCGCAAAAGTGCCCAGTTTATTTGAAACTACCATGGATTGGTAACACTTCCTTGCGATTCGAGAGTCAGATTAGGCAAGCCATGACCAAATGTTTCTTTGCTGTCAATCCTCGGATTGTTTACAGCACTAGGAGAGCCCTTCCATCCATTCAAAAGGATTGCGTTCCTACCAAACAAAAAAGTTCCGTCATTTATGAATTTACGTGCCAGTGTGATTCTGGCTACGTAGGACGCACAACCCAAAGGTTGGGGGATAGGATAAAACAGCATGTTCCTTCCAACATACGAAACAAAACTGCCCCTCAAAGAGAACAGCCTCCTCGATCTTGTAGGTCTAGAAACACTGTTAAAACAAATGATTCTGCCATTGGTCAACATCTTTTAGACAATCCAGATTGTGCAAAACTCTATAATGACGACATGTTTCGGATAATTGGCAGAGCCCGGTCGTCCTTCCATCTAGCAGTTTTGGAGTCAATCTACATAAAAACGAAAAAGCCGCCATTGTGTAGACAAAAGGAGTTCGTTTTCTCTCTTGGACTCCATTGGTAATTTTTCTTTAGGCTCGCGGCACTGATTGGTCAACTATACCGGTCTTGTGCTTGCGTTTTTCTGATTGGCCTATTTCTATCCACAACTGGGTATATATTTTTCAAACGTGTTTTTTCGGAACCTATTCTGACGTTTTATGCTCTGAGGAGTGTCAGACGAAAAAGCTTTAAGTATGTTGTAAAATGTTTGCTTTTTTCAAAGCCATTTTCAAATTCTGTACCGCAAAAAAATTGTTCACATTTTTCAAGCAGAGGTACACTAAACAGGAGATTGAGGATCTCAACCAACTGGTGAAGTTAAGAGGTAAGCTGAGGACGGCCAGGTTCTCTTTATCATTTCTCAATTTATGTTTGACTAACCGAGTTGTGCCAAAATTTATCACCGCTCGTATTTCCAAGTCTGGTGTTAGACAAAGTCCAACCATTGAGCGCGCTTTTCTCCATGATGAGATTCAGAAAAGAAAAACCAATGTTCTGAACTTAAAATGCCTGTATACACGCCAATGGTCTAAAACGCGTCCATTTCTTTCATTCCTTGACAATTTTCGACTTTGCCGCTACATTTCTGAAATTGACCAGCGGACACTAAAACATACCACGGAAAAACACAATAGGAATATTGGCTTGCTAGTAAGGAAACGTTTCGGTGGCATGTTGAGCGACACCAAAAAACATATTTTCAATTTCTCGGATTATTCTCTCTCTGATACTGAAACATTTGTCTTAGGTAATGGACTTGAATTTTGTATCCCACCCCTAACAATCAACAGAGAGGAACTCTTTGCTGAATTCGAAATTTTACACGCTCAACTTGCTAAGCACGAGATTTCTAACCCTTTGGAGTTTAACAAATTACGAGCACGACTAAGCGATTTGGCGTACGCTTACAGCGGCTCTCCCATCGACCACTCAGATTTTCTTTTGCATAGAGAACATTTCCAAGCACTAAAATCTCTACGGGCTAACAATGACATCTTTATTACAAAACCTGATAAAGGGTCTGGAGTGGTAATTTTAAACAAAAAGGACTACATCAATAAAATGGAGGTTATTCTCCACGACAAAGAAAAATTTGCTAAATTGGGTGATGTCGAAACACATGACAAAACGGCCAAACTAGAGCGGAAACTCCACAAACGTTTGTTGGAACTGGTCAACTCAAAAATGTTGGCTACAGAAATTTATGATAGGATAAGACCCACGGGCTCTCAACGACCACAAATGTATGGCCTCCCTAAAATACACAAGCCGAACGTCCCACTTAGACCTATCTTGTCTATGATTGGCTCAGCACAACACGAACTGGCTAAGTGGCTTTCTGAAGTTTTGGACCCTGTTCTTCAAAAATATTCAAAACATTGCATCAAGGATTCTTTTACGTTCGCTGAGTTCATGCAAAACTTGAACATCGAAAACGAAACATCTTTCATGTGTTCTTTTGACATTAGTAGTCTTTTCACAAATGTTCCTTTGAGTGAGACCATCAAAATATGTGCCGACGCTTTGTACCGAAGCGAGCTTAATAGCCCACCATTCCCAGAGGAAGTATTCATTGAACTGATGGAAACTGCAACACGTTCAGTTGAATTCAGTTTTAACAATGAAATGTACCAACAAAAGGATGGTGTCGCTATGGGTAGCCCTCTGGGACCTGCCTTGGCCAATATCTTTGTTGGCTTTCATGAAGAGCGTTTGTTCGACTACGACCAAAAGCCAGGTGTCCATTTTCGGTATGTGGATGACACATATACCATTTTCAAAACAGAGGCTGAGTGTGATATTTTTCTAAAACACCTTAATAGCCTACACCCAGCCCTCCAGTTTACGTTTGAAAAGGAAGAAAATGATTCCTTGCCATTTTTAGATGTTTTGGTCGAAAAGTCTAACACTGGATTTCTTACCAGTGTATATCGCAAGCCTACTTTTACCGGTCAGTACATACGCTGGAATTCATTTTGCCCAAAACAACGCAAAGTCAACCTTGTCAAAACATTAGTACATAGGGCACTTATGATCTGCTCGAAATCTAAACTGCACACTGAACTGGAAAAACTCAAAACGATCTTCTTGGACAACGGCTATCCTGAAGACGTCATTTTATCTTATACTAAGGAGAAGATCGCAAGTTTTTCGGCTGTTCAAAAGTTTGGTCCGCAAAAGTGCCCAGTTTATTTGAAACTACCATGGATTGGTAACACTTCCTTGCGATTCGAGAGTCAGATTAGGCAAGCCATAACCAATTGTTTCTTTGCTGTCAATCCTCGGATTGTTTACAGCACTAGGAGAGCCCTTCCATCCATTCAAAAGGATTGCGTCCCTACCAACCAAAAAAGTTCCGTCATTTATGAATTTACGTGCCAGTGTGATTCTGGCTACGTAGGGCGCACAACCCAAAGATTGGGGGATAGGATAAAACAGCATGTTCCTTCCAACATACGAAACAAAACTGCCCCTCAAGAGAACAGCCTCCTCGATCTTGTAGGTCTAGAAACACTGTTAAAACAAGTGATTCTGCCATTGGTCAACATCTTTTAGACAACCCAGATTGTGCAAAACTCTATAATGACGACATGTTTCGGATAATTGGCAGAGCCCGGTCGTCCTTCCATCTAGCAGTTTTGGAGTCAATCTACATAAAAACGAATAAGCCGCCATTGTGTAGACAAAAGGAGTTCGTTTTCTCTCTTGGACTCCATTGGTAATTTTTCTTTAGGCTCGCGGCACTGATTGGTCAACTATACCGGTCTTGTGCTTGCGTTTTTCTGATTGGCCTATTTCTATCCACAACTGGGTATATATTTTTCAAACGTGTTTTTTCGGAACCTATTCTGACGTTTTATGCTCTGAGGAGTGTCAGACGAAAAAGCTTTAAGTATGTTGTAAAATGTTTGCTTTTTTCAAAGCCATTATGTATAAATTATGGCAAAATGATGAAAAGAAAGGGTCAAGAAATAAGTAAAGTAAAAAACAAACATATAAAGATGTTGTTCTGAATAATTTTGCCTGGAAAACTTTTTTCAAAATAAAAGTGCTTGATGGTATTAAAGGTTTAGGCATAGCTGTACATGCAGTTTGTTTTGGTTTGTAACCGGGCAGCTCTAGATTATGATTTTGCGTTCCACTGTCTGGCAACTGTTCCACAAGCCAAATGATTGTAGTAACTTATCAATTCTATCTGCTTGCAAGCTATCTGCTTTGAATTTTGTTTTTGCTTGGTGGCTAATGCTACATTGTTTGGCCAACCCCCTTTTCTCTTCACTTTTTGAAACAAGAAGACTAGCTAGCAACTAAACCTTCTCTGTCATCTCCAGTATAAGAAATTAGGTCCTGTCATCCCCAAAGTCTGGCTCTTTCCCTTGCCTACATGTTTGCTTTAATTTTAACTGTCAGTTATGTTCTGATTGAACCAGAAAGCTGAAATTTGAAAATTCATTAGCAGAACAACATAGCCTTTAGTAGATTTTGCTTATAAATTGCACAAAATGGCAAAATTATTGCAATGCCAGGACTGGTTGTCATTGTAAGAACCAAGATTGCAAACACATGGCAACTGGCCATGAAACTCTGGGTCCGATGTCATTGAAAAGTTTCTCATCTGCATAAGCAATGCCTAAGCTGCTTTTGAAAGGTAGTTCACCTTTTTGCAATCATGATTTCAAGCATAAATTACTATCACGATTTCGACTGTTCCCTAGCCTGCTTTTGTACGATCTTCATCTTTCTGTAATTAAAAAAGTTGCCTTTTTCAAAATCGTTAGTAAAAGAAAGTCAATTGCTCTTTTTGCATATTTAAAAAGACCTTCGCAAGCAAGCCACACCCAGCAACTGCAGGTTGCCTAAAACTATTCTAATCAAACTTTCATTCATTCCAGAGCTAATTTTTATAGAGGTTTAGGCACCCTGTTTTGCCAGGGATCTGAAAGTCGTCCGCTAACATCTGCTGGCTTTATTTTTAGTCAAATTCTCGCTATTTAGAGTTAGTGTGAATCAAGCATTCAATCTTCATTATCGTTTAAGATTCTTTCAGCCCGGTCAACAGTCAAGAAAACTGTTTTTCATAATTGCGTACCGGGGTATCATTATGCAAATACTACAAGTTGAAACCCAGCATGATAAATGTTTGATGAAAGGTTGTGGGATAAAAAAAGGTTTTTCAAGTTTCCTTGAATTTTAACCGAAATATGCGGTGGAAAGCATCATGCGACCATATTGCTGCTTTTCTTGAAATGTGCCAAGAAATGGTCCTGAATTTACCATTGAATACAACGAAAAGATTTCTTTCAACCTTGAATCTTAACAACCCGAATTTCTGAAGATCTTTATATCTTCAATTAAAATCGTAATGAGTAAATTATTTGAAGACATTCTTGCGAAGTGCATCCAGTAGAAAATAATCCATTTTTATTTTAAAAGATATTTTTATTTACCTTAAGGTACCCACAGTGCTTGTTCTTCCTCGAGCTTCTCCAGTATGAAGAATTCCGCAAAAAGCTTATGTACCCAGCATGCGTAAAGTTTATTGATGAGCAAGTGCTACTTCATTGGCAATATTATTCACGAAGAAGAAGAGGATTAACCGTACCGTCTTCAGACGATCAGCAACGATAGGAAAATAAATAGGTACTTTGATTAAGTATTCATTTTTTATTTGTTGGCTAGCGTCGTTTTGAACTAGTTTTCTAAACAACGATACTTGGTGCTAACACAACTTCACATTATGGCGCACACTTGGGAGATTGGGGCTAGGGTCGCGATCAAATATGCGCAAAATCGTCTGTTTATGCCATTACCTTAAAAATAAGTTTTCCAATAACTCAATCGACGAGAAAAGTGTTGGAGTGGAAAAAGACTCGCCTGAATCAAAGAAGTACGAGTCAACAGTTTGGTGTAAAACATTTTCCGTACTCTTTTCTTCATAGAGTTTTTTAAAGAGCGAGCATGTTTCTGCTGCAGATACATAATTCTATTTGTATTCACACCGAATAAAGAGAATGAAGTACTTTGAATGAATCGCACTATCTTCATCAGATTAAATTCTCCCCAGTTCAGTACCCTATGATGATGACTGTCTCAGTTCCTTGAATCTATAATATTATAAACTTTCGGCTAAAATGTTGCACTTTATCAATACGGTGAACATGTTCTTTATTTTGATCCCTGCAAAAGGATTCAAAATACTTATGAATGTAAGCATAGGTTCCAAATCTTTGATTGGCTGAGCGAACAAAATTCTCCATACCCCATTAGCCAATCAGAATTCAAGAATATGACAACAAACGTGCCTAGCAGCTAAATTTAGGCCAATTTTGGACGTTTTTACCACTACCCACAAAAAAATAATAGTGTAGAATGTGCTGAAAGATAACCCGAATTTTCTTTTAAAAATTGAATCTTTGATGAATTTACGAAAAAAACTGCCGTTGTGCTCAGCAAAAATCTTTCTGCGATCGTTAGTTACGAAGGCTTGATACTGTCCCTTTCAAATCCTAATAATAATTAGGGGGGGAGCAGAACAATTACAGTTTTTAAACCTTAAAAGTTGGTTTATCCACGTAATTAACAAATATGAACTTACCTTTATAAGCCAATGTTAAAATCTTTCTTGTTGGCATTGATGTTTATGTTAAGGACAAAACTAGAAATAGCTCTTGCTAGTACTGCCCGCAAACAATTAGTTCCTTGATAATGATTGTTTTGAAAATGTAGGTCAGGATATTCGAAGAAGACACCATCTTGGGTTTTCGCAATTTTATAAAAACAGCTGCTCTAGTTGATGCTAAACTATTCTTTTTATCAAGAATTTTTGGTGTTCAGTTGGCCTTTGATTTAAGTCCAACGCCCTTTTGAAAATCATGAAGTTTTTCGAGGGTTTGACATTTATTTTTCGATAATCACGACAATCATAACTTTTGCTCGTACGGTCTCGAGTTTTTGGGAGAAAAGTGTGGCATTCGACTGGTTTTGATTCCCAAAACTTCGAATCAAAACTTCCATCCATTGCGGAGAACCGAGCTGTGATGCAGCACCGTTTTCGTGCCAAAAAAACCGAAGGCCTTTAACAGAGTCTTGGCAGAGCAACGCTCCGAAGATAATTCCCTTCCGCACAAAGAGGTGGCGGTTAACGACCTCCTCGACAAAGCCGATTGATTGACAATGAAATTGATTGACAGTTGTCATGGCAGCAGAAAAGTGACAAAATCTGCTGAAAAAGTGCTGACAACATGAACTGAAGCTTCCATATGCTACTTATACGCGGGGCAGACTGTAAGCCCTTCACTCGCGCGCTATCGCGCGCGAGTTGCGGGCAATAAATCGCTACATTTTATTTTATCGGGGATCCTTTCGGGGACAGCCAGAGATTTTTTTACCCAGAAAAGGTAATTTTTCGAATATGATGCATATTTCATATGAGTCAAACAAGCACAAACTAGCACAAACAATCACTCTTTTGTGGCATAATTTGATTTAAGAAACAGATATAGTGGCAATAAAAGTTTTGATTAGTAAAAGTATATTGCTATTGTCAATTTTGCCATTGTTTCTCTTCGCATATCAGAGCCCTGTGCTCCTCCGATTTTCCCTAAAACAAAAGGATTTCTGGGGATTTTCAGATAAAACAATAGGATTTTCACAAAAGGTGTACGAGATTTTCTTGGAGTGATTTGCCCCTCGGACCAACTTCAGCATCAAACCCTATGATGCAACGCTATCAGTAAAAAACTTAAGCTAAAACCCTGACTGATGATGTAAAAACTTTGTACGTTTCTTAACTTCAATTTAGATATATATTTATGTTATTCAAATTCTATTACTGGATGAACTGGATGAATGGTTTAGACTACCAATTCATATTATACAGCTCGTGTTGTAGCACATCTTTCTACTCTTGTTCAGCACTACATGCTTGCTTTGAAGCTATATGCGTCAAAGTCACTTCCAGTCATAACCTTTTTGTTAATGAGTTCGATACATAATAGAGTTCCCAAGTGTGAGGTCACAAAAAAACTATTTTTAGAATTTTCTAATTTTGACCACATAACAAGAAAGAACACCATAAAATAATCCTATATAGGCAAATTCAGTTAAATTTGTTAAAAATCGGGTGAACTATGGCCAAAAGAAGATTTGGAGTTTGCTAACGGATTACTGTTATTTTGGCTCAGTTCATAAAGTTATGAACTGAGACCAAATTACAGAGGTTTAATGGGGGCAGAGCTTCTACTCATCTAATCATATCTCAGCCAATTCGTAGTACCTTTAACTGATTTTGCAAATTTAGAGGTATTTCATGATGCTCTTTCGGGTTATGGGGGAAATTTCCAAAATTCTAAAAGTGGATTTTTGTGGCTCATCACTTGACAACTCTATAATAAAATCAATAAACAAACAATGAAATCAAGAGTGGTTCCTGGAGCCATCAAAAGAAAATCTTTATTCCTGGCTGTCAATACGCACTGTTTTCCGCCTTTAAATGAAGATAAAATGAAGGCTGTATCGTGTTTCTTTGATACATGATTATCTTAGTGCCAAATAAACAGATGAATCATAATTATAAATGCTTTTGTTGTAACCCAAAACCTGATCTTGGCATGCTTCAGCGATGATGAAGCCTCCGTAACAGAAATAAGTCACAGTGGTAGTGAGAGCGAGACAGGGAGAGAAACAATCATATGAATTGTGAAATGCGTTTGATAGAAAAATACTATTTCTTAAATTGAAACTTACTGAGAACACCATCTGCAAAACAGAGAGCACGTTTCAGTTGTTCTTATAGCAAAAAATTTTAGCAGCTGTTGGTGGAGATTTCAAATTTGTCCTCTTTTTTAAAGGCAAACCTTTCTGGGTCAATTTCTTCAACAACAAAAACAATTGGATGACAGAACTCTCCGAAATTTCGGGTTTCTGGAAGTAAAGCCTTCTCCGTTCATTTCAACTATAGTAACAATTCGGTTTAAAAAAATCCAGGACCCTGAAAATGCTCTCTATTTATCTACTGGCGAGATCTTTCGAGATACGTCTCCTTCTATCTAATAAATAATTAAGTATTTATTCAGAACTAATAGTATCCATATTAGTTTGCTATAGTATTACGAAGAAAATATGCTTTACATACGGTCGTTACTCTTTAAAGCTTAGCCGCAGGGCAAGTCCGATTACTGAGGCATCCCGTGCTGAGACGAGCAATAGAAATCCGAGCCCACGCAAAAGGCAGAACAGCCAACAAACGTCACTTATCTCATCAATAATTAATTAACGGTTCAACCATTGCTACTTTCCATAATGAGACAATATGGAACCAAAGTAGTTGCCACATAAAATTTGATCGTTGATGAACTTACCAGGTTACCTCTAGCAATTTTCAATTCAGTAGCAGCATAATCTTTAATTTGGGATATAGTATCTTTGTAAAATGGTGTGCCACAAAAGAGAAATGATAGAATTAGCGCACAACAATATACACATAATTGGTTAGATGAATGACTTCGGATCAGTTGATGGCGAAATAATTTCATTATTGATCCTCTAAGGATTATGAATATCTTTATGATAATAATTCATTAAAACCTTTATGCTTGTGACAATGTCTTGAAACAGGTATTTTCAAAAAACTTGCAATCTCAATGAATGGAAATGTTTCCTGCGGTTGTTGCTGATATTTACCAACAGTAGATTCGTATTCACTAAATAGTTAAAAATTAAACATAATTGAACATAATTCGCCAAACTAGTAACTTTATAACGAAAATAATACGTCAGAAATTTTCAATCCGGGCGAAAAGCTGTAGCTCCTCTCTCAACTGCTCCCAGCTAAAATTAACAATGTTCTTGATAATACGGATCGTTGTTGGAAAAGTAACTGTATACTTATTATTTATTTACAAAAATCTGAAAATGAATTACTATTTAAATGCATCGCCCATACATATCAACAACTTCAAACAATCATAGAGCCTATAAGTTGTCAGGAGGGTCTTTAATTGCCAATCGCTGCGGCTATATTAGGTCTTGCTACTCGTAAGGCAACACGAAAAACCAAGGTTTACAATTAGAGGGATTTCAGGGGAAATTGCTACTGGTATATTCAAGCAAACGCACCCTGACGATCATATCCAGCTCCATATTGACAATAATAAAGTTTAAGGATAATGAAATATGTGGATAAAGAGGAGTGTATCCGGTTCAGTAGGAGCTATGTATTATGCTCGCTCTTGCCACATGTTTGGAAAATCAATTTGATGCATAACAAGAAAACTTCATCTCTGCAGATTAGCAGTCCATGTGCTGGTTGTGTTGTTACAATCAAAATGCTGCCAAATCAAACTCGCTATTTCAATTCATTGATAGAAATTGAAGTAGGTACAATATCATCTGCGGGCCTCGTCGTGATCTGCCATTTAAGATTTGCTTTACTTTTTTAATTTGGTACACATCTGAATTAAAGGAAAATTTTTTAGAGAGTTTACATAGCGTGAATACCATTCCCGGCAGAAAACTGCATATCATGCATGGAAGTGTGACGTCACTCAATCGTAGCTGCATCTTGCAAATCCCAGTGCCCCATTCAGATCTTAGTACTTGAGGAAATATGGCCTCACGTAGCCAATCAGCTATAGAAAAGGACCACCGACGTCCTGATTTCAAATCTCAGATGCTTTTGTAAGTTGTCTTTACAACAAATACCAATCTCTTCACAACCAGCAGGCACCAAATGCTCAAAGGAATGTTATTCGAAATGAACCCCATTGCTGAATACGGAAGTTTCGTGTACCTTCCAAAAATCGTTGTGATTTCTCAAGGAATTTCATTTTGATCTAAATCAGCCGTCCTAAGCTGGTTAACACGTTTTATACAAGGACATATTACCAAAGTATTAAATCAAGTACTCTACGGCATTTTCCATGAGTTTCTCTTGGATTTCGGCAGCCTTTTGATAATCCAAACGCTGCCACAGCTCAAGATCGTCCTCTGGCAATCGTGTTTTATTGGAATTAAGACCAAGGAAAAACCTGAACACACTAACTTGAGACATGACGTCAAGGGCACCGATATCAAAGGTACTCCCGGAACGCAAGTTGTCGTGGTTCTTGTCTGCCTCCGGGACTGAAGGGCGCAGCACGGTTGGTCCGAATACGGTCGACAGATTGTTGATACCCATTTTGTTAGTTGATTCCTTTTGACTGACCCTGTCAAAAGAAAAACAAAGGAAAATGAGTTTCTCTTGCAATTTGAGAGAAGTATAATCAAACCCTGAGAAAAAATGGACATCATGAAAAAGGGATACAACAGTCCGCACAAAGTCGAAACCCAAAGTTCAACAAGCTACTATAAGACTGAATACTCTAAAAACCTCTTTAGCGGGTCACAAAGTTACTTGCTATTAAAAGCGTATGGAACAGGGATTATTTACGAGACGTAGATACGCAATCGGAAAACATCTGCAAGACAACACAATGAAATGAGTTCCATCTCAGCTTCTTTGAGCGCAAATGACTGCTCCTTATAACACCCAAATCCAAAATTCCTCTCTCAATGCCTCGAGCTACATAACTGGATTAAATTTTCAAAGGAACCAAAAAGTAGTAGGCAGGGTTTCAAAGCATGTCGTACCTTCTAAGGTGTTCAAAGAGGTACAGGGCTGTTAGTTTGTTTGGCTTAGGAAGCTGCTGAAATGTATCGATCATGTACAACTCTTTTTCTTCTTTGTCGGATATTTCTGAAAGATACAAAGAAGTATTTTAAAGTAAAATTAAAAAACCTTTTTTCATTGATATGTATAAACAGTTAGCACAATAAATAAAATTCCATGCGAATGAATAAATTGAATGACCAATCATACTTTCGGATTAAAATTTCGAATTAAAATCTTTACACTTGCGCTTGGACGAATTGGCAAAAGATTTTAACTACGTTATTTTCAAAAAGCTATTCTCAAATCTACATTGATGCTTGCTTGTGAATTCAGTGTGTAAGAACTTCCTATTTCTCTCGATTTACTAATCATAATATTATAAGTAGGCCACAAGAGGCTCTAAAGCTGCAGTATTATATGAAATTACCCCAGACAAAACAGTTCTGATCTCTTCTTATCTAACAACGTCAATACTGAGCTCCATTCGACTACCGGAATAAGACTTCAAATGGGTTTACAATACTTACGTAATCCACTAACGAATCTCGGGTAAAGAGCATTTGTAAACAACGGCTCTGGTAGCTCTCTCAGGTAAAGTTTCACCAGCCCAGCAACGGCATTGATGTCGGCTTCTGCTAGATTCAGCGCGGCACTCTGAGGATCTATAACAACAAATTGTTCATTTGATTATTTTTTGGATTTATGCAATCAACTGGCGATTGATTGTTGCAGATTAGGAATTTGTATTCAAATAGAGCTTCTGCTTGTCTAATACCAATTCGTAGTCAATTCATAAGCATCTTCGTACTTTTTGGCCTAAGGCTATCAAATGAAATGTTAAGCAGTACGAGATGATGAAGAAAAAATGGCTGAGAAGGCAAACAACAGTTTCTGTAGGTGCAAGCAATGAAAACGAAATTTAGAAGATGCAAGCAATCTATTTGATGGTTGTTTGTAAACAATCCTTGCTAGTAAGGATTTTCCACAGTTTTTCAGTTTAATAAAATTCTTACCCTGCAAACCCAATCTCAAGAGAGGCCATTATAGAGTGATAAGACGGTAGCGAAATGGAATTTAACCCCCCTCTCTGATAGACACCTGAGAACCAACAATTTGACACATTTCATTTAGATTTCCGGAACTGTGCAATTTTGGGACCGAAATTTAATAAAATAAATCCTGTTACATCAAGATAACATATTTTTTCCGATTGCCTATTGACAACAGTGTTGCAAAACTGTTGTAAAATGTTTTTGAAACACTGCTCCGGCACTCTGAATGGAAGACAAAGGCAATAATCGTGATAACTTTATAATAGCTAACAGGAAGCAAGATTTGAAAGCCTTGTAAATCTTGTAAATTTATTATTTAATTTTATTTTCACTAAAACCCTGTGAAAATACTTTTGAGCCTTCTTAAAAACTACGCCCAAGTCGAAATCGAAATGCGCTTCAGGAATTCATACATAATAAAGACATCAGTAATTATCCAAAAATCCCCACTTACTTTCGTCGAAAACAGTTTTTAATGATTTGACTTCGGAGGCAATTCCCGATAAGCGGTAGATGCCTATTTCATCTAGGCCTACAAAAAATAAACAACAAACATTTGATACTAGTCTAAAATGTTGCAAACTTTGAATAAAAAAATGCAAATTCCAGTACAGGAACTATCAAAGCAAGATGATCAGGTTGCTTATAGCATGGTCTTGCAGTTTAGAAATTCTCCAGGTCAGTTAATTACAGTAATAGTTGTAATACTCTTTAGTACTTAGTCGTCATAAATTAAGCATTTGACAAGTTAGATATTATGATCCGGTAGAAAGGAAAGCTAAATCTAGTCGTCTTTAAGGTACACATTATGAAAGCCACTTTGTGAAAATTACAGTCAAATGTAGATAAATAGATTAAAAAAGTCCTTACATCAAATTATCTGGATTTACTGACTTAATAACGAAATCCTATTAAGCAAATAGTAAAATAATTGATCAAAGGTCTGTAGTTTCAAGCACAACAAAAGATATTTGGCTTTGGGTTATCGTGATTTTTTCCTAGCTTGTTTAATGGGTCTGAGAACATAACCAATCAGTGTTACTACCCACCTCTCTTTTCTATCTCTTTAATACACGAAATCACAATCAATGGAATGTCAAACTTCTCTCTCCTGGTAAAAAGAAAAGAAATACTTTCTTCACTGAAAATCAGACGCTGATGATACAAGCAAAAAAAGAAAGAATTTCTCGACATTGAAGTGTTCATTACAGTTTAAACTTTACATGACATGTTTCTGAAACGATAAAACACGTCCTTTCGATTTTAGCTTGAGCTTCCAAACTCACAACGATGCTTCATTGTCCACAATAACAAACAACCTTCGCCTTAGTCTTGATTACACCATTTTCCCATAATAGAGTTGTAATACTTCATATTTTAATGCATGAATCTAAAATGGCTGCTCAAATTCTTAGATACATACTGTCTGGCTACTCACCTTGTGACAGTCGAAATAGGAACCTTAAACACTTTGGACTCGCTGGCATTGGTTCTCGTTCTCTTGATCCCTTGCCGCGATTGTGAATAGGAAATCGTCAACGTGATTGCTCCTTGTTTATCAAGAATTACAGTGAATGTATGACATCTGTTATCGGCAAGGTTCTCTTTTCCCAACTAAAATTGATAGCATTCATTTGAGTTAAGTAAAAAGACAACACGATTAAAGAAGAGGTAGATTGTGACAGCACGTTTCCATGGACCAGCAAATAATAACCTCCAATGTATATGAAAATAAGCGACTGCAGGAAGTCCGTGGTCAGGGGGCATCAATAACGTACTTATGCCAAAAATTACGATTTGCTGATCCCTTTCTCCCCGCTCCTTAATCTCTCAAGTTGATAAACTACTACCAAGTTGACCATATCCCAAGATGACATCCTCCCATGATGACCACCTCCCAAGATGACCACCTCCAAAGATGACCACCTCCCAAGATGACCACCTCCCATGATGACCACCTCCCAAGATGACCACCTCCCAAGATGACCACCTCCCAAGATGACCACCTCCCAAGATGACACAACCAACTGGAACTTGGTCATTTCTGACAACTGCAAATTTTACTTCGTCATTCTCAACATCTTTCAATAATAGACCTTTGATAGTCACTACGGTTCTATAGAAGATTAGTGAACGCAAATCTTATTTAGATGACAAATCAAAAGCAAGCTTACATCAATAACAACTTTGCCGCTGATTTCATCACCAAGAAGACGTCCTCTGTTATTGTAGCAAGTTATGCGAAGGAGCGAGGCCGCCTCGACATCAAATTCAAAATCCTAGAACGAATGACTAACTATTAAAACCAACTTCTCGTTATTTTAAAACGAGAAGAAAAATATGTTTTCTTCATATAAGAACCTAGCACCTTAAGAACATTTTGACTGATATCTTGGAATTAGGGCCTCTTCAAATAATAACAGGGTCGGCCTTAAAATTGCAAATTTAGGTCTTATTAACTGCAACAAATTGATTTTTTTTAATGCAACAACGTTTTTTTTCCAAAACTACACTATCGTGCACCAAGTACCCTATCAATCAATGCATGCAGCTTTTTGTACTTGCAGCGGTTAAAATCTTCAAATCAAATAAAAACCACTTCAAAAACTGAAAACCTCATTTCCTTTAAATGCCTACTTTTAAAAAAAATGGTGGTACAACCTTTAAATATTGCTTTGAAAAAATCAAATATTTTAAGAAATGCTTAGGCTTTTCGCCTGACACAGAGTATAAGACGTCAGAAGAATGATCGAAAATACCAAATATATAAGAACCCATCCAGACTGATTAATATTAGGCCCAAAATAGGTAATCATAAATGTCGGGTAATATGAGAGATATCTCAGGCAGGTAAAATGGGGAAAATCGTTAGATTTTACATAATCATGCTTGCAATGTACGTTGAAAAGCATTGTACAGTTATCAATACAATGAAATAAAATTGGCCCCTGAGCAAAATCCCTAAGGACTAAGTACCCTAGCATTAGCCATTACCCTAGCATTACCAATTGCCATTTAAAGCAAATAAGTTAATCAGTTAATCAGTTAATCGAATTTTCCTAACTATTTTTGTTTGTATACTGCTTTACGCTATTAAACCTAAAAAATCAACAAAATAAAGGCAAATTTCCTTTTGCATTGCGCTGGTTTTAAAGAGAAGCAATAACTTATATATTTTATTTGTTACGTCATATACCTCGTCCCATTGGGGTTCAGCCCCCTTTGCTGCTTTGGTCTTTCCTTTACGGAAAAAATGGCCGTAACTGTCAACATCGAGAATGCAATAGTTTTCTAGAAGAGAGCAATGTTAAAACATATAGCATTAAAACAGGTAAATGCATGTCATAAATCATAATAATGTAGATGGTTTATTCTTGGATTAAAGAAATCATTAAATAACGGTCAAAATTTCTGTTATAAGAAGTGCTATCGTGGTGCTATGATTTTCAAAGTCGAATTGACTTTGACAAACCAAGGTAGTTTAAAACAAAACTTATTCTGATTTTTAAAATTTCTTTTGAAAAATGCTACATATTTGACCAGCTACTTCTTCAATTTTATAACCCTTACCTTTTCAGCAAGCGTATTTTGCCAAATTTAGACACGTCGTTCCAAAAGTCCCATGTTTAAAACGACATCTTACTTGCTTTACCTTGATTTATTCTAACCTTCTAAAAAAGTGACAAACTGGAGTCTTACCGGCTGTCCGCGAAAAGCTTTTCCCATTTTGCACATGAATATAGAGATATCCAGTTAAACCATCTTCGTTATCTGCATAAAAACAGTAAGTAAAAGCAACAGATCCAAAGACGTCTTTAGGCCTACCAACTGATAGTATTCTTCATTCAACAGTTGTTCGTTCCAAGAAAAAAACATTCAGCCGTTTGATGGGTATGACATCATTATAGCTAACATGATAACACACAAGGACATAATAATTATATGATATTATTAGTTGATGAGAAGTAGGACGCATATGACTGGCTTCGTGTCAGCCTCCTGTCACTATTATTGAGCCCAATTTTGAAACAATAATTGAGGGGACAATTTAGGCCATAAATTCATTTAGAAATATCAGAATCAATTTATATCAGAAGAAAAGGTCGAAACTTGAATCCGGAGACAAAGATGACGCTCTCTCTCTAGGGCACACTTTTTTTGAGTAGTTAGCAAGCAGTGATTGGTGAAAGAAAAGGCCTTCCTCCTATCTTGGTTACATATTAAGCTGCCTTTGCTCATTTAATTCGTTAACGGCTTAACGGGTATTAAGATACTATTATTATTTTCATGTTTATTTAGAATTGCAATATTTGCTACATTGTTACTTATCTGTTTAGAATCTGATGCAGAAAAATAGGAATTAGGTGAAAGTAATTTGTAAAAAACTATTTTCTAGTATTTGTGCTAAAGGTACTGCGATTCCGTTCATTCGCCTTTTATTGACCACAAGGCCTTTACAAAGTCTGCTTAAAAATTTCATGTTTCGTAAAATCAACTGTAAAGACTAACCTGGTTCTTCGGAATCCTGCCGGAGGCTCGGAAAAAATGGCGAAGTTATTGCTGCTCCAAATCTCATCCCAAGCCTTTGCACCTTGAAAAGATAGTATTCTATGTTACGCCACATTACTCAGTCGTTTCGCAACATGGTTCGTTCACAACGAAAAATGCTGGCTTCGCGTCGGATACAGAATGTCAATAATTAGGAGAAATTACGCCATAAGATTCGATTTCCGAAGCAAGGCTGCTTCGACAAATACCTCACCTTCGCCTTCTCTATATTCGAACAGCTGAGATGATTCATATAGAGAAATACTTCCACACAGATACGAACGGTTACAACATGTGGACGTATTCGAACTAAAGATTTCCTTTGAGTATACTTACTCGAAGAGACGTTTCCAGTGCTTGTTGTATCTCAACATTGGAAAGATGAATTGTCCCTTGCTTACGAGATAGCACTACAAAAAATTATGAAAACAATTCTTGGTATGACTGATGAAAAAGCTAGAACAACAATTCACGAACCTTTCTCTGGGGCGTTGCATTAGAATTATAACTCCCGATAACTCGGACTTCCAAGGGGCCAATGAAATGGTTCTAATAACGTTTGTGTTATTAGAGGCATATTTTTAAGTATGTATTGGGCAAGGGGAATGTATTATATTAGTTCGACTTAGCGAATGTTCGAGTTATCTTGGTTCGACTTATCGGTAGTTGACGGTATTTCTAAACTTGATTCATACTTCTCTTTAAGAAATTTCCTATATAAATAGATATATATATATATATACATATACTATCAAAAGCTCTAACTCCAAGCGTAATATTTCATAGTTTTATACACCCTTGAATAGAGTTACGACAAAAAGCAGCATAAACATAAGACAACCCCTGACTTAAAGAATACAACTGATCTTATACGAACTTCTTTTAATTCTTGGAGCAATCGCTTCTTTCCATAACATTCTATCGTTGTCACTTCCAAGCAGCAATGTGTACGTCTGTTGGGTAAAAATTCAGAAGATCAGAAAAAGGTTTAAACTGCCTATGCAAGGCTGGTAAATGATGAAAATAAAGATATTTAATAACATCCGCTTGCTTTTTTCTTATCAAAGGCAACGAATGATTGACAGTTTTAAAAATCTTGAGAACTAGAGATTTGGCCTAATTTTAAAAGCATAAGCTTTCGAAGTGAAGGGCGGCCATGCCCTTATGCCTTTGACTGGATAATTATAAATAACAATCGATTGATATATAGCAACCATCAGATGTTGGTTTCAGAATTTAAAGTTTTCACTATATTGGATTTGTACTAATCTGTACAAACTAACTACCACAAACATTTGCATATTTTTGCGAAATTAATGCTACTCATAGAATGAAACAACCAATGATTAGTTTGCAAACTCAAACCACCTTGCAAATAGCGGCGAAAAGTGAAACTAAGTTTTACCAGTAACATGAAGTAGTTTTAATTAGTACGTACCTTGCCCGATCTATGATAAATGTTTAAAGGGATACTCGGGGCAATCAGTTGCAGCAGGCGTTCCTGGAGAGAAAATTATGAAAGGTGGTTACAGAAGGGTTACACTGATCTAGGCACTAATTTTGTCGACGTGTAGACGAGTATTTGGATGAAGAAACAAGGGACGTGGTTAGTGCCACGGTTGCAGCGGCCATGGGAAGAGGATGGGCAGGTTTCCGATTACTTTGGGCAAGTCAAAAAGTTGTCTTACAATCACATCATTGTCAATATCGGGAATAAAGCCCTTCTGCATAATTCTGAAAACTGAAAGGTGGTATGCACTACTAACGAGCAGGCAAGTTCTAAGATAGAATTAAAACAGATGCAGGAACCTAAGAACCGAAGAGGCTAGAAACAGGTGCAGAAATCTAAACCGAGAAGAAGTTGAAAACAGGCCGAGGAATCTAGGCAAAGAAGAAGTTAGAGCCTACCTGTTCTTGCAATTTCTTTTTCAGTTTCTCGATGGCTCTCGTAGATGCACGTGGACCCGGTATTGTTGCAGTGCTATCACGTTTCCTGATTTTGGGCTGGAATACAAAGCTACGATTTAACAATTTTATTGGTAAAAGCGTTTGATAAATGTATGAAAAAACGTGAATGTGTTTTTGCTTTGCAACATAAAGGCAGGGAAAGAATCAGGAAGTTTTGGCGCATTGTTTGTAGAAAGAAATGTTTTATATAGGAAAATAACCATAATCAAAGAGCTTCTTTCAAAAAATGTTGTGCTCTCTTGTTTAAAAACCTTTTACAATATATCCAAAAAGGAAACAGGATGGGCCAAAAATAAAAAACAATACATCTTGAAGTTCTTACTACCTCTTACCTATAACATGGTTTCTTGTATAAGTCATAAAGAAATTCATAGGCAAAGAAACAATGCATTAAGAAGGGACTTTTTCATACCCTGGCAAAAGGGGAACCTCCTTCGAAGCTTGACTGTGGAGTGGACACCATAACATCTCTTCTCATTTCCGACCTAATATTTGCAATAGTCGCCCGTAATCGGTCACAATCGGCTTTTGTCGTCACAGGCACAGTTTGCGAGCCTAAACGGAGAACAAAAATTACAGCATAATCACATTTAAACCAATGTAGATAAAAACGAAAAAAATCCGCTGTAATGCAGACAGAATGAGTTCGCTAACACCCTTGGACTCCACTAATTGGACAAACTTATGTATTCGCGATTGGCTTATTCTGATCCACAACTTGGTATATATAAATATATGTTAATTATTCTGAAGAAGCTTGCAGCGAAACGTCAAACAAGTTTTTTTTATTGAGCATCTATTTAATATTTTAAAAAACTTTAAAGTTAGGAGCTATTGAATATATATATATATATATAACATCTCCTAAAGAGTGAGTTATTCACGAAACAGGCTGTCACGAAACAAATCTATGCAATATTACGCTCTACGTGCAAATGTAGTGAGCACTGTGCTACGGAAATATCAACAGACAAATTTCTATATATATATATATAAATATATACTTCTTAGCTCATAATATTTTGATCATAATTATGACGTAATATTATCTAAAAAGTGTCAGATGAAAGGCTTAAGTATGTTGTAAAATTTTTGCTTGCCATTTAATCATATTTTAGTTAAACATTCAATTAAAAAACCCTCGATAATAACCTTCTGACTCTTTGAATGGCTTTAGCTGTATGTCTGATAACGAGATGTACCATTTGCACACGTATGCATCCCTGTGAGTGAAAAATTACAGTTTATTACAATACGGGTAAGTACATTAAAGGAGCCATGTTTGGATCAAATTTCGTAATCAGCTAAATTCACATTGGATGAGTTATACAAAAGCCTATTGCTAATGCTCCATATGCACCAGGTACTCTATTTTCTCTATTCTAAATGCTGTATAACTATGCTTACGTAAAGTGTTCAAAGACTGGACATATCTATGTGACAACTGACATTAAAAAACAGGTGTATCAAATATTGCGTATGGTGGCATCTTCCGATTGCAATGCTTTTCAATAGGTAAATAACCCATACAGAGACATTGAATATGGCTGGCTAATATATTTAAACTTCAAATAAAAATAGAGATTGAAAATTCAATACTCCTGGCATTTCAGTTAATTTCTGAATAATACTTTCTAGCTGTTAAGGTGTGCATTTAAACTATATCTTACTTGGACGGTTTAAGCTTGGCGCAAATTATGACGTCACTCATCAGAAACAATGTTCTTGCCTTCCGTTGTCCATCTGGAAAACAGTTTGAGAAACTGACATACCGTAAATTACCTAATAAGCGCCTAGAATCTTGTTTAAAAATTCGTTCTCGACTCTGAGACGCTTATTAAAATTGATTATTGTTGCATATTAATACAAAAATTGAGGGTGCTAATAAACATTTTGTCATTATTGCGAGTGAATATGAGCATAGATAATGAAAAAATAAGATTCTGTTTAGAATGTGCACCTCTGTTTTGCAAAAGATTTGGATATTTGTTTGAATAAGCGCTATTTTCTTGTTCCACCATGACGCCTTTTCGATTGGGAACACTTATTTGATCGTTAATGGTAATTCGAAATCTCACAATAGCTACTCTTGGTTTTCACATTTTGACAATTAGCCTGACAATGATATTTTCATAAGGAAATTCATGTCACTTGGGGTGTAGAAAAACGTCTCTCTTTGGCAGCTTTTTCCAGATTTCTTACCCATAATTAAGACAAGCAGAAATTAATCGACCAAAAGTGGTGAAATAGTATGCTGGTCAGCATCTAAATGTGATTGCCCAGTAGGCAATGGGAAACGTTTGTTTGTGTGCAGTGAATACCAAAACGACATACCATCTAGCTCTACAACATTGCCTTCTTTCAATAGCTGTCTCTGAGGTGCTTTCTGAAACAGAAATCATGTTTTCAACATCGAAAGAAACATTAATTCTTCGACATAAAAACTCTCTTAGATATATTTTTAAATACGAATATGTACCATTAGCCAGGTATATCTAAAGTTTATTTCCTGTTTTCACTATATATACATGGTAATCCCATCAGCATGTTTTACATGGAGCTGTCTCAAACTTTACAATTAAAGTATACCAAAAGGACTTGCTTGAAAACTAAGATTTTGTTAAGAGCATAAAAACATCAATATACAAAAGTTAATAGGACTAAACGGAGAAAGGCAAATTGAGTTAGCCTACATAAAAAAGTTAAGTGAGAGAGCTAGTTTGTCATTCAACAGCAATCTATTCAAAGTCTTTGCACCCTGCAAAAATATCCTTAGAGAAAGGACATCGGGAATGGAATTGCGCTATGTCGTATTTAAATCACTGTCAAAATTTTTCTTGAATACGTTTGGGACCTTTGTGTGTAATTGTCACTGTCTAACTGTTCATCATATCATAAACTGTAGGTCAATTTAGATTGAGAAGGTTTTCTACGAATGCATCATAGTCGATGTTAGTAACAATTCTAGCAGCGCTGTTTTGCAGGTTTTGCAAAGTTTGCAATCAAGGTTTGCAGCCTCACAATACCACAAAACAATTTCGTATGCAGATCCCAAGCGAGGTTGTGATCACGTTTGACTCCTGACTATTTCACACTTTTAACGATTCTATTTTTTGCGCCATCAATACCAAATCATAGGGACCTATGTGTCCTAATGGCATTCAATTTTCTGTATTCACTTATGTGCAATATTCAGATAAAATATATTTTGCCTAGAATATGAAATTCTTGTGTCATCAGCATAGATTTTCACAATGCATTTCTGGAGAATCACTCAGAGAAAGTAGTGGACCAAGACATGAATCCAAATCGATGCCTGGAAAAAAGGCGGTTAAATCCAACTCCGGTTTTATCATGACTTCTTCCGACTAAGTGCGATAGTGTTTGAAAGCTGCTCCAGAAGATCCAGTATCAGCAATCATCTTGCGGCAATCTAGAAGCAGTCTCGCGGACATCTCGAAGCAATCTCGCAAAAATCTCGCGGCAATCTCGCAGCCTTCTCTAATACTACGTAATGATCTTAAGACAAATACCTTGTCGTTTCTGTTGACATTAACCTGCTCAAAAAGATCAAACAAATTTGCAGTGGCCTCAGACACAAGAGCATGATCCGGGTGGTCTTCTGGAGTATACTTCAGCAGGTCCTGCAAAGAAAGTCACATAACTTTCTATGTGCGTTTAAACAAATTTCTATGTGCGTCAAATAGCTATTACTAAAACCAGCACAAGTAGATTTAGTTATCCTAATACCAGCACAAGACCTTGAACCACAAACATATTGGCAAATAAATGGGGAAAGTTGTTAAGAAGGTTTTATAACCATGAAAATATCGAGAAAATAGGGGAAGGGAAGTAAAATGTAGGAGAAGAAAAGAAACATAGAAAGGCAAAAAACATGAATAATATTTATTCTCCTTCTCTGGCTACGAAAAAATAAACAGTTTAAAGGATCAAGCAATTTAACAGTTTTTCAAGGACTCTTGTTTATAAAATATAATGGATGACCAAACTATGTACCACAATATCGTTGGAAAGTACCCAGGAACTTAAATAACAGATGCCAATGATTTTGACAGACTTAATTCACATTCAAAATGAAGCACTATGAAAATTACTCACGTTGAGGATCAATGAGTACTGCGTCATTCGATCTACTGGTTTGTACAACAACGCTACAAAATAAACAAATGAAAAACACAGTTACACCAAACTGTTTGAAGCCCAGATTCAACTTACTGTATTTCAGTCTCTAATAAACGATAAAAATAGCCTACAAATATTTCCTTTTTAGAGGGATTAAGCATTTTCCACTGGAACCAAAAATCAAAATTTTCAATGAAACATGAGAAAGATGACGAAGCTGGGGGAAAAGATTAATTTTGTTTGGAATAAGCTGGTTTTGGACAGGAAATAAAGTTTTAAGAAGAGTTATTTTTTGACTAATACAAAGCTAATAGGTTGCTTATAATATGAAAACAGTTAAACCAAGAAGACAAAAGCAATGTAAAGAAAAAAGTAAATATTACACTCACCATCAAGTTTTATTGGGTCTTTCAGAGACTGGATTTTTATCTCCTGCAAAAAATTTTGACGATTAATGAAGCTGCTCCATAGTTTAGTTACTGATTTTAAAACTATGAAACAAAGCCGAATTTTGAAATATCGACCATTAGAGCTACTAGTTATTTATCTGTAATATCAACTTTAGACATAACTGATGAGTGAGACTGAAAAATCTGGATTTATACGAGGTGACAATCAAAGAAAATGACGTAATAGCCTAGCATCTTAAGCCCTGTGTAACAATAAGCTTCAGGCTTTAACTATAGGCTCTAACTGTTTAGCCAATTAAGCGGTTCAAAATTCTTTTCGGCAAGTACGCTTATCCGTGGAAAGATTGGTATTGAGAGGAACTGAGCATTCAGTGCTGTGTAACAACAAAATATCCCTTTATAGATTCTAACGGATGAAACATCCTAATAGGCAACAAAAGCACAACCGTTAGGGTTTGTTATCGTCCTGACGTAACGAATTTAACGGTCAACTCTATACATCATAACAATAGACCTTTTCTGTAAACACGGCCTCTAAGCCCTTGGCTTAAAACCTTTCGGTCGGCTGAAACCTTCACATCACTTTGACATGGCACAAACAGAGTAAACACGAAAATAAGAAGAAAGACATACTTCTTCGGTGATTATGTATTAGAAGACACATGTAGACCCTAATATCTCAATTTCAGAGATATTAAGTTTCCAAACAGCAAAGCGAGAGTGCAACAAGTGTGAATTCGTCACGAAATTTTAAATAGAAAAGACACACACTGTTTTAAACCAAAGACGTGACCCTCTAAATCTTCAGTCAAGCCTTGGTTAAAGTCTTACAACCTTTAAGTAAAAACTTGGTTTTATGAAATTCCTTTTTGAAAGGACCACAATAAGCAATTCACAGTTATGGAAACTCAATACAGGCCCTCTTAAGTTTCAAACACACACAGCCAAACGTTCCTTGCCTCCTAATACAGGCTTTGTCTAACTTGATCACTCTGATGAAGCCCTGTATGCCGGGGCGAAATATTAGTATATTCCTTAAATTTAGTTCATTTTGAAAATTTTATCTCGTGACATTGGATTCTCGTTGTCGTATTGCTTTGTTCCTAAATATCTTTTGTCTAACTTCCATATTACAAAACAATTTCTTTTGAAATAATTCAGTTAAAACCATGTTTTGGATCAACGAGCGAGCGTTGGGTAAATGTCAGAATTGGATCTTGAAGTAGCACTTCCAATTTATAAAAAGCACTTCCAATAATAATTTAAATTGGTTTTCACGAAACTTATGCATTTGATTGCACATTATTAACGACTTTCTAGCTTTAATGACAGCCAAGGAAGATGAATGTGATCTGATGAATGTGCAGGACTGGATGAAAGTTGCCAGCACAGTTACATAACAACCATCGAATTTCCTACCCTAACCCAGAAAAAGTTCTCTGAAGACAGTATCTGCTCTGAAAAGTAAATTGCCCAAGACTAATTGTTAAAATCACATTAGAAAATAGATCAATGGCAAAACGGCCTCGGAATTTGTGGTTACTACACTTTCATATTTCACAACAACAAAACGCCATTCAAACTTTCAGTTCAAAGCAGTTCCTTCCTCAAAGATGATTTACACTTCTGTTAATTATGAAATAGCTAGTTAGAACGACGACAGCCACTTCCAATACTATTTCTTTGAAATACTGTTTGTCACGAAGTCGCTGATGTTGTAGCCATGTTTCCAAAGACATGCCCTAAGTACAATATTTCTGCAGGATTTACGATAAAATGATAACAAACGAACAGCGTCTTACCTTCTGCACGATGCCATCAAAGACTGAATTGGCGTTTCGACACTTCAGCAATGTTTCTTGCGACGACTTGTAGTTATTTATGTAAGCTTTGTACACACTGAAGCCATCCATCTACAAGTTATACAGTGAAATCAATATGTGAACAATTATGCGTCATCAATATGATATTAATTCATAAGCTAGTACCCAGCAGCCCAGTTGAATCACGACAGACGATAACACTCCAGCTGAATTCATTTTGGCAAAAAACATGATATGTATTTTGTCAGCCAAAGCATCTATGTCTTGTATCACCTTGGATATCAGCTATGCCCAGCGGTTACCTTGGCTAATAAAGATATGTCTGAGACAACATTCCTTACGGTCATTGGGGTCATATGAGGCATAGAATAATGTGGGCTCCTTGGGTAGCAGAAAATGTCATAGTTTTGTGGTAAAAAAATGATTTTAAACTTTAGCCAAAGCAATCAAGAAGAAAACAGCGAAATTGAAGAAGATATTTCTCAAAGGTCAGCAAAGATGCAAGTATTTCGCATCTTTACTGACCAGAGGATAGGCAAGCAAAGTTTTCAAAACCTCAAACTGATTGCTAAGCAAAATTTCCAAAAGTGAATTAATTTTTTTGAAAGATTCGTTCTGTCCCCGTATTTTCCATTTTCCACAGCTAATCACTTTTACAGTCAGATATCCTGAGTTAGCTCTAAAAACTTGTAACTTAATGAAAAATGAGAAAAATGTAACTTAATATATGAAATACGGCTATATGAAACTATTTTCCAAAAGAAACAGTACAAAAATCCCCAATAAAAAAACATTACTCCGTAAATAAGCATAAGTATATATATTTATTGCTTTCCTATCCTTTTTTACCCGTCACTGTTATGTCACTTCTAGGTAACAGAAAATATTTCACTTTGATTAGGTTTAATAACAAAACAAGATATTCAGACAAAGAACCAGAGTGTTCAATAAATAGAAACTAAGGAGTCTTGATATAAAAAATGCTTACCAGTATAGTGAGCAAATCCCCAATGGTCTGATTTGGGCCCCAGTTGTCTATTTTTTGTTCTAGCTGCTGCAGCAAGTCCAAGTGCACACTATGTAGGTCCTCAATTCCCAAAAATATCTTGTTAAAATCAAGCATTGTTAAAATTGGTTGCGATGTTTCTGTTGACTTTTGAAGTGGCTTCATGTACTAGAAAGATTAAAGATCCTATCATGAAATCACCAGATTAAAGATGACACAAAAATAACTTTAAATCTAATTTCAACTAATATGCTCATCTATCTATCTTACTTTTAACCTGCATAACATAAGTCCTGTCTACATTCCAAAATATAAACCTAGACCCTGCCTGGTTCAATTAGCCCAGGTTAAGCCTAGCAAAATGTACACTACAAAAAATTAAAAGTAGTGTAATAGCAAAAATTGGTTGAATCTAGGTTGCCCTTTGAAGAACTCAATATCCATATGAATGTGTGACAGAAACATATGCAGTTACTGTTACTCAAGGAATATTTAGTATAATGAAAGAAATGTTGGCAAGTGGAAATGGATCAGAAATTCTTGGCATATAGAGAAGGAGCGAGAAACAATGAATTAAAATATTTGAAGTAAAAAGACAGTTGACAAAGCTTCTTGGTTTTAATTTTTTGGCATAGTTGTAATTCAAAGAGCACATTAGTATATAAAAGCATCAACTTTTTTATCTACTTCAAATTAAAACTCTTTATGCCATGATTCACATAGCTTATTAATTCTGTTTTTCTCAAAATTATACTACCTCAGTTTAACCACAGATTTTCTTTAAATAAATTCTTAAGTATATTTAAGTAATTTTCATTTTGTTTTTTATGCTTATTAAAAAATGCAATTTCACATGAAATTGAAAAGTCTTTACAGTTAAATTTGAGAGCCCAATGTTTACATTATATTCCTTATATTCCAGTAAAAATTCACAGAGTTGTATAACTATCTGCATAAACTTAAAACAATAGCACAGGAAGCAAAAGACTGCCTGGTGGCCAATAGCTTAAAAACAGAGAAGAAAAAATATTGAAAAATTGCATATTTTGGAGGTTCAAAATCTCAAGAACACCATCTATGTACACAATTATTTGATAGCAGAGGGTCAAAAGCATTAGGAAATAAAACAGGCAAGCAAATATATAAATTAACTGATCAAAACTTGCTTTAAAATGGCTATAGTATTATAAAGCGGCAAAATTGAAAATAGCATTATCATTGCTGTCTCTACAATGCCAATATTTATGTTAGGTATCAAGAACATCAAAGCAGTTTTACATACCTGCACAAATAATATAACATAGCAAGTATCATTTTATTGCATGCCTTTGGGTTGTGAATGCAATTTTTTTTCATATCTACTTATTCTGATTTAAGGTAATTATTTGTGTATTTATAGTTTTATTCTAAAAGTTGGGCAATTATAAATCAAGCTTTAAGGCTTATCCTCCTGAAAAACTGAAATAAAGTTGATTGTGAAAACCAAACATGATATATAGCTTTCTTACAAACCTTTTTTATCATGTCAATACAGTCAAAATAGCAATTTTCACTTTCCAATAAATTCTTGACAAGATATGTCCTCATCTTTAGACTCTTTGATCTTCCTTCCCCCTCTTCCTGGTCAACAGGCGACTCTGACCTTGCCTATATTGATTACAAAATGATCAGTAAAACAATTTTGGAAGGAAACAAACAGAAGCAACTCAACTCCATTTGAAGAGACAGCAATTTTAATGCATAAAATAGAAAAACAATTTAAATACTAAATAACACATACTAAACCATTTTTTGGTAAATTGATGAAAAAATTATTCTTATGAGACTTAATGTAAAATTTTGAAGTAGTTCATTTTCGTTTTAAAACAGAAAGTGATATGTAGGAAACTATTGTAGAAAGACAAAGACAACATTAAATATAGATATAATAAAACATATATTCGAAAGTCAAAACAGCTTATCTTTATGTTCCACAAATGCTCTCAAACTAGGAAATAGAAATCAGACAATAATTACATCATCTTGAGCATCATCGTCATTTGGGCCTTTGTTCCTATCAGCTTCAAAGTTTCCTTCTACACTTTCTTCATCATTCTGAAGTTTGTTGCCTTGACTTCTCTGGCTGCTACTCCGACCACGGCTTCCGGTTCCTAGACTATCATCTGAATCACATGACCTATCATCTGGAAAATCAGTATAAACATTTAGAAAGAACAAAATACAGAGACAAGGGTGTAAATAGGCAGCTAGCATCAGAACCAAAAGAAAATGTGCATTAGCAAATGCCATTTTACTTAGAACATTCCTGTTGGCAATTATTTTTAGTACTGACTGGCCTAAAAGAACCATTCACTTTAGCTCAACTATATTTGTCTTCTATACAGAAAATGAAAGTTCAACACACACATAAAATTTCCTTCACTTTCATAATCAGAGCAAACACTTAATAAATAATAATAAACAATTTAATTTGTGTCTGACACCATAAAGACTGACTTAAAAGATAAAACTTGTAAAACAGAACTCAAATACATCAAACATGAAAAAATCAAGAACAGCAAAATTTGCAGAGATAGCATAAACAACTTCCCAAGAGATCTTATTTTCTTTCTACTGTGGCTCTTTTCCCAAAATATTCTTACCAGATTCAAAATTATCTCTAGAATAATAAAATGTTTATCTGTTTTCCTTTTATTTGACTATATGCTAGAATTTCCAAATTACAGAATTAATAGGCAATGATACTAGTTTCTCTTTAAAGCAACAAGCTCATATGTCTATTTAGCATTTAATGTGCTGTTATATAAATTTGCCTTGCATTTACCACCTGGCTTAAAATGAGCAATTAGCTCTGTTTAAAGCAACCTGTCAAGGAATTCTCTAAGACCTGCTACTTTTCTCAATGTATTAATTAACACCAGTAAGAAGCTGACAAGATTCTTTACATAGCAATGGATTGGATCTAAGGTAGCTCATGATACCATGGCTTCTATTTGGTATCAGCAAAGAATGCTCCCTGTTGATTCAATATTACAATGAATGGTAGTTCACAAAAACAACATCATTAAAGAAGGAATTACTATATGCCTAGAATCATAGCACAAAAGCAATATGAAAATCCTTAAAAAAGTTAATTCAAAAAGCTACTTGAACCTTATCCTGATTTGTATTGTGAATAGGGTGTTGGCATGTTTTTATTGACTATAAAATTACAACAGAATAATTCCTTCATACAATTTACTGATTAATGTTGTTTAAACAAATACCCAGGAGCCTTGTCCGTGCTATATCCACATCTGATACACAATGCAAACAAAACAGTCTCCATTTTTAAGTAAAGCGGTATCAGACACATTACCTCATAGAAAAGCTGCATGAACCAATATTTCATTAGATTGGAAATGCTTACCAAAATCTTGAGAGAATTGGCTTAAATCTTCATCACTTCTCCACTTCCTTAGGCTGTTTATTTCGTCAACAGTCATATGCCTGTAGTTATGTGTTCTGTCATCTTTCTCCTGTCTGCCAGAATCTGAATCATAATCAGAAGTGTCACTTGCTTCAATTCTAGCAACAGGGGCAATCCTCCCAGAAATACTGAAGTCTCTAACATTGACATAAATGGCTTCATCATCCTCTTTTTCATCTAACTCAACATTTGCAGGCTGATTCTTGGCTAAAGAAATTGTTGGTGCCTCGTATAGCAGGTTGATTGTCACATTATCATCATTAGCAGAACTTTTCTTTTCAAAATTATCAACAGAGTCTTCAATTGGCAATTCAATTTCTTCATAGACATTTGCAGATCTCGAGTCTCCACTTCTTTTAATACTTGGTAAATCTTCACTGTTAGTTTTATTCTCATCATCAATGACTGGTTTTATTTCATCATAAATAGTTTCTTCCTTTACTTCCACATCATTTCTTTTTGTTGATTCTTTTTCATCCATGTACAAACTCCAGCTTCCACCAGCACGCCTCTTATCTTTATCCTTACCTTTACGTGTGGGCGATTCGACTTCTGTTGTATGCTCTCCTAACAAATCGAAAACATTGACATATTCATGGTCATCAGCTTCTTCTGAATACGAATTGAGATCTTGAGCTTTCAAAGGGATGTTTAATTGTCTGTTTTCATGAAACGAACCTTCATTCGCATTTGAACAGTCATCAGCATCGAGATGTTCATTTAACTTTTCGCTGTCTTCATTGACTGTGACAGTTTCCTTAGGACTAACAGGCCTAATTTCTTTCTCCTCTTGTGGCCCATTTTCTGCAATCGCCGGTTGTTGTTCATCTTTCTCGTGTGTATCGGCAATCTCTGGCTCATTGTGCGTTGCAAGAACCTCTTCAACGGGATCAACTGGGTTGATATTACGTGTTTCTTCCACAAAACTTTTCTGATCGTCAGGCGATGTAACACCCTCGTTCCAGATAGGCGTTGTATCTGATAGGGTAACTGAGTTGTCGCTGACAAAACCAACATTGCCTAATACAGAAATTTCGATCTCCAGTTCAATCAGCCAATTTAAAAGAAATTGTTCCTTCTTCAAAGCAAGTTTAAGGTCTTTGATTCGTGATTCGCTGTCTGATATTTTGCTGCGAATGTTCATAAAGTTAACAGAGCTAATAAGGGAGGCATCTGGAGGCTCTTCCTGGGGGAACTTCACCTTCCACTCAGCAATAAACTTCTCCTTGTCGTTCATTTCTGATACCAAGCTATGAATAAAAATAAAAACTTACAGGTTATGCTTTTCTTGGTATGGATTTGTTTGTTGGTAACCGGATCCCATCTTAATCAAAGATTCTTTTCTACTACTACAGCTACATTCCTCTCACATCAATATCCGAGTCTTGTATGCATTTATGTGTCACGTGATTTTTTTAATGTTTATGCGCGGGTATCTCGCAGAACAAAGCAATAATCACTATCTGAATGCATTCATGAAGTTATGACATCATTTTATTGACGTCATTATTTCTTTCCACTATACCCCACGCGGTATAAAATCTATAGTAAATTCCTGATTGTTAAGTCACGAAATATGAATTGAATTTATTGAGTGATAGAACAATATGATATCCGGTAAAGTTTTGCAATGCCGATGAAAATACCTGATGATCGTGCAGGAATTAAAGTGTCCATGTTGCGATGCAACATCTGTGCTTTTAAGCAGGCAAACCAAAAAGGATGTCATGCATGTATGCGGATGAACGCAAAATCAATTCTGCTTTGGACGATTTGTTTATCAACTAACTAACGGAATGTCATGCTGACGAAAGTCGTCTACGCCTTACTATGCAAATTTTCAACAGGATTGACTGTTTTGGTTAAAGTGCAAAACTTTGAGAACTTCTTAGTGGAAATCTTGCATTGACTCCGAATTCAAGTATCAACTTTACGTTATTTGAACTTGGGAAGGTCGAAACTTCTAGGAAATTTGTAAGAGGAAATAGAAAGGAAGGCAGATATTCTAGTTGTGAACCAGGAAGCAAATAACTGTGGCTGTTCTTTGAAATTGTTTTCATCACTGTGAAACATATTAACTTCATGGTCCAGAGCATGTGAATGCTCAAATAAAACTTAGTTTTATTTTTGTTGATCAGAAAAATTCATATAGCTTAAAAACACATTGTTTATTCTATACCAGAAGTACACTACTCTTTACGCACACCCTTAAAGTCAACCAGCTATCAAAGGTGAAACATGCGTTTGAACTCATTTTCAAATGCATCTTTATTAGGATTCTTAAAAAATGATGCTTCAGACAGCCTTCTTTTATGATCTTTTATGAACCCGCATTGAAGAACCAATAACTGCCTGTAACAAACTGGAATGACTCCTTTACTTTTACATTGTGTTCTCAATCTGACATTTCTTTTATGCGGACTTTTGTAGCATCCTAACCATTAGTTTACTATATATTTTAGCATCTTGGTTAAATGATAAAATCTATGATTTCTCCTCTCTCATTACATTTATCGCTTTGTTGAAAACTGTGAACTATTGGGTTTGCAAAGTTGTATCAGTGATTAAATTAGCTTTAACGTTGAAAACCCCTTAGAGATCTGTGTGCTTAGAGATTGAGGCAGTATAAGATTTAAGAGATTTCTACTGGTGGGGGTTTGATATAAAAAGGAGTTACTTATTTAAGAAGAAAGTTCTTGAAATTAACCCCTCCCCCCCTCCCCATCTCCCAATATTCTAGCCTCTGATACCCAGGATAAAATAAGAAAAATTTCCTTTTTTCAAATGTCTTTTGGACATCCCCAAACAGTACAGGGATCGTGACTCTCTTGCATCCAGGAGTAGACTTGCTCCATAAATTGAGCTTGAACAGTTGTTTTGAAAAAAACCCTGAGATTACTGGTATGCACAGCTAGCAGAAAACGTTCAAACTGGACATGTCATTTTCAGATTCCATTCTAATTATTTGCTAAATACGCTCTAGTGAATTTCTTTCCTTACTTACTTACATGGGCTTACATAGGCGACATCATCATTAAGCCCTTTAAAGTATCGTGACTTCGCCCAAATTTTAAATGCTCCCTACGTCAAGCCTTGGCATTTAGAGATTTATCTACATCGACCTTCTTCTCCAAAGTTCTTGTTTAAATATCTTTCCCATTACGAAGAATTATCTAAGGAATTAACCTTGATGAAACTACTTTTTTGAAAAAATTATAATTCATTTAGAAGTATGAAATGCAAAGGCTCACAGGGCTCAACGTCTCTCTGCAACACTTTGCCTTATTACTTGACATCCTTTTTTCCTTCTTCGGTCAAATCTCCAAAATCTTTTGTCCCCCTTTCTCTAATACAAGGAACAGCAAAAGAGCATCACCAAAAATAATGCTCTTGAAATCACAGATTCTTGGCTGGGTTTTTTTTCACAGAAATCAGTGAAAGGATTGCTCTTGGAAAGATAAAATGATCCGCAAAACATTGAAGTCATCTGGTATGTCACTTTGAATCTATCTATATCATAAAATCCAGTTGTTTGGGATCATTTACTTTCAATGTGGTTGTATTTGTACACAAGACTGTTTTTGTTTTTAGGAACATCTTTGGCAAAATTTTTTCATCTCCCAATAATTTTGCAATGTGCTGTCAACAATTGCCAGTTTATCTTTGAGTGAGTATACCACATGAACTGACTTACTTTTGTCTTTTTGTCTCGAGGGGCCACAAATGCATATTGTTCAACTTTGTCTTGTTCTGTTCTATGTGTGGTAGGCTTACACGCCTTTGTTTGACAAGTTTGGAATCGCTGGTCACGGTACCAGATGTTCTTCAGACGTTTTGTCCGCACTACCAATAAACAGCCACAATCAACCATAAATCAAAGCTACTGAAACTTAGTTAAATAAAGATTAGATTATAGCAAAGGCAAACTCCAAAGTACAGCTAAAAACAGATAAAGATTTTAACTGATATGTCCCTTGCGTAATATGGTATATTTGAGACATTCCATGCAAGTCCTTTGCATGCCAGAGGCATTACAAATATCTCTTATTACCAACCAACCATAAAGGGTGAGTCTACATATAAGTGGCAAATAATTATAAAGGATCACTAAATAACGTAGACTGCCAACAAAGGACTCTAGTATGATTAATTTTGAAAAAAAGCACCAAAAAGAATTTTCTCATAAAGAATTTGAAGATGAAATTTAATGAATTCAAAATTGGAGGTAACAACTTTCGAAATAGAACAATATTAAAATAAGCTTGTGGTTCGGCTAATATGAAGATAGTATGGAAAAGCGGAAACATAGCACACTTAAGTACTGTTCGTCTGACATTCGTCAGGTGATAAACGTCGGACAATGTTTGAAGGTAAGCAGAAATTGATATCCAGATGTGGATCATAAGATGTGAATGACGTATTTGATTGATTCCTCGTTCACCGCTCACTGCTCTCCGCTCCTCTCTCTCTCTCTCTCTCTCTCTCTCTCTCTCTCTCTCTCTCTCTCTCTCTCTCCACGGTTGCTTGCTTCTTTCGAACGACGCCCACCCAGGGCTGTCACTTTGTCAAAATCACTTCCTTTTTCTTAAAATCAACTTTTTTATATTCCCACACAATTTTCCAAACACCATACTACAAGTCGACACCACTGGGAGCGTGGAAATACATTACAACCCTGTGACCATTACATAAAACATACTTTATTCAAGTTAAAATTACATTAAATTTTACAAATCACATACTGCAGATTACACATAACAAGTAACGCTTACAATTTTTAACTAAATTTTTTACATTAACAAAACAAATATAAGATAAGACAATTAATATTAGAGAGGATATTTCTAAACACTAATTACTGAAACAGTTATGAGGTCTTAAACAGTTATGAGAAACAGTTATGAACGATAAAGAATTACTTTCAGTAAATATATTGGGTTGCAATATTGCCTTCACATTGTCGAGAAGATCACGTCTATCTTTATCATAAATATGACAGACAAGCAAAAGAATTTCATCCTCAATACAGTCATTTATCGGGCACACAGGATTTAGAGAATCGCTAAAGTATGTTTGAATATGTGAAAATTCAGCTTGCTAAGACCAACTCAAAGTTCTGTTAGAATAGATAAAACTTTTTGGTCGTGGATGCTGTAGACTAGTTTTGCGAGTGGACGGATGGATGCTAATAGCAATTACTGGGCAAGCCTGTTTGAACTTTAGGCCAAGTTTTTCCCATTTCGGTGAAAAGATATCTGCTTGTATGGGATAAATGCTTCATACAAAGAGACTGTATTTGCTTTAAGCTTCATGTCACAGTGTCATCTCTGCTTATACGATAAAATAAATGCTGAACAAAGATAGACTATAAATCATGTCAGGTTTATCGCACAATGACTAACTAATTCTATTTTGTGTTAAGGTTACATTTTAGTGCAGGGACGCCGGAGCAAAGTTTTGAGTGGGGGGGGGAGGGGTTGGCTCTAGACAAATTGGCAACTGGCTCCGGCGTGCCTGCAGTGGAGGAGTAACTAGAGGCAGTTGCTACAACAACTTTATAATCGTTTGATGTTCCTCTTGTCCATAACCTGTTCCCTTGATGTAGGAATTGTAGCAACATTCCATGCGCAGGAGGCTTCGCCAATGTGACCTATGTAGAAAACATTTCATGCTATAGTTTCATATTCATGTGTGTAGGCCGTTGGGGTTAAAAATGTAACTATTGTTCCGTTTTGTGCATGTTTCACATATTAACACTTTTTTAAGGGTAAAATTTGAAATCGGGGAAAATCGCGGAGCTCAAAAGACTTCCTAAGAAAATGGTGTCGATTTTTTTACTTTTGAGAAATTACCAATAAAAATGTAGCTGTAAATTGAGGTAGATATCTTAGGTTAGAATTACTAAGCTTCTCTGTGCTAAGCACAGAAAAAGGACATGTACCTGTTTTTAACCCACTCGCTTCCTAAGCCTGGTCTCCATATATCGTAATTCATCGGCGATGATCCCCAGAAATACGGTATTCATTGAAAAAGCTGATTAATTGCTCAGCACGTGACGAAGGGAGGCTTGAAGACTCACTGTTTTAGGACTTGACTTACCCTTAATATAAATTTCACCCATAATGCTCCAGAGTTCAGAAGGTCACGTAACCGCCCAGTTGCATTTAAGATATTCCCTTCAAATCTGAATGCTATTGAAAATTGATAGAAAAGTTTCCATTCAATCAAGTAACAAAACTCAGTAGGGCAATGGTAATGTGATTGCTTATCCTCATGCCATCCTCGAGTCACATCATCCAATCCTTTTTGAATTGTGCTTGTAACAAAAGTTGGTGTAGGAGACGATCATAGAGAGTGTACAAGGGGGGTGAACATAAAATATCAAAGGTTGCCTGAAATTTGAGCTTAAAACGCTGCTTAATTAGTTGATATAATCGATGAATTGAATTTTCAATGATTCGAGACGCTTCGAAAATGAATGACACTCATTGCACCAATTTTCCCTTGAACGAAACTGCCAAATAAGACGCTCCATAATTCTCTCCATACTTTCCTAAATATAGGAACTATTCCGCTTAACTCAGGGGTGGGCAGTTAATTTTTAAAGGGGCCGCATGGGCAACAAGTTAGTTATCATAAACAGAAAGCTAGACCTAAGGAGGGAGTAGATTGCAGGAGTCCCAAAGCGGTAGCAGGGAGAGTCTCCGCCAGAAAAGTCGGTTCTTCCTTGTAATTTTCAAAATTTACTTTGTTCTTTTCACTTACATTTCGTGGTTTTAGTAGCTTCTTGTTTACCAGGAAACTTCTAGGGTTCAAAGAGTAACTTTCTCTCCTTAATTCGACATGATTGATTCTGTAAATTTACCTTGCGAACCGAATGGAATGGGAAAGATAAGCCCGTTCCAACAACAAAGAGGGGACATTTTCTTCACTTGGAAAATCCTCATTGCTCAAAAAATTCAATTTTCACCATAAGTTTCACCCCTCAGTGCAAAATGCCGCTCGTATGTGACAATTTTTTGCATGTGAGATAGAACTGACTTCGTTGCGCGAAATTCTTTTACCTTTGCCAACAGAAACCTGCCTCAACGTGCTTCTGGGCTATTCGGCCTGAATGAATAGTTCGTGTTAAATTGATCAGAAATATAAATTCTAATCCTCCATTTCTTGCATAAATAATAGAAAACAGTTACCTAAAATAACTCATACTTTACGATTCCTCCTAAAGCCTCTTTCGATTCGAGCTCAACGCATCTAATCTAACGGTAAAAATGTATGGATTAAACTTTAGATCATTGAATTTCTAGGCTAAGTTATCACATGATGGTCGGTTGTTCTCTAAAGATGTCATACAAGCTGCGGTGTTGCTTTGCTTATTCTAAGTAAGAGAAAGTTTGAAAATTTCGAAATAAAACTCAGGAGAATCAAAGCATTTTCTTTGGAAAATTAACTCGCAATAGTATCAGGATTTTTCACCACAACAGCTTTTGTCATTGCAACAACAGCAACTGAATTTGAGGTCCATTACAATCTTTTTCATAAGAACAATTTTTTAAGGACACAAGCTTCAAAATTTGTCAAAAGTTAAGAACAAATTGAGAACAAGCAGAGGCTGGGCTACTATAAAATGCAAATAAAAATCTTAAAAACGAGGTTTTTAAGCAATGTATGGGTGCTTTTTCGGTGAATATTCAAACTTGTCGGCAAATGAAGATTGTCTCACTCACTTTGTTGGCAAACGAGGCATGAATACGTCCCAGAGCAAAAAAGCTGGCAATCGCACTGCTTACACCCTCTTAATTTAAGAACAAATTAAGAACAACCCAGCCTCAGATTTTCCAAATAATTAAGAACAGTAAGCCTGAACTGAAATTTACTGGTTTTTATTAAATGTCGGAAGCGCGGTGCCCAGGATTTTTTTTAGTCGCGTCATGTGAAGCTCGAGTTTTTAGCCACCCTCTTCCCTCTCCCTCCCAATGGTCAGCCTGGATGACCAAATTAATTGATCTGAATCAACAGACACAAATTATGATGAGGAGGAAACTTGAGGGGGCCAATTTCAAAGCCCTGAAACACACTGTCAAACAGGGACGGAAAATTGATTGATATTTTTGGCAGGGTGAAGGGTACAAAATTTCTGACTTACAATAAGCCAATCGTTATTTTGTACTCGAGTTGTACTAAACATTGTAATAAACATTGTAATAAAAATTGTAATAAACTTTTTGTTTCAGGACCTTAGCATTATACGGTTCGCGTTCGGTCATTTCTTTTCTGAATTTAGAAAACATTCATTTCTCGGCATTAGCATTAGGTCGTGTTCTCTAACGCAAATAAGCATTGGAATTGCGACTTAGATTTTCCGATTACACTCAAATATCCCAATTAATTCTAAGAATTTTAAAGATGGGTGGAATGGGTGTCGCACCCCCACACGCCCCTGGTTTCTAGTGCCTGGCCTCAAATACCACGATGAGTGTCAATGAATCTACAAAAAAAGCTAAAAAAAATTGAAAAAATACCCCTAAACCCTACTTTATTTTATTGTTTTTTACGAAGGTTTCTAAAGTCAATTCAGGTTGTCATTAGTTGCCTTATTTTCAGGATTTAGAAGACAGGAGGTGGCTTCATTTTTCCAAACAGAATTTTAAATCAGCTTCGCATGTTGCCTCGTCTACAGACTTGGGAACATTATTGACAATTATAGTTGCTGCATCACAATTATTCTGCTGCATTTTCAGAAAACAGATCGCAAAGAAAATCAACAACAAATGTAGTGGCATCAAATCGCCTCTTGTTTCTGCAGATTTCAAGCAGCTCCTTTGTGTTTCACTACAATATTTAAAGCAGATTATGAGCTTCAGCAAACATCTGGTTTTACTGTTTTAAGATAGTGTTCTGCCTTTTTCAAACATTCTTTAAGGAGACTTGCTGTAAATACGCCACGACAAGCATGACACGCAAGGTGTCAAGTTCATATGATCCTCGTCTGGAAAAATAGTCAATACACCGCACACAGACTGGAAGTAAAAACATCTTGCTCTGAATAATCTTATAAGCAGTCTGAAAGACGTATGGGAAATGTTTGCTACTGTAAGGCAGGCTTGAATAAAGCCATTGTGGATGGACACGAGAATGCACAAACAGCTGATGGAATCAAGTAAGCCAACTTTTATTGGCCTCTGTTTGAAAATGTTTGTTGATACGGCTTGTGAAAAGCCTCTTCATGCGACAGGATGTGACAAAGGTCGTTTTAAGTTATGAACAACTGGTCATTAGTGAAGACTCAAAAGGACAATTTTAGAATCTTACAGAATTTGCCTAATTTATTTAAAGATACAAGTGTACTTAATTGAGAGTGACTTTTCGCAAGAAGTTTTTCATCAGAATGTTCGATCCTCAAGTTATTTATCATAGAGCCACCTGTCCGGCATCAAATATAATAAACAGTCCGTCACGCTAATTGTTTTTGCAGTGCCTGCTTATCGTTTTCGAAGTTTGAAAAAACCTACGAATTCGTAAAAAGTTAACCGAATATTATCATGAACTGAGCCTGTATGTCTACAAGAACTGTGTGAATGTAACAAATTTTAGGGCAAGCTTCAAGATATAACTATAATATCGAATCCCAAGCATTAAATATCTCTACAAATATGGCACAGGCACACAATAAAAGCTCCTACTCTATGGCACAAGGCACAAATCAAGTGCTGAATCAAAAATGTCGTACACTTCTGGTTTTGTGGTTGGTCCGGGGTTAACGTTTCATTTTCAATCCTCCTTAGCAGGATAGAGTTTCATTATGATATGTGGTTAATAGAGAAATTTTTTATTGTAAACTTTTCATTGGCAAATTTTGCCTCTGGGAGTGTATTAGCAGAATCGGAGCAGGGTCAATAATAACTAGGGATATATTGTCTTCCTTTGCGTTATTGGGATGGAGTGAACAATTTTGGAGTACTTAAAGCCGGTCAGAATCAACCAACCTCTTTCAGTCGATTTTATGAACAGTTCGCAGTTGAGGGATAAAGTTTTAGACACAAGTGATCGGAAAAGAATTCGAGTTAATTTCTAAGTAATAAGCGATATCATCGTATTGGCATTTACTAATTGCTGATTTTACCCTTTCTCAGACACTAACATCTCCGCTTCCCTTGTCCCTTCTGCGTTGCCCTGCTGCTCGCTTCGATGTACATTAGCGATAAGCAAACTAAGCCTTTCCCGAAACCTTGGTAAGCACACCAAAATTGACTTGTCCCTTGAATACACCAATTCGACTTACAACCTCGTTTTGGAAATTTCTCCAAACAATTATACGACTTTTTTAAGCTCAGATTTGGTTTTATCGTCATAATTTTAGGCGGGATGCCATTTTTCATATTGTTTGAGCTTGTATTTTAGATTTTACCGAGAAATGAAGTTTGAAAACTTGTAAGGCATTTGATCGCAAAAATCCTTCCGGGGGAAACTTTACCCCCCTAGTCGCCAACCACGGTCAAATACTGTTATAAAGTTTTTACCTTTATGTCGTCATAAAATCAATACCGTGAGCAATATCATAATGAAAACCTACAAGTAGACTAAAATCATTGCTGTCAATCCGAATCTGAGGTCAAAAATTTTGTACAAAAGAATTTGAAGAATTTTTCAAAATGAGGCCGTGAGTCGAAATGGTGTGTTGAAGCCATAGAAATACTATTTCTATGGTTGAAGCTATGACGCTTCTGGCCCCGCCAACTCGCATGTAAGTACGGCAGATGCTATTGGCTAAATCCAATGAGGTCAGGAGGCCTCGTTTTAGAATTAGATGTATGTCGGACTCCAGCAAGGGCGAAAACAAGTGGTTAATTTTTGGGGGTCGTGGAAGGATAAAAATTCCAACTTTACATTCAGGTTAAGCATTCTTCTTTGATCAAATTCTTCTGCTGCAGCCTCTGCAATGGTTTCTGCCTCCTCGACAGCTTTATCATAGCAATTTATGATGTAGAGTTGAGGACGTTTACAAACAAATGGGGGGATTTACATACACTCGTTTTTCTGATCAACACAGGGTATTATTTTTTTAAAACTGTTGGCTCAATACTGTTGCTAGAGTTTCAAAATAATTTAATTCAACTCCTGTCAAAAGGAAAACAAACGGTGCAATTTGAGATCCAGTGGAGAAGGGCTTTACAACAGAAAACGATTACTGGATGGATCCGCTCCACCCTGTGAGTTTTAATAAAGTTTGAAATTTTTACTTTTAAAATCCATAATTCCCAAAATATAAATTCAGTTTCTTCTTAAGAAAAAACATCCAAGTAAACAGTTGCGTTTACCGATTGTAACTGGATTTTCCAAACTTTAGAGGGGCGTCGCGCTCCCACGCTCCCTATTATTTACGTGCCTGGGCTCCAGCATCGATATGAAAAGGACATTGATTTATGTAGTAACTTTATGTTGGTCATCAAAGAACATGTCATTAGAACACCGAGAAAGGATTTCAAAAGGTTTTATTGAAGGTAATAAAAATGATTGTACAGTCGCAAAACCGTATTCTCAGCAACAAGTACGACTTGTCAGGGCCCGCATCACAGGGGGGCCGGGGTGGCCATGCCCCCCAAAAATTTTGCGAAGGAAGTAGTTTTAAAGCTGCAGTAAAAGGGGTAAGAAGCCTTGGCCCCCTACTTTTTCTATTTTTCTAGCCTTGCCCCCACTTTCAAATTTATGGCGCGGGCCCTGCTTATTTGGTGTATAAATTGTTTGGCTGTAGTGGTTGTAGACATGCAATCATCATGGTTTAAAAGGTATGGTATGGACTTGCCCACGAAGAAGCGAAAACGATTTGCCAAAAAGACTCGGTTCTTTAACTTGTGTTTTAATCAATCGGAACAGGAAGATTATGTCCACTATAGGCACAAGCGTTAGATACAAAGTGACCTTTCTTGTGCAGTGAATCCAAGATGTGTTGGCTAAGCTATTGGCAATATCATATGTTAGGAGATTATTTGAGGGCTCCCAGCCCCCAAATGCTACGCCAAAAATTGAATCATGTTTTGTTACAAAATTAATGAGAATTTACGTTTTCTGGGCAAAGCTCCAAAGTCCAAAGGCGAGAGAAGATGGTACGAGCATTCTAAGAATTTGGGCTTGTAAAAAGATAATTTAATGTACAAACAGGTAGGAAAAATGGAAATCTCATTTGAATTGCATGCAATTTATTATAAATAATTGGAATAACAGGATTTTAGGAATAAAATTCTATTGGCTTGGAAGTTAAAATTGCCAAACTACATAGTACTTCACATTCACAATGTACTAAAAGTCCTGTTTCTGTTCTACTACCTCTCGACGTTTCCTCTTTCTCTCCCCAGACCTGAAAGAAATCACGTGACTAATCAGCCCATATCTCCAAAGAGCAAGAACAGTTATGGCGAATGGAGGCTGGTCTGCATTGAATTAACTTTCGATATTTTATTTCAAGCCCTGAAAATGCCAGATGGTAAGATGTGTCCCGACCAGTTTCGTGGATACTTGTTAAAGTGGACTAACTACATCAAAGGTTACCAAAAGCGATGGTTTGTTCTCTCGAATGGCCTTTTATCATATTACAGGTAGGAGTGAGTCTTTTATATGACTTTTGAAAACATTAGCCTACGGCCTATACATGGAAGAACCTCCTTTCATTAGAAAGCATTTATATTTATGATGTCTTCACTCTAAATGTTATTTACTTATGGTAGCAAATTTGAGTAAAATATGAAACTAAAGCTACGCAAGCATTTTGTTTGCCTGGCTGGGTCAGGTTTCTGCCTTATTGATTGGAAAGGATTAAGGGCTGGATTTGCAAGGAATAAAACACCAAATAATCATGCAGCTTGAAGATAAATCATGATAAAGCAAGACTTTATACCTTATTTTAGATACAACGCTGATTCATTAATTTTAACGATAACAATGAAGGCCACTGCCTACTCATTATTTTGAAAAAGATTTGACTTTCAGGTCAAGCTCCCCTCACCTAAGTAAAACTTAAAGCTCACTCACTGCCTGTGCCAAAATACTTTAAAGGATCGATGACTGGTGTTTCTAGTTATTTTTGAGCATTTTTAATTAAAGTTTACCACACTGCTCACACCCAACATGTTATGTTTGCATTTCGACAGGTTCAAAAAGAGATTTTTTTGGCCTATTTGTCATGATTTGGCCTGGCCCAGATAGAGCAAATACTTTTAAATTGTTCGTTTTTTATGTTTAAGTTATCAACATACACAAAGAAGTTGGTTTGTAGCAGTATCTTGCCTCTCATGTTGATTCAAGTAAGAATAGCCTGATTATGAGGCTGTTGCTGACCCCTGGAGATGCAGAATCACATTTTGAGCCAGACTGGAAACTTTGTCGCGCGCCCACGATATATTGCCTGTGCACTCAAATTTTCCATCCGCACACTTTTGCATTTTGGCCGTGCAAAGTTGCTATTTGAATTCATTTCACATTAATAACAATACAATTTTCTTAAAAGTGCGTGGTTTCAGGCACGCAGTCAGGCATGTGAACTTGCCCGCGCAAGCAACAAAGTTTCCAGTCTGGATTTTGAGGCCATTGTAGGCCTAAAATGATTTTATTTCGAAAAAAAGGCCAATGTCTACACAAATCAAATAGATTAGATTCAAGCTGGGGCAAATTGTTTTTAAAGATACACCCGCAACTCCTGCCGCCTCCCTTGTCTAATGTTTATGTCTGTCTTAAAGTTTAAAGGATACAGAGCTGGCTGACTCCAAGTGTTTGTGATATGAAAATAAGTGGTGTGAAGGAATTTCCATGTCTTGATTACTTTGTGCCTGGGATGACATAGCTTACTGAACAGAAACCAAGGAAATAGATGAAAAAACTGTTCTTATTCTTCCATAAAGATGTTAAATTTTATTAGTTAATAAATTTCCAAGAAGTAATTATGAAATTCTTTTGCAATCATTAGAAAAATTTGCAGTTGTTCATCCAACATCACTGACTTGCTTATTAATGATAGTGGATATCATAGCAGATATTAGAAAAAACCTTGCCATTTGATCAGGTATACCCTTCGCAATAACATAGCAACTGCAGAAGACATAGCTTCTTTGTGCCACCTTTGTAAACCCAGTATAGGATAGCATAGTTTCAAAATCTTTGATTAGCTGGCTGAGCAACCTAAATTCTCCATACCCCATTAGCCAATCAGAATTCAAGAATATGACAACAAATGTGTCTCGCAGCTAGATTCAAGCCTTTTTTTGACGTTTTTACCACTACCCACAAAAAACAGTTGGTAGAATGTGCTGAAAGATAAACTAATTTTTTTTTTTAAAAACTGAGTTTTCGATTAATTTATGAAAAAACTGCTGTTTTACTCAGTCAAAATTCTTCTGCGATTGTTAGTTACCCGATCAAAGAAAAGGTAAGAAAGTGAAATGTTCACAGGAAAGTAATTTTTCATAAATGATGAGAAAGATGGGCTGCATTTTTTCTCAGTGGAATTTAGCGATTTTTTCCATCGGTAACACAAGCATTAATGCCGACAAGAAAATATTTTAATATTGGCTTGTAAAAGTAATTAAGTGGATAAAACAACTTTAAGGACTAAAAACTGTAATTTTTATGTTTTCCCTCCCTCCTAATTACTATAAGGGTTTGAAAGGGACAGTTTCAAGCTTTCTTATTTGTTAATTAAGTGGATAAAACAACTTTTAAGGACTAAAAACTGTAATTTTTATGCTTTCCCTCCCCCCTAATTATTATAAGCGTTTGAAAGGGACAGTTTCAAGCCTATGTAACTAACGATCGCAGAAGAATTTTTACTGATGGCAGTTTTTTCATACAACATCAATTTTTTCATAAATTTATCAAAGATTCATTTTTTTTAAAAAAATTAGGTTATTTTTCAACACATTTTAAACGTTTATTTTTTTTGTGGGTAGTGGCAAAAAGGTCCAAAATAGGCCTGAATCTAGCTGCAAGACCTGTTTGTTGTCATATTCTTGAATTCTGATTGGCTAATTGGCTAATGATTGGCTAATTGATTGGCAAAGATTTGGAACCCATGCTGTATAGGGTTACTTATTAAACACCTTGGAGAATAATGTCTTTAAATTTGACAAATTCGACTTCCCACTGCTTTAGAAATATATTTCAGGCCCTGGACAATTTTAGCATGTGTGCAGCCTTGCATGTGCATTTGCACACCCCATATTATAAAGACTACTTTGTGGTCAGTAATTCAAAAAAAATTATATCTTCAGATACAGCTCAAGTCTCATTCAAACTGAATGGAACTGGGAATTTTTTTTAAAATGCAAGGATTCAGGTTTCCTTTTTGAGCTGCCAAACGCCAATGGCTGGCACAGAACTTACTTAAAAGACATTTTTTTAATTCCACAACAAACAGTCATAATCTGATATTAGATTAAAGAAGCATTTGATCAAATATTAAAAGGTAGAAGCTAATTATATTTGAGCTGCTTTAGAACATTTAATGAAATCTATTGCATCACAGATTTGGCAAAAGTTAATAGAATATAAAATGGGATCTTTCAAGTTGGCCTTAAGATTCATTCTTCTTTGAGTATTAGCAAAATGCTCCCATAGAAAGCAAGTCTTTTTAAAAAATAAAGAAGGCTTTCATTTAGACTGCTACGTGATCATGTTCAGCTTTTTAAAATCACTATTAAGCAATGCAAAAATTATTAAATTGCATATGACTTTCATTTTTAACGACCAAATGAATGTTGTTTTGCATTGGCTATAATATCATAAGCCTTAGCAAATCCTAAAAATTAGCTTTCTCCATTGTATGAAGCAAGCTGTTTATATTGAAATGTTTGAGTTATGCCATGCGGAACAAGCCATTGCTCTCAGTGTTTTGTAAATTAGATCTATGTTTGAATTAGCTATTGTCTGCTTCACAGCTGTCTGCTGGTAATTTATGCTACAAGTAGATTACTTGCTGCCAGCTACATTAATACTGAATTTTCTATGTAATTTCTGTGATTGGCTGCTGTATAAGCTAATGTGTGTGGACTCTTTTGAAAATTTTCATAGAGGTGTGGTCAACATTGAATTTCTGTTGAAAATGGGATAAAACTGTGGTTTTGTCTGTTGCTCTGATTCATTGATTCATTCATTTGTAGAACCAAATTTTTTTTCAACTTATCCAAATGCTTTCCTTAAACAGTCACCATGCAAATGTCTGTAAGTTTGTTTTCAAAAGATTTCCCAAAGAATTTCAGTATTTTCGTTTTCTGCAAACAGGCTGTGTAACTCCTAAGGAGCTAGTAATCAATTTAATGGGATAGCCATCACTTAATCATTAACCCACTTATCAGAAGTTTGATTCAGTTTTACTTTGTTACATACTAGGAGCCCTGTGGAGATGAATCATGCATGCAGAGGGACCATAAACCTTGCAGGTGCTATTATAGATACCATTGACTCCTGCAGTTTTGTTATCTCTAATGCTGGAAGTCAGGTCTACCATCTAAGAGCTGGCTCAGAAGTTGAGCGTCAAAGATGGGTAACTGCACTGGAGCTCGCAAAGCATAAAGCTATAAAGATGCTACAGTCAGGTATGTAAATCTCTATGCTATGTTGTGATCAAAGGTTGTAATTTTTTACAAAATTTTTTTAATCTCAGAAAGTCAAAATTTAGTCAAGAGGGTTCCTGTCAGCCTTCTTACCATCTTCAAAAATAATACCTGACCACTGGACAAAGAGTGTTGATATTTTCTTTCATCAACAAGCTGCTCTCAAGCAGCACATCTAATCATTTGGAATCTAACCATTTTTTCATTTGTTGTTTTTCCTCAAGTTCATTTAAATTTTTAATGAGCCAGGGAAAATGACTGTTGGTGTTACATTTACAACTAGATGAAGTATGCTTTTAGGCATAAACCGTGATATTGTAACGAATAAATCATTCCCTGTGCAAGAGTTGGTCAATTAATTTATTGTGCCCATAGCAGATCATATATCAGCTCTTAGGTTTAAATTACTCTACTCTGACGATGGATGAGAGAAAGATGGTTAATTTTAAGCAGGAATTAGTTCATATTTTATTGGTCAACTGCTGCTTGTCTCAACATGATGCATCAGTGCACCACTTCAATTATCCTTTTTGTTTGAAAGATACCTAAAAACTTTTTTACTTTCAATTTTGATTAAGGATCAGAGTTTTGGTCTACATGTAAATTTTCTGTCATCATATTTTTCGGTGCTACAGTAACTGACATTTGTCTTATGAAACAGTGAGATCTGGATGTCATTTATTAGCAATAAAACCGCCACCAACCGTTGTTATCTATCTATCTATGTATTATTTACTTCTTGTTATGTGACGAAGTTTTCACTCCTGCTTCAGTTTTACAGCTGTTTCTATTTTGCTTGTGATAGCATAATCAATCGCTTCCTACTTCTTTATAACTAGAAGAAGAACAGAGCACCTTCCTTGTAGATGCAACAAACTTGTTGTTAAATTACAGTTTGAGTCGTCAAAATCAATTTGACAATTTATATGCAGTCTTCTTCTTGATATGCAGTTTTCTTCTTGTTAACGGACAGTTTAAGCCTGTCTTGAAACATGCTAAAAGGTTTTTGGTACCGCAAGATATTTGAAGGTGGCAAGATATTGCGTTAACATAGCGTACAGAAGCACTCTTTGGATTATTCAATAGAATAAAACCACATTTTCCGCGAGCCACGGCGTATTGAATTAACCAAAACGCCCAAGTTAAATGTGATTTGACAATTTGTCAACTTTTGCTCACAAATCCAGAGTGTGCCAAAACATATAGTGACGACGATTTCAGAATCATTGGGCAGGCAAGGTCATCTTTTCATCTAGAAGTTTTGGAATCTGTTTACATCAATAAAAAGGATCCCGACCTATGTAGACAGAAAGAGTTCGTTTTCTCTCTTGGACTCTTGAACTAGGTGAGATGTTAGCGGTCGATGATTGGTACAAAAACAGAGAACCAATCAAACGCACCTTTCTTCATCTCATGTTACTTTCGATCCACACCTGGAGATTTATAATTTTTCTGTTTACTTTCTGTCATTATCCGACGTGTTTACTTTGAATTGTCGGACGAAAAGTGCTTCATTGTGCTGTGTTTCTGCTATTTCGTTCCATCTTCAAACACTGATAGGGTGGTATCGCCAGTAGCAATCCACATACAAGCATTTACAAGCATGTTATGTATTGCGAGTGTTCAGTGCATGGCTGATTGATTTTCCAAATGCTTGATCGGGAACACAACGTGTCTACCCAATATCGTTCAATACGCATCACCTGTCGTCAACACTGGCCGTTACAGCGCTAGCTTGCATGTAAGACTTTGCTATTTTGTTTAGAACGGGTAACTTAATAATCCAGATCGTTGCAGCATAATATGTTTACTTGATTCCCGACTCAGTAAACAGCAGACCAGTGACTTTAGCTAGTCATGGTTAAAGAGTTTCTTACCGTTGGGATGCTATTTTTTGCCAATTTAGAAGTATTGGAATAATGCATCGTGCTCGCAAATGTTACATGTGTTGCATGATGTTCACAGTTGATGTTCATAAGCAGCCGGTTACGATACGCGACAAACAGGAATTCTGTTACAGTCGATTCAGCAGAAGGATCATTCATATTCGCTTCGAAATTGCTGCAAGTTTTTTGACAGTGTTGAATCGCTGATTTCAGGCCAGTTTTACGTAGCCAAGAGACCCTTTAATCAGGTCATCGGATTGCTTTCTTTCATATCGATCTCAGCGTCCAAGATTTTTAGCAGTCGACTGGCGAGCAAATTCTCTTCATGGTGATGACCTTTGAGAACTAAACGACTGGAGTTCAAATACCAAACTGAAAATGCGCATAAAATTCAAACGATTAACGCGTTTGCTGGTGCGCCGATCTCTAAAGATCTTGGGTAAGAGGAAAATTGATCCACGTTTTTTGCAGCTTTTGAAATTGTTAACATGGAAATTCCTGCTTGTTTGCCGCTGTGTAGCGTATTTGATCATGATTTGAGAAGTGATCAAGTACAAGCCAGGACGAATAGAGCTAGGTCAAACCAAATGAGGTCACAGTACAGAGTCTGATGATTCGAACTTTCATAAGACGTCAAATTTTCCTTCCAGTATCGAATATTTGACAATCAAATGTTAGCCTAATGATATACAAAAAGCCCAATTTAAAATTTTATCGAACAATTGAACTTTTTTGTTTTTAATCGTTAGGATTTTCTCAAAAAAGCAACAGCAAGTATCTTATTGAAGTGCTTGCAAATTCAATTGAAATTTTTTAGCATGAAAAGCTTATTGGCAAGTTTTCATGCCGCCAGTTAGTTAACTAACCCCATGTGAACTTGAATTTGCTGAAATTTCTCTTAAGCATCTAACAAAGCTCAAAGTTTCTCAAAATCCTAAAAATATTCTAAATTTTTCTGGCCTAAAATGATATTAGCTGCCAACACAGAAAAGTAATTCTGATGTTTAAACATTTTTAGACCTAGATTGTTTTGTCTAGTTGGAACTGTTTGGTCTTACGGAAAATCTCTCTCGGCAACGCAGCTGTTCAATCGTTGTGCATGCGGCAGACAACTCTTTAAACATTATAAATGCTGTTTCAGGTCATTTATTTTCCAGAGTAGATTTTCGATGTAAAATGAAGTGTAAGAAGTGTGTTATAAGTAATTATTTATTTTTAACAGTTTGGTAGAGACTATGTCTAAGTTAACTGTTACAAACTTTCGCCACCTATAAACTTTAAAGCGAAGTTACAGATTTTGCTCTTGCTGTGACCTTTGTGGAGCAGAACTAACATCCGGTAACTTACCCAGACTCATAAAGGCGAGGCGTAAAAATAGGTTCTTGATCTTATACAATAGCAATTATAATCATTTAAAAGAAAGTTTCAAAAACAGTAAGAAAGGTTTTTGCAAACCGTCGAAAAGCTGCGTGAACAGGCGAATCTATAATCTTTGCATAGGTGAGTTTTGGAAGTGGATAGTCCAGGGGACCTTTCCCAACAGTTAAATATGGATGGATGATATCCACATAAAAGAGTTATCAACACTGGACTGGTAGGAGCAGAGTTGCCAGTTTTCTGCGCTGTTTTTAGCAAAAAGTAGTTAAACCAGCTGCAAAATATGTTAATTTGCACATATGACTGTTTGGTCGTGCAAACTTTGCTCACTGGAACTTGATGTTTTCCACCATTTTCGTCTGCGTAATCTTGACAATGAAATTGCTATACTGTCGTTTATTCTTAGAACTTTAATTTTTCAGCAAACGACGACAGCGATAGTGAGACTGACAATGAAGATGACCTGACGGCAAAGTCGCTTTCGAGCAAGCTGGAGGACCTAATAACATGTAATAATCTTGTTAACAATCATGGCGCATCATTACAGAGATCGGTCGGTGATTTAGTGGACAAGGAAACTCGCTCGTCCACCGAATCGGTAGATAGCAGAAGTGGTAAGGATATGCAAGACGTTAGCGGCAAATTGAAGAATATTAATGAGAAATCACAGCTGTTCAGAATTACCTCCAATGCTATGATTAATGTGAGTACTAATGCCTGGCTTCAAATAATGCTTCACATGGTTTTCTTTTGCAATATCTAAACCTTTGAGAATGTTGATGTTTACAATTCAGGCAGGGCTTCCATTTTCCGCAGGTAATGCCTAACGCTTAAACAATCCCCTTGTACCGTAAAACATGAAGGACTGGATGTACTTGGTTATTCAGATGTATGCTTTTTTTATTTTCATACCTCATGACCAAATAATAAACTCGTGGCATTGCACGGCTTGGCAAGTCCCACAGCTAGCCACCCATGAAACTGGAAGCGGGGAAAGATTATTTTCAGCAATTTAAGCTGTAGGCACTTGTTACGACATTGAATCGTAGTTTTAGTGATGAAGTTCAGGTATCTATTTTTATATGAGGGGCGATACCTTTGGTAGCCCTTTACCGTGCTTTCTTTGTTAGGCCTGTTCAGCTGCTAGATATATATTTGGTCATACTAGACTAGTTATGTACTAGGTTTTGAATAGAGGTGGTTTTCAACATGAAACTTGGCTTAAATTTAGATGCATCATTTTATGGTAAATTTCTCCACAAGTTTTTGAGGCATTGTTTCTTGCTCAAAATCTTTTTTAAAGCAATCTATTTGCTATTTTCTGAAGTATATAGAAAGACGATCCCTTCATCAGTTTGTATAAATCGTCTCCTTTGTTAACTTTTGCTTTGCGCGGTTGTCTTTTATCGAGGGAAAAGATAATGTTTTTGCGACGAACTGTTTCATCGCTTTTAGTGACGAAAAAAGCCGTCAAATCTGTTTTATCGTGTTACTGCCAAAGTTCTTGAAACTCTGTTTGGTGAGTAAACAAAAAGCTAATCAATACTATACTGTATAACTACAGTACGCGGTTTCGCCTTTGTGTGCGATTAAGTCACAAGAAATACAGATTGATATATAAACCCATTGTTCGGTTAAAGTTTGAGCTTAGTCTAGCCTTCCCGTTCTAAACGATGGCTTTTGAACTGATTTACAGGCTTGCAGTGATTTTCTGGCCCTTGCACAGGCCTATGAAAAGAAGTTCCAGAAACTGTTAAATCTAGAGCGACAAAGAAGACAACGGCTAGAGGAAACAGTCGAGACCCTGGCAAAGCAACATAACAAGCTGGAGCTAGTTTGCAAGAATGTGGACATCCGCAGCAAATCGTTATCAGTCGTAAACTTACATCCAAACAACTCGGCAGTGTCCCGAAGCCCCGGTGGGACGATCGAGTATGACGAAGAAGATGAAGACGACCACGATGAGTTTTTTGATGCAATGTCCGAGCATCCGGAGGCGTTTGGCATGGATCGTGGTGAAAAGGCAAGGAAAGACTCGTACGAAGAACAAGGGGGTAATGATCCGTACTCGGATATTGACGATTCCAGTGACACTTTATCAATAAACTCAGCTGTAGCCTTTCCCAGCGAAAATGCAGAGGAGTTTAAGAAGCCTACTGAAAATAAATCACAGATAAGACGATCGATTTCTGAGAGAAATTTGGAGGGGGTTGATCATCAAGAACTTGGACACAGAAGGGCAATTTCATACGACCTTAGAGGCCAAATGCCGGTAAGTGGACACTTTTCTGGTATTTGTTGATAATTCTGCTAAAAATAAACAGTATATAATTTCAATTAAGTCAGTGTAGCCGGAAAGATCTTAACTTGCCGACAAATTCTTTTGTAGAATATTTTCTCAGTTGTTTTGAAAATAAATTTGTTCGATACGTAAAGTAAACTCAAAAGAAGTCAAAAGAAGAAATAAGTTCGTGCTCCACTTTTTTATTTTTGATGATATTTCATGGAGTTTTTCGAATCATATTTCAATCAGTATCGTTTATTTTTGTGCAAGGTTTGTTGATGTCAAAGTTTTTCACGTTTGGTTCGAAAATATTTTTATACCGATCCAGTTTCAGTTTAGGCTCGACGCATTGAAGACAACAAACCATCGCACTTTATTTCTACATTATCGAGCTTATCCTGCAAGTTCTTAGTTACAAATAAGTTCATGGCCTGATTGTCTTCATGATTTATTAGAGGTAGAAGGCTTCGGTTGATTTTTGTCTGATCTTCATTGGCGGTCTGATGAATTAGTCTAGTGGGATGTATTTTTGAAGATGCCACGTTGGGACCTTTTTACACACCAAAATTTCATTGTCTTCGTTTAATCCTTATCCATAATGCTTAGTTTTCTGGTTCTTATGATTAATAATCTTTAACTCGAATCTTTAACTGAACTGTCGCACATTTGACACCAAGCATCAAGAAATATATAATGGCAGATTGGCTAGCAGGTTTTTTTGCTAGAGTCACCCGTCCTTTTTCTGGCTTAGTTTTTAGGTTTCTTAGGTATCCTTATCGTCTCATAATTAATCATCTCTTAACTGAATTAACCGCCGATTCTTAAAGAATATGTCGAAAGGCCTCTTTGAGATACAGGATTAGCGCATTAATCACTAGAGATAATAAACTAGTCGAAATTCAGACTGTCATTAACTAAAATATACCCCTACATCTGCTTTGCTTTGCCCTTGGCAAACAAGTCTCACAAATTACAAATTGGTTTAACATTTTTTAATCATATTTGAGAGTGTAGCACTTCTGCTTCTTGTGAAAGGTGCCATCCAGGATGGGGGATTTGTATGCCTTCCATTTTTTCCGTTTTAACACGTTTAAGATATTTTTGGTTTAACGATGTGATGGGTGACCTAAAGAACAGCGAGTCAAGCAAAAGAGGGACTGGCATGATGTGTGCCAAGTGCCATTGAGGGACATACAAGTCATCCTGCTCCAACATATCGTAGCGTAAGAATTTCGCAGGACCCATAAATAGATATTACTGTCGATCTTTATTTGTGGGTGCAGATGTTGCAATGATAATTAGAGAAAGAGTTTTTAAGAGAAAAAGGTTTTCGGCTTTTATGTCCATGGCAGATGGAGCGCTTGGGTCCGGACACGCCTCTCTGATAAAGATATGAATTTTTTATGAAGCGGTTTATTGAGACAGGGTCAAAGACAGTTTGTTTTTGAAGTTATTTTTCTTTCAGTGATAAATAGGCTTTGTGTATGATGCTACCTATAAAGCAACGGGCCCTATGGAGGCTCTCTGAATCCCTATATCATTTCTATACATCCCTATAGCAAATTTTTTGCTACTTCCTGACAGGTGAACCATCGTAGTAGAAACAAGAATTCTGTTTACGCCATTGATATAGAGACTCTTTCATTACTTGTTGATGCAACCTCGGTCAGTAACCTTCAAATCATGAAATGCATTTTGATGATAATATAATTCTGGATTTTTTATTTGTGTATTTGGTTTCTAGTTATGAATAGATTCTCTGGATATTTCCAAATTCAGAGTCAAGCTATAACTCCAGTCATTTGATAACTGCCTTGAATTCCAAGATCCACTTTATAAGCCACGTCTACGTTAATCTGATTTTGTTCTTGGAGAATGAGGTCTTTAATGAAGAAGAGGCAATAATACATTTCTCGATTTGTAGACATCATTACATTCCTTCCTTCTTTATTCGTTGTCAGGTTGCAAACTTTTCAATACATCCCTTGATTTTTCTCTTTCAGCAATTTTCTGTAAATTGACATGCAAAGGCATTTTCTAACATTTAAGGGAAGACTTTCAATATTAAGCACGTTCATTCTGTTCGAAAAGCAAATATTTTTAAAGCGTTACTGGTTTATGTTCGAAGAATGAAATTATCTCTAGAATGAGTTGAATGGTATCTATTAACAGTGGTGGCGCCAGGGGAGGGCTAGGGGGGGCTACAGCCCCTCCGTCGGAAGCATCTAGCCCCCCCATCGGAGGAAATTTTAGGTTTTTGTCGGAGCAAATTTGACAAAATAACGTTCGTTAGTTAGTATCGTTCGCAGAGAGTGGTCCATGTGTCTCGGTTTTCTTTTGGTCCATAATATCTTTTGGCGGGTTTCTGGGCGGTTCAATATCAAGGCCCTTTTTGTGTGTAAAAAGTTGTTCCTGTGTGCAACTGGGGAGCATCTCATTTTACGAATTGTTCTTCTTTGTCAGTTAACACGATGCTTTTGTTGTTTTGATTTTTATGGATGGAATATGAGTTTAGATTTTTTATTTTTTCTTTTGATTCGATTTGTTTGAAAACTACATTTAACAAGTATCCCAGGTTTTTTGTTTAGTTTGATCAAATTTTATGGAACAGATCTTCAAATATCAGGTATCCTATTCTATCTTGTTGTCTTCTTTCCGTCATGCTCCCATGAAATGACGTCACACAAAGCGGCTCATCATATAGAATAGCCCGACTGAACGTTTCTTAGCTCGTTATTTCCAGTGTATAACGAAAAGGATTAGGTTTTATTACTGTACACTGTGACGAAAATCTTGAACTTTTGGATAAATAACTATTAAACTGTCTTAACTCGTAAACTGGTTGAATGCTTACCTGCTTGCTAATCCATATTAACCTTTTGCAACGATAATCCATAACTTAAGTCATTGCTTGCTGCATTGAATTCTCTTGGTAATTTTCTGACGGTTTCTTGCCAGCCTTGTGTTTTTACAAAATCTATTAATTTACATTATTCATAACGTTTAACGATTCTCACAAAATGACGTCTATTCTTCCAGCTCGGTTACCTGTTGTAAGATTTGTTGCAATAACCCTCCTGTTAATCGGTGAATGGACCACCTAACGAGATCTATTCTATTATCCACCACGACTTAATAGTTCGTATCCTAGCTATAGAACTATAGAGTCATCCAAATACAATTTTAGAAGAGCGTTGGACGGTTTTCCTATCCACGGTAAAAGTAGAAGCTTCACAGTGTTTGGTCATGGAACAAACATTTGTGTTAGTTGATGTTTAAGTACCGTCTCATAAAGGCTTTTTTACATGAAGAATTTTGTTTTTCAAGAGGTAAATCAGGGATGATTCAAATTGTGAGTATGACCTTGGACTTTGCTGTCAGATTGGGTCAGTTTATGGTCACGATGATCCAGTATAAAACAAAACTTATCAAATCGTTATTATTTGCACTTGTACTTGTATTCGTGTTTGTGTTGGTATTTGTTTCTACCTAGCATCCGAAGGTTGCTTTAAGGACTCTGAGAAGCAATACCTATCAAGCAGTATCCTGGTCCTTCCTCTCGCTTCCCCTAGCTTTGAGTGAAAGTTTGGTCATGTGAGGGACTTGAGTCCCAGACCCTTGGATCTGTCGTCCTCGACCTTAACCACTGAGCCATCCTTGCACCATCGTTATTATGTTTATATTGTCCACGATGTGTCATAATCTCTGTCTTAAGGAGGTTTAAGAAACTATAGTTATTGTGCATAGGAAGATGTCACAAATATTTTGAATGGAGTCATTTTGAATGTTTAAACCTTCACGTTTGCCTAGCTCTATTCTAGAAAAGATTTCCTGTAACAAGCGAAATATGTTTTTGAATAGCCTCCTATATGTGACGAATTGTTCCAAGATAAAAGCACGTTTTTAATAAACATCACAAGCATTTTGCATTAGAAAAATTTCTTGAATTCTGCCACTAACAAATCATTTCTGAAATCTTTGGATAATATGGTGATAATTTTCTCTGGAGTAAGTTTGTTCATCTGTAGATGACTAAGGATCGTTTGGTCAAAGTCACTTCTGGATCACATGGTTTGCTCAAACACTGCTGATCATTCGCATATCTTTTTGTCATAACGTTATTTTATTAAAAACACTTTATACGTTAGGCAAATCTGGGTATCCTAACTCTGTAATGTTCCACGTGATCAAAGACTCCGGTGCAAACTGGACAGAGTATGCCAATTATTCTTTCTAAAATATTGTGATTCAAAAGCGTTAGACTTGAAAGTTGACGGTTAAGTTAAGCTTTTCTGAGTATGGTAGACAGAAGAACAAGTGAGTCTAGAAATTCAGCTCAATGGATTTGATTTGATGGAGCTGGGTTTGCTGATAGTTGCTAAAATGCAATAATGAAATTTTTAATACTCCGGAATATGACGAGTTGTGTTTCATCATCAAGAAAATTCTCTCTTTTGCAGATTGACCCATTAGCATATATGGAGCGGCGTTTTTATAGATTTGTCTCATGAAAAATTCATAGGGCCCACAACAAGTTCACATTTGCAATTAAAATATTATCCATTATCCCAAAGAAAGTAGCAACTATTATGAACACCTGTTGTTTTTTTACCGGTAAATAGGGCGATATAAATCATTATTTTAACGTATCAATAGACTGCATTTTCTACTGTTATTGTGCCGCGATGCTTTTATCTTTAGAGAATCTGCAGACGAGCACTTGTATAATTGATGTACCCGTGCGCGAAGTTTCCGGGCTGTTATTGATAAAACTTGGTACTCTCTCTACTATATGTAGCCTTTCTTCATTGAAAATGCTTCTGTTCAATTGCCCTTGCATTTTTATGGTGTTGGAGTGTTGGCGAGTTTGCAACCTGCAAGTTTATGAATTTTACAGAAATGAAGTGGATGAAAGTCTGCAACAAAGTCTTCCTTTTGAGATGAAGATCTGCAGTCAGTGACTTAATGCCGCTATGATTGGCAGAAATGTTGTTGTTGTATAATTTGTGGCCGATAAATGTCACTCCTAACTTGATTTTAGTTGCTTACCAAATTGTTGGTCAGTGGTGCAACGTGTTTTATCAAGCGACTCCTGAAATGCATTGTTGATGAGAAGTATTTGCTATTTGAGTGGTGGATATGTTTTGCAGAACGCGATGAGAGATTTTTTCATCGTTTGATCGCAGCTTATATTCATGGCCGTTTCGGGCGATGTCCACATTTGTTGTATCAGACGATAGCTTGATGACGTAGTCTGGGATACGAGGAACGTAAAAGACATGACTTTTGCATCGAAGAAATATCTTATTGCTTGCAAAGACGTATAGTTTAGGCATTAGTAAATTGTTGCTGATAAACCTGAATATGAATTGCTGGCTAAGGTCGTTGCAGTTTTCCACTCACTTCAAAGAATGGTGAGATTGTTTTCTCAGAATAAAATGAAGCTTTCATTAAGTACACTGAGCCACAAATACACTGAAACGGAAACCAATTTACTGCACACTGTGACTGCTTTTCAATACACAGGTAGGGACAAGAATCTTTAGAGTAATCTCAACTGAATAGTCTCAATATTTTTGCAGAACCTTGTACCGTCAGCGACTGACATGTCAAAGAAAGTCAAACGTGTCTACCGGACTAGAATTTTGGAGAAGCCTGATGTTAGTATTAACTTGTGGAGCATTATGAAAAATTGTATTGGGAAAGAGCTTACGAAAATACCGATGCCAGTAAGTTTCATTTTCATCTTATATCTTATTTCTTCCTGGCTTTGCTCGATCCTTAAACGGGTGTTAAAATTCAAATCTGAGCAGTTATACTGCGATCACTTGGCTCGAACCGTTTGGTTTCAAACCTTCTTACCTAAGAATGCAATTGCTATTTTTCCTCAGCTGATTTTTCGTACATTTTTATCAAGAAGACTTGTTTTACTCAAAACATTTGCTCCAAAAGATCACCGCTCGTTGTATTCAAGTTTTTTGTCTTTAATCAGTAAATGAACTCATTAGACGATGACAGAGAACCTACAGCCAAGTCTTATTTCGCACCTTATATACTTTTGATGCCTGAAAAAACTCTTTGTTTGTAAATATTTGTAATGTGGATGCTGTACATTTGCTAGATACTTTTAGATACTTTTATTGTCGATTTTGTTACAAAGCAGTTTGTCCTTTCAGTGATGTAGAAAGCATTTAGTGAACTTGAAGAATAAAGGCAATACTTCAGTTAATAATTGATAACAGGAATGGCATGTAGCAATCCAGAAAGCTTATTGTTTTGTTTGACAAAGAAATCTGAAGCTTAGCAAGCCTTGTGGTCTTACTACGTCATTTAAATATCTTTAGTTGACTGTTAATACTATTTCTCGTTTACAGGTTAATTTTAACGAACCACTTTCAATGACACAAAGGTTAACTGAGGAATTAGAATATTCGGATATACTGGACCGGGCAGCTTCGTGTGAATCGTCACTTGAGCAGATCTGTAATCTGGCTGCATTTACTATTTCTTGTTATGCTTCAACAGCAGATAGAACTGGCAAACCGTTCAATCCACTATTAGGCGAAACCTACGAGTCAGATAGATCTGAAGATATGGGATGGAGGTCATTGGCAGAACAGGTCAGTGATTACCCTGCTGGGTCATTCTGTGTCGGGACAGAGGGCGTAAGCTGATTGTACACTGAGCTAAGGGGCACTAGCAGTTAGAAACCCTTCCGAATTTGCTTAAGAAGCTCGCCATATTAGAGAATCGTGCTTCTGCTCATAATTATCCATACCAAATCTACCTTTTCTCTCTACTTCTGTCCTTGTACATCGTTATTAAAAGTCTCTTTCACCGCAAAGTTCATCTTCTCTTGTCTTCCACTCAAGGAGAAACCTTGGTGACCATTTTTAATAGGTTTTAAGCATCTTACTTAGTCTTTTCCAAGCTTGAGAAGCAGAAAGTCAGAGAGGTGTTTTTTTATTTAAAAGTTATTTGTGAACGAGGTACTGCTAAAATACGAGCATCAGCTCCAGCTATACTTTTTAAAACAAATCTACTTTTAATACAGCGTCACTTCGATTGAAAATTTTTCTGGCCTTTTTTACATTGTGTACATAGCTATGTCATCCTTTTTCTAGATAATTGTCTAAAATAGATTATATTCGTCAGCGATTGCTCTCAGAGATTGCTCTAAAGTAACTCACAGCTCCTAGGTCAACGCTTCGTCTGCATGACAAATACTAATACTGTGTTCTGACAGTGGCTTTGATTGTGTAACTCGCGTTTGAATCATGCTATTACTGAAGCAGACGGTCTGTTAATTATCGTTCAAGTAAAGCAAATCTTGTTACGAATATGCGGTCCTCACAGCATAGCGAATAATGGACGCGAGTTAGTTGGTTGTAGAGACAATATGGCGATATGGTTGTATATTCTCGATATGTCACTAATTGCTTCCGAACTTTCCCTCATCCGCCAGTTCAATGTTGATTTCCATTCTATCGAATTCACGCATCTTTGGAGTATGTCAATGTTGTTTCTTTGTTAACAAATCTCAGAATTTTGTATCTTTGGCCATAATTGAAATTTTTACATATTTTTTAAAGGAAAACAGGGAAAATTTTTTCAATTAGATGTTACACTCTGGTTCCCACGCATAAATTCCTGAGAACTAATGACCAAGCTCGATCTTAGTGAATTTGCCAATTCTGAGATGAGAAATTCGTCTGGTATTATTTTGCTTGTTCTTCTAGCCTGCTTCCGTGGTTAGGCTCTGGACGATATTAGAAACATCTTATTTGTTATGAGCACTCTGTTCAATAAAGCAAAATGCTCTCGCATTTTCACTTGACTAGGCCAGACACTTCTCGAGCGGTGTCGAGAGGTTTTCACATTAAGTCAAGTGATTGTGAAAGACGCTTTTGCTTGTTTGATAAATCAAGCTACTCGATTTTCATGTTACTTTGTTTTTACGCAAAGCCTATAAAAGGCAATCTCAGAATTTCTATGACAGCAAGAAAACATTGTTTCGTTTTGCGCCGAAAAGTTGAACTGGCAAAGTTGCCTGATGAAATACAGACTCTTTTCATCAAACGCGCTAAGTAGTTCTCATTTTATGGGTGTGGGAGATTGTAGAAAGGCGGTGCAAAAATAAATCTAAGAGAGCAGCTTGATTTTGCTTTGATTTTGGTGGCAAAAGGCGGGAAACTGTGGGACACTTTCACGGTACGCACGCGCTCGGTCTTAGCAAACAGAACCGAAACGGCAAATTTCAAGTTTAATTGAACTGATCGATTATTCTTATTTTGCTCTCAGGTCAGCCATCACCCCCCGTCAATAGCTCATCATGCAGAAGGAAGAGGATGGACTTTGTGGCAGAATTTCACAATGAGTAGCAAGTTCAGGGGGAAATACCTACTTGTTTCTCCGCTCGGTACAGCTCATTGTAAATTTACCAATTCTGGAAATCATTATACTTGGAAAAAGGTTACGACTACTGTAAACAATATAATTGTTGGCAAACTGTGGATAGATCAGTCAGGAGAAATGGATATTACAAATCATACGACTGGCGAAAAATGTCATCTAAAATACCACGCATACAGTTACTTTTCAAAGGAGAAGCCGAAAAGGGTCAGTGTTATCATCTTTACGGATTAAAATTTAAACATGAATGGTTTACTTCAATAATAACTGTCTTAATTTGCAGTGTCAATGTTGAGTTAGAAAACGGTTAACCTTTATGGTGAAAAACAAGGTTTTTTGTGGTGTGAATGAAATTTAGATTTTTCAAGGATCTCCTCAGAAAAAGAAACAAATATTCAGCGGTGTTTCTTATTGGGGCCTTGGAGAACAGATTTACTTTGACTTATATCTGCTACTTGCTCTTTTAGATTTGCTTTTGAAGCTTACGAGCCAGTTTCCAACCATTGTTTCGCCTAACCTATAATCTCTTCTTTTCATCGTTGTTGCTTTGTTTTTGTTTAATAAGTTCTCCAATTCTAACCTAGGTTACGGGTTACGTTGTTGACAGTCAGAAAGTAACTCGTTACGTAATTTCTGGAATCTGGGATCAGAAAGCAGAATGCGCAAAAGTCGTCTATAGAGACCCGATGTTAAAGCCTGGAGCCAAAATACCACAGGGAAACCCTGTTAGCAAAGCTGGCAACCCCCAGACCCTTCCACCAACTATGCTCTGGGTCAAGAAACCTCTTAAGTATGTTCCCCTTTTTTACTTATTACTGTCATATGCTTATATTATATATCTTATGTCACGCTAGGTATTTTTAAAAATTTAGGGGTTTGGAATCGTATACCCCATTAGGATAGGAGCTGGGAAGCATCAGTTCCCGATTTGTCTAAGCGCCAATATAAGGCAAGTTTCGGATGTGTATCAGTTTCCTGTTTTTGCCAACTTGCCACTTTCATTTTAACTTGCCGTTTCAGTTATGCAGAGGCCTGTTACTCCATGGCATTGGTTGTTATATGTTATATATGAAAGTGTAATGTCTTGATATTAGGATATTCACATATTCACATAGAAAATTATTGGCACTGTTGTTATCATTCATTACTAAGTACAAGAAATAGCAGCAAATAAATGCTGGGTTTCCTGAAAGGAGGCGGTAATTCCACTAAAAATGTGGGCATCATTTTCCAAACTTACGAGACTTGAAACAGAAGTAACTGGAGAAGCGAAATAGATGTCTGCGAAACGAAATGCACAACAAATATTCCCTGTGCTGTTACAGTTGCTCATAAAACAAGTTGTCTGATTTGCCTAGATTCGTTTTGGTGTTTGCATTTTTTAAATATGTTCAATTGGTTTACAATTTGCTTCGTTTTTTAGAGGTATTGGGACTAGCTTTTAACAATTGGATTTGTATCGTTTATTGAGTAATCAACAATTGAAATATAAGTTGATGAATTATTGCTCTATACTCAACATGTAGATTCTAAGAAATTATTTGCTATTTAATACATCTTCTTTTCTATTGTAGGCCTGAGGCTTCCTTGATGTATAACTTCTCAGGATTTACTTGTTCGTTGAATGAAATGGAAGATGGAATTGCACCAACGGATTCTCGTTTGCGACCGGATGAAAGGATGATGGAGGATGGAAATTTTGACAAAGCCAATCAACTTAAATTGCAATTAGAAGAAAAACAAAGAGTAAGGAGACGGAAAAGAGAGGCCGAAGCAGAGGCAGCTAGACGTGCAGGTAAAGTTTATGAGGAATACACTCCTACCTGGTTTGAAAATACAAGAGACGATTTTTCAGATAGTGAAATTTTTGTTTATAAAGGAGGGTATTGGGAAGCAAAGGAGAAAAAAGATTGGGATGTGTGTCCGGTCATCTACGAACTTTGAAATTCTAATGGTATTTTTGTAGGCTGTTAGTAGGCCCTTTCGTTCCTTCACATCTAATTCAAGTATCCTTCGTCCTGCTTCGTTGTTAATCACTACTTAGTCAACTTAAATTCTTTACTTAGGTAAAAACGATATCACCTTCTCATTGCCTTAGATTCTGAATTGCAGAGCATATTACTTTAATTAGCGTTCTTGTACAGAGAGACATAAGGGTTACCTGATGTTGTGAGAAAATGTCATTGGCCAGTTTTGTGTACATCATATCTGTGTACACCTAACAATGGGTTTTATTCTGATGAAATGCCGTGATAAAATATATTGGTCTTGCGATCTTTAGGAACTGTATATCTAAACTGCATTTAATTTTTAAAAATACATAGGCATTTTCATATTTTGCACACATGCAAAAGCCATATGCAAAGTATATATTACTGTTTGAAAATTGCTTCGACAGTCTCCATGATTTTTACAATTAGTTAAATAAGTTATAATGGAAAGGAAGAATATTTGTAAAAACAGTTGCTTTGTCTTCTTCCGTATAGGCAACTTATGAAAGGTGAGGAAGGAGAAATTTGTAGAGTTCTTTTAAACATTTTCTAATTGTTCCATCTTGAAAAGGAATTTGTTTTTATCTTGTTGATTAGGTTTCAAATGTTAATTACATTTGACAATAGCATGTGTGAGGGATCTTGATGTAGAATCAATATTAAAGTTGTTGTGGTCTCGTTGTAAACAAATTGATTTAATGCCTTTTAACCTTGTGTGCAACCGAAAGAAGATGATAACATGCCTGCATGTGGAAAAACACTCAAAAGATACATTTGTCACTACCTTCGTAGCAGGGGTTAGATTTGCAACACCCCTACATGTTTTGGAGACCGACAGCTGCACTGGTGCTCTTGTACTTGGACGGGATTCCAGGAATAGAGCCATAGTAGACGAAGCATTTCCAGACAAGTTAGTTAATGGTGTTTTATTATGGTATTTTTTTCTGCGCAAACCATACATAGAAGAAAATTACATCATCATCAGATATGAATCTAACCTATTTATTCCTCGCAGTGGGTAGGGCTATGGCCTCAGGGGGTCAGAACGAGATCTAATTGCCAATAGTGACATTCCTAAAAATTGTATAAACTCAAACATCACAGGCGTGCAACAAATTTAAATTATCTGTTTGTGGAAAAGCAATTCACATACAAGGGCGTATGTTCAAATTGTGCTACCAGTTACCGAGAAACATTCAGGCATCCATAATGAAACCTTTTCACAGACTGGCCAACTATAGGCGTGTTACTAATCATCTTTTTTCTCTAGTATGCTTATTCTCAGTTTACGATGGTATCTGAATTCAACAAAATATTATTTCCATCAATAGTGGCAATCACTCGACTGCTTCAAAATGATAATAATGTTATGCTTCTGTTTAATAACGTAGTAATTATTATTGTATGTACTGAATGTAATGATTTGCATGCAATTCCATCCAATGGCTTGGTTTTCACTGTTTTCTCCCAGTCTTCTTCAGGTATTTATCAGGTAGTATTATTTGTCTGAAGCTGCTCTTCTCCGTTGACGAAATTTTTGCAATGTGAGCGTCTCTTCACAGGTTGATTTTAGAACAATTAAGAAATGTTCTTCAACAAGATTTCATAGAAAATTTATTATCTAAACGCCAAGCATCACCTAAAATACTTGTCCCATAACAAAGAGAGGAGAAGCTTGTCCCATAACAAAGAGAGGAGAAGCTTGTCCCATAACAAAGGTGTCAAAGCTTGTTGAATCAAAGAGACGAATATTAGCAAAACCATGGCTCTCTATCAACCAAAATCATTTGTGCCATTATAGGAACCAAAGTCGCTTTGGATAAAGAGGTTTTAGTTTGTGGCTTTTGAACTTTAGTTTTGTGGCTTTGAACTTTTGAACTCGGGACCTGTTCCTTGGCTGCCTTCCTTTCTTCAGTGTCCTGTATATACAGTGTACTTTAATAAAAATTACTGTTTATCGGCGGGATCATAAAGTGCTCGAGACAGTATAGGCAGAGCTGTACATGGTAGTTGCCTGATGGTCGCATTAAGCGTGAGACTTGGAGTAGCAACTTAGCACCGTCCTTTTCTAGACACCAAATAGCGTACTATGTTCTTTAAATGGGCTAAAAAAAGCAAGAAAGTAAACAAGGAATAAACAAATTTTTCAAACATAGCCTATTGGTACGAAGTAGTATGGATCATAAAATGGATCAAGATGGCAACAGTGAAATATGATCCCAATTGCAATTCGTTCGTGTATTCACCTTATTCAGAATAACAAAATGGCAACACTTACTTCTCATTCTTATTCCATTTCTAACAAGCCTCTAATTTTTCATGTTGGGGAGAAAAAACACTACAAATTGACGCAGCAAGCAAACACAAATGAATTATCTCCGCCTTCCAAATGGCAGTGATGACTTTCACGTCTGCAGACGGCCAAACGCTAACTTGGAAGCCATTCCTCGTAACATCTCTATCTCTCTTTTACTGCGCCATTTTTAAGGTTAGCAACTGATGTTCCTGACGAAGAGTTAGTTGATCTGGCGTTTGCATAAAGTGCAATACACCGGTGTTTTTGCTTCTTATAAATTAAAGGGAGTTCTTATCTGCAAATAAGGTTGTGCATTGAAACTTATATATCATAAGAGAGGAATCATTTCCTTAAAAATTAAACAACAGGAGTTCAGAATATTCAAGTACAAGGTAACTATGTTAAGTAACCACACATGTATACAGGGTAATAAAGTTTTTGAGAATGGAGGGGAGCACTTACTTTGTTACTTCTTTCATTTAAACTTGGGCAAACGATTCAAAGCTCCTCTTGGTTTGCAGATGGGGTGGCAAGGCAAGCCCAAGCTAACACGTGCCTCAAACGACCACCCTTGAATTACCATTAACATCTTCTAGATTTGTTGCATATTAACTTTGCTTTAATTGTTTTACATTTTGTTTCATAAAACTTCCAGTTTTCAAAATCATGTTCCATCTTATTTGCAGAATGACAAAAGAAAGAGGCATTTTTGTGGCTAAAATTCTAAATCATCTTTTTGAAAGATGTTTTACATACATCACAATAATTATTGAAAATAAAAAATGCTGGCCTTATATTTTTCAAAGAGAATAAATACCGAAGCAAAACCACTGTTACGAATACACTCTGTGTTTGTTAAAAATTCGCTTACAGATTGAACTTCGTTTTCAGAGCTAGTAGCTGCTGGAGAGAGATTCCTTGTCCTCCACAGACTATGATGACCACTGTTTTCACATCATCGAGTTTTTTCTGCTCTTGTAACTTTTTAATTGAATTTGCATAAACTGAGGCAAGAGCGGCACCACATGCTGGCTGAACAAGGAACTTGTGATCATCTAGAGAACAATTGTATCAATAAATTCAGGATGCAACTGAAAGATAACTCTGTTATACTATCAATTTTTAACAAAGAAAGCTCTTAAAAAGAGACAAAACTTAGAAAATTTAATATGTTATTATAAGGTGAAGCATGAAAAGAAATTAGTTTATCATGTTTTTGAGGAATGGTTGGATCAAGACAGACATTTCTCCAAGCTTTCTAATGAAAGAGCAGTTCTTACCTAGAAATCGCAGACAAGCATTTACTGCCTCCACATCTTCAATTACATGACTTATAATTTTGTGTCTAAATGTCCAGTGAAATGAGGTTTCACACACAGTAACAGCTCCAAGGCACATGGCAACACTAAAATTTAAAACTTTGTATATTGACGATGAAAGAGTCAGTGGTCATGAGACAAAATAAGAGACAAAGAGAGCATATTCAACTCAATTATTTAGCAGAAACTGACACAAACTTTGATGTCTTTTAAGCATGTTTAATTATATGATGTATGAATTTTGTACATTATGTACAGCAAGTACATGAACAATGAGTAACTTCCCTTGATGACTATGATTGACATGTTTTAAAAAAATTTCTTTTTACATATTCTTATTCTGAATATAATGTTCTCACCTTGTTATACCTGGTAGTGTGACTATCTTCCCAGCATTTACTGATGCAGCAAAACTATCTGCACCAATGGTTTCCATGGCCAAGAGTGGTACATGTGACCAACCAGCTTCATGCATACCTTCAAGGACACCATTCATGAGGCCCCCTCCACCAACTGACAAAACCACTAAATCTGGTGTAGTATTGAGTTGCTCCTTCACTTCGTCAATCATGGTTTTATGACCCTCCCTGCAAAAGGGTAAGTGGGCAAACTACAGATTTTCTGTTATTTGTTACTAGTGGATAAGATCATGAATTTATTCAATTTATTGTTTCCTTAATTGTTTAACCAAGATTTAAAATATTCACAAGCATTCTTTAGGTATTAAAGAAAAACATTTTTTTCTGTTTCCACTATCTAATTTTCTACAAAACCATAGGAAATCAATGCAACCTGTTGAAAGTGGAGATTTTGAAAATGAATTTCTTAAAAAGCTCGAATTTTAGAAGTTTAAAAAAACAACGAAAATTATAATGTTTTAAATAAATTTGCCATAACACAGCAATCACAGAAGAAAAGTGTCAACTGCACAAAAAACTGATTTGCAAACAATGTTTTTATATTGTTTCTTGCTTAGCATATAAGCGTCTTGTTGAAGTATGCTTTAAGGAAAGTTTTTAGAAACAACAATGTTACAAAAAAAATAACCTTACATGGATACATTAAAAGAACTAATTACATACCATACTTCAGGCTCATCAAAAGGGTGGATCAGTGTGCCATCTAGAAAAAATTTGTTGAAAAAGTTCTTTCTTACAGTTATTTTAGATACATTTCATATGACAAAGGAATACCACTTATTTTTACCAAGGAATCAAGATAAATTTCAAAAACTACTCAAGTATCATAAATAAAATAAAATATGATTCTGATGGGACTAGCTGAGAGTGAGACATAGGAAGATCAAAAAGGAAATGGAATTATATCCGGAGCATTAGCAAAATATAAAAATATACATGTGAATATATTTATTAAACTTACTCTCAACCTTGCCAGTAGAAATTATTTCTTTTGCAAATTCATTAGCTTCATCCCAAAACTATAATTTTGAAAATAACAAGAAACTGTCAGTCAACACCATATCCACTAAAATACATATCTTTCTCTTATAAATTAAATGAAAATAATCAAGTAATAAAAAGTTTGCAATAAAACACTGAACACACAATATCAGAAATTTCTATACATCTTCATAGCAACATGTTTTCAAGCAAAGAGTCTATCACCTTCCCATGGACTAAAACATTGGCTTCCTCATCCTTTATTCGACTAATTGCTTCCTTTGAAGTTGTTTCTGGGACCACAATTGTTACTGGTACTCTTAGACATCGACCAACATAGGCCACAGCCATCCCAGCATTTCCACCTTCAAAAAAAAGAAAGCTTTTTGTAAGTAAACTTTTCAAACACAAAGACTCAGTCCTCAGGGCTCAGTCCTGAGGATTGTTAAAATCCAGATAAAATTTTTGAGCTCACCCCCACCCAACCCCCCACACCCCACCCCCACCCCCCATTAAAAGCAAGAACATGTTTTGTTGGACAATTCTTTCCTGGCAACCCTTCATTAAGCTAAACATTTTGTGTGAAAAAGCAATTTCCTATCAGTTTTTTCCCTGTTGGTGAATAGAGAGAATGGTTTCATATACACAACAGAGAACCTTACTGCAAATATAGTTGTTGTCATAGGTATGGCTTCTAGAAGTTGTCTACAACATAATCCCCTTCCCAAAATTTTAGGGCAGCACCCCTGACTATCAAAGTATCAAAAAAAAGGATAAATGGTAAGGTGCTTTTTGCCTTACACATAACTTCAAATACCATACCTGATGAGCAAACCAAGTGCTTGCATCCTCTTTTGATTGCCTATAAACAATAACAAAAAATATATCATATTGTGTTATGTATCTAAGCTAGTTAGCACAGTGGTCAATGCTGGAAAGCAGAAAAAAGTTAATGAAAATTTGAATAGATAGAAACTGCATAATTTTCAATAAATCAGTTTGCAGAATCCAATTAAGGATAATAGTCATTTGCATGCCCACACCGGAGATATTATTGCTGGTCCCATTGCTATCGTTATTGCTGATCCCATTGCCATTACACCCAGAGATATTCTGTGGAGCCACAGAACCTGGATACTAGGCTAAGTATAACTGTATAAAATATTTTAGGTTTGGCTTCTAATCAGCTTGTGGCAACCAAGTTCATCTTAGAAATATTGATATCTTTTATAATGATCTCATTGCTTAAATGTATTTGTAGAAAGGCCAACTATCAGTCTTCTTATTATGCATTTTTAACCATTCTTCATCTTTGCTAGCAATTTATAATTCAAACAGCAACAAGAAACTGAAAATTTCCACTATCACTTTTACAGAACGAAAAATAAACCTGCTATTTGCTGCTATAAAATGTAAAATGTCTTTAATATAATAATAGTTGTGTTATTTTTATCGCTAAATTAAATGTAATCATGCAAATACCATGTACATTAATTCCTACTGGTACATGTAGCACAGGGATTTTTTTGCATTCTTGGCAGTTGTAACACTTTTTAAGTTAAGGATAGTTACTTATCAAAGTTAACACTACATAGTCAGCCTATAACGTGCTCGTCTAAATCAACAACTACCTATGCTTCTTTCAAGACTGCTTGTGTTTCTATTAACATCATTCAATGGTGAGCTTGATAAAATGCTTTAGTGAAATGTTTGAAGAATTTTAACATGTTACAGCATTATGTAGGACACCTTTGTTTGATGTAATTGTGCCTGCTAAGTTGTTTTATCAGAAAATAATGGAAAGAAAAACGTTTTGTCCACATAATACCTGTACATTGTATAAATGTATTGTAATTTGTTCTGGGAATGTTATTGTTTTATGTTTAGTCATTATGGGTGGAAGCTATCTTATGATACCTCATATGCAGTGGAATACAAAATATATAAATGAAAAAGAACATAAATTAACTGGATATGATCATATCTTCAGCCTTCCTTTCACCTGATATAACTGCATTCATTCGCTAAGTACAGTGATTGAAATGGCTTACCTTGTTTACTAAGTATCGAAACCATACTTCTGACTTAACAACATAGATATCTACCTACCTTGACACAATGATGTCCAAGACCTCTTAACTTAAAAGATCCTGAAGGCTGTGTATTTTCTAACTTTAAATAAACTTTAAAACCAGATAATTTTGAAAGCGGCACACTTTCAATAAGGGGCGTCCTAACGTGGAGTTGCTCCATTTTGTTTTTAAGCCTCGAATCAGAAAAGAGGCTGTAAAAATATGAAATATGGCGACGTGCAGCGAGACGTAAGGATTGTATTGCTATGTTTATATTGGTCTTTCTACAAATATTTTTGTGGTTCCTGGTTTTGCAGTATTTAATTTATTAAGCTAAGACATTTTAACATCAGCATACAACTTGTAATACACATTTGAAGCACCGAATTAATTCAGTAATGAAGAATAACATACCAAAATAATGCCTTTATGCTTGCCCCTGAAATTTTTAAAAAAAGAAATTTCTTTGATTGCAATTTGGGGTGTATTGAAGCGTGTTGCATTTGTTGTTAATATTTGCATCAAAGCCCACACACCCACCAAAAAGTGGTGGGACATCGCAGTTATCCTGCCCTCGAACCAGGCTGTGCAATGTACTTTGGCCAAAAGATCTGCGGCGTACACCCAGGTTTTTTTTGGGTTCAGCATGCAAACCAATAAAAAATTTTTTGACGTACTTAAGATTTTAGTTAGTTGACATGCTAAACATGAAGCCATGTACATAGTTAACGTAAAATAAAGACTCATACACCACAGTTTTATCTAATAATCAGTTTTCTTTGTCTGGCGCAATAATGTTTACAGTTTCACTAACTGCGTTTATATTTTTGACATACCTGACATAATCTGAAGTGCTAGCTGGGAATTAGATAAATTGACTTTTAGACATTTTGCCTATTACTTTAGAGGTTCCAATTTGCATCCATATTCATTCATGTGTAGTGACCATTGTCTAGTATCTGTAATGATTTCCTCCATTTTATCACTGTCATTCACATCTTCTCCATATTGACTGTAATGTATTCAATCACACATTAATTCCCCCATTGTTTGTGTATAACTCTAGTTTTATATTTTGTCAATAAAAACACCAAGTTGCAACAGTGACACAGCAGCATCTCTTACTGGCTGCAATAAGGACACAAAACAATAAGAAAGCTGAAACAGAAGTTGCGAATCACTTCACATTGGTCACTATTTGAAGGAATATAGGAAGATAAGAGATAATTAAGCACATAAGCACAATAAAAAGAAGGAAGTTACGATATATCTGAAGGGGACAAAATAGCTAATTAAGCTTACTTTTTCCCTATTATTATCAGGGGCGAAACTTCACTATTTTCATTAGGGGGGTATGAAGCTTAGTTGCCCGACGAAAGGGCGTGGCATGCTTGATGAAAGGGCGTGTCCTACATGAACTTCATTTTTAGAGCACATCGCCTCAAGGGCTGAAATCATCGGGAAGCCCGAGAAAGGGTCTTTAGACTTAGGCTGTTTGTTTTAAGTCAAAAAATATGCCTCTAGTTTTTCTGGTGTTGGCTATAAACATTTGTTTCCGAAAAGCAAGCATTTGTAAGGCCTGTCTTTTCTATAAAAGGAAAAAAGTCTTCACTTTCTAAATCACCTAGCTTTTAAGAGAGCAATTCAAAAAAGAGATTGAAGTAGGGTCTCAATTTTATCAAAGTGGAACACCAAAACACAGCTTGGGAATTTCGGAATTTAGAAACAGCTACGCAGATTACAATGTTTCAACAAAAAAGAGCTTCAGTTGCATTCTCTGAGTTTCATTTTCAATTTTCGGTTGCTCCGGAAGCAATTTCAATATTTTTAGACACCCAAGCACAAAGTACGTATATTTAAATTCACCATAACAAAATCCCTCAAGCAAAGAAAAGTTTTTTATTGGAGGTATTTTACAGGTATACCTATCATCAAAGCTCAGTTTTCATGTTTTCGTAATCATGGATATTGTTCAGAAATAGAATAAACTCGAAAGATTTTTTATTTCATATCTTAACTACAATTTCTTGATAAATTTTATATTATTTCCCGCTTGAACTGATTAAAACTTCCTGTTACTTGTTATGGTTATTCAAATTTTTTTAGTTAAAAAACTTTGGCGTCTGTATGATCATTTTCTAGCGAAGGGTGCAATACTTTCGACCCGTAAGTGTAAAACCTTAAGAGAATTTTGGAGCATAACTCCTTATGGATATGTATTGTTGTAAAGGAGCAGCACGCGGTTAATCCTTCACTCTTTCCTAGACCTCGAAGTTGCATTAGTCATTTGTTCACGCCACGTTGTAATGAAAAGGTGTTCACGTTGGATCTTGTTCATTGTAAATAGTGTTATTATGTTCCTGTTGATGTTACGAAAAGTTTAAAAACCCAAATGATGTCTTCTTCAAATGTCCTGACCTAAATCTCTAAAACATGTATGATTTCATGATTGAAAGCTTCATACATTTGGAAAAGAAAATATCGATTGATTTTCTCAATAACGTATTCCGAGATGGTATATCCTCCATGCTTTGATTTATGATGCTTCTAAAACTGTCAGTGTTCTATAGGCTCAGAGGCAGGATGGAACGTTGGAGGGGGGGGGGGGCTTTTCAAGGGAAAATTTAGAAATCACAACAAAAGATTTTGAAAAAAGCTCACTTGTTTTGCTAAAAGTAGGGGGGAGGGGTATGCACAGTATTCATTTCCTTCTCGCATCAAACACACTTTACTTTCCGTCTATACTTTTGCTGTCGATCAATACTTCAGACTTCATCTCGAGGCGAAGATAAATGTGCGTGTCGAGCTCGAGACGAAAGCGCTGATCGGTGGACGGACGAAAGACAGGAATGTATATATGTTGCTGTTCCTTGCCTCGTTTCTGTTTTGCTTTCCCAACTGGGAGGAGATTGAAAAAAAAGATGGGGGAAAAGACCATGAATTAAAAAACCAACCTAGGGCAAAAAGTAGCAATAAAAGTGCGACCTAAAGAAAATTTCCAGATTTGCCCGACAGATACACTGGCAGCCATAAATTTTCCCGACAAAATCTGCTTTTTTGAAGATTGGGGGGGTGCAGCACCCCCCATACCCCCCCAGTAGTTTCGCCCCTGATTATTATATATGCTCGCTTTGTGTGGTCAGTGTCATTTGCTTCAGTCACAAGGTATTAACAATTTGTTAACAATTTCGACTACAACTTCTATGATTTTTTTCAAAACCTGCTGAACAATATTCCATAAAGTTTTCTTTTATCCTAGAGCCATCAAAAGCCTGTTTATTTTAAGGCTCTTGTGCAACTGGCATGCTTTGTGATTATGACTACAAAGACAGGCTTAATATTGTACTACATAAAAATACAAAATGCAGTTAATTTTCTCAAGACAACTGCTGCCAAGCATGCAGGTTGCACAAGAGCCTTTGATCAATTGTATCGAAAAGTTTGATCAATTGTATCGAAATAACTCTTTATTTACCAAATCAATTAAGGGAGAAACATTATTCGATAAGATGGCATTCAAAGCTTGAATATTCAAAAGCCTTGAGAATTAAGATTGACATGTGTAAAATAGTATCAATTGGAAGAATATCAAGCCTATACAATATATCATTTTGACAAGAACATTGGATGATTATTTTGAATTGTAAAACATTTTTAATTTTGCAGTTTACTTGACGATGAAATTGCAGTTTTGCAGTCAATTTATCTGCCAGATGAACTAGAAGTAAATACTTCAGATGGAGGGTAGGTTTATTGTCTGCTTACAAATCTCAGGAAAGCCAGCAGATTTCACTTTCATTTACCTTTGTGACAAAAAGTTAGTCTTGCAAATCTATTGAAATATTTTACGTAAAGTTGGATGAGGGCATTTAGAAAAGCCCAGGCTCCACATGGCTTAGTGTAATAACCTTTCTTCAAATTCTCTGATTTGGTTACAGAAAATATATTGTTACAGTTTATTTTCTGTTACTCATACTTTTAAATTATATTTTTGATTGATATTATTTGATTTTGCATTTTTTTAATCACATTTCTTAGCACACCCAAAATGTGTAAGCCTGTCATTTACCACACACCTGCAAATATTTTCTCCCTAAGGCCTGCAGTCATTAGATTTTTTGCAAATGTATTGGTGTAAAGCCAATTTTCGAACTGTTGTGAACCTTTGCTTAGATATTGTATACCCTAAGTTAAATTTTTTTTGCAGATTGCATGAAATTAAGGTATTGCTTCACCCCTACACTGCTGACAATGATGATGAGAGATATGTTTGCATGCAGCTGGTTATCAGACTTGATAAAAGGGTATTTCAAAATTTCCAAATAATATGTTTGACAGCCCATTATTATTAAGAGTTTTAGTCTACAACAAAATGCAAATACCAAACACAGTGAATTTTCAGGTCTTGGCTTGTATATGTTTAAGTAGGCCAGATTGCTGTTTTTCATTTTCAAGGAAACAAAATCTAAGTTAGAGCCTGTTTACATGAAGTGGCCTAGCGTATGAGCATAACGTATAATTAAACGGTCAGAAAGGGAATCTAATTGTTATTTTCCATTGTTGAGGAAAACTGATATTCAATACTTTGGCTCCAGAAACTAAAAAGCCTCATTTACAATTTTCAAGTAAGAGGCCACACATCCTCGTATAAACACTTGCGAATACAATCTCACCTGCATAAACTAGCCTACTTCATGTAAACAGGCCCTTAGTTTAATTATGTTTTGTGAAAATTTCAGATTTCATTTTTTGTCAAATATGTCACCAGTTAATGTTGCCACCTCAAAAGTAAACTTTTGAAAAAATGAATTTTATAATAAAATTTAAATATATATTAATGATTCTACCTAGTATCCACAGTCAAAGCCCAAGTTTGAAATTAAAATGCCAAGAGGAATTTCAGATGCCCAACTTGAGAGGTATGTTATTGGCATTATAACCTTGTTATAAAAAAGTGTAGAATATTTCTCCTAATTTTTATTTGAAATTTAAGAATATTTGAAATTGTGCTAAAACTTTAAAGCTCCTAAAGAATATTTCAGTTTCTTCTTAATTGAAAAGATTTTGACTGAAATGAGCAAGATTGGTTTTTGACATCGCTTGCAGCCAATATATATGGTCGCTAATTGTCTTAATGTTGGCTGTTTTTTCCTGTTCTTTTTTAGTATATTAACAAACCTCAACAGTTTGGCTTCAAAAAGAATTGGTGAAGAGATGATGTTTGTGTTGATAGAGGTAAGTTGAGAATAAATTTTTCAATAGCAAGACTTGTGGCCAGGGACGCCTGCCCAAGATTAAGGCAGGAAGGACAGTGAGTGCCAATAGTATAATTTTTTCCACTACCATAATCGATCATTTGTGAGGGGTTGGAAATTACAAAAATAAAATATTTGCATGGATCTGTTCCACCCATACAGCTGAGATCTTTGCAATCAAAGGTTCTAAACATAGCCAAATTGTTGACAAAGTTCTTCTTGCAAGTGGGTATTAAATGCCCTTGTCATTCTTCTTTATAAATTTTCGGTATAAACTTTTGGTTTTACGAAAACCATGGCAATTATAAATGGGCTGGCTGTAAGACTTTGATTGTCTGCTTAGGCTCAATACTCCATGGTTGCAGAATCATTGAGAATGCAAAAGGAAAAGAATAATCAGACGAATCAAATGTACATTAAATAAATGTTACTTCACCGTATTTTTATATTAAAGCATGAAATAAGCGTAACATCCTCGTTCTGACAGTGGGCAAAATAGTCAATATCTTATAAGACACCATTGGTTTTTTTAGTTTATTATCGTCCTCAGAAAAAAAGGTTCGTTATCAAAGACAGCAAGAAAGGAAGATTCACCAATTATCTACAAGATTCTATAATCTTTTCTTAGGAGTGACTATTTAAGGGCACTGCTTATCCCCTCTGCCCCTACAGGAAGAGGGTAGGAGGGGCAGCTGTCCCAACAGCCCCTCCAGGATAGGTGTCCCTGCTTGTGGAAATAAAGAAAGGACAGGTAACCATTAGAAAAAATGATCTGTTGTAGGATTAGAAACATTATCTGAGCATATATTCTATTATTTGAAGACAACCTACAAACTATCATTTTTTACGCAAACTATCACAAAATTTGTATATGATTGAGCTCTTGCTCTAAAACAGCTGAGCTAACTTTTGATATTTGTGTCAGATTTTGTTGAATTAAAAGTTTTGTAGTTCTTTCTATTCTACATCATAAGGAGTAGTTGCTAAAAAAAGATAGTTATGATTAGAAAACGTGCTAGGAATCGTTTTTTAGATGTATTCTTATTGCAAAACATTTTCAGTCTATATCTTGATAACATTTAGGCTTTAAATTTGTTCCAGTATGCCAAAGAATGTCTGACAAATAACAACAGACCAGAGTGCCCATGTCCTATTTGCCTAGATCTGTTTGAGGTTTGTTATTATTTTCATCATTAGTAGCAAATATTTATTGGCTTCTGATATATGAAATTGTTAAACAGCTTCTTTAAAAGATGTCAAACTTGCTGGTTTTGTATTTAGGTTTTTAAAATGCTCAAATACGAATAAAGTTTGAATTTTTAATTGTAAGGATCGCGTCTTGGATTTCAGAGTGGAGGGGCCATCGAGTAGAAAACTTTTTGTTGTCCGATATCAACAAATTGTCATGCTGAAAAGTTCGGATCCATGGCTTCTTGGTCCTCTTTGATAGTTTATTGATACTTTGGGCATGCATTTTTGTAAGCAGGACCAATCAAGGCAAGCAATTTTCAAGCGAGACACTGAGTTCTACATTTTGTTCATTCTCTCAGAAATAAAGATTGGCTTTGAAAAAGCAAACATTTTACAACATACTGGCTAAAAGCTTTTTCGTCTGACACTCCTCAGAGCATAAAACGTCAGGATAAGGATCCGAAAGAACACGATGGAAAATATATACCCAGTTGTGGATCGAAATAGGCCAATCAGATAAACGCAAGCACAAGACCGGTATAGTTGACCAATCAGTGCCGCGTGACTAAAGAAAAATTACCACTGGCGTCCAAGAGAGAAAACGAACTCCTTCTGTCTACACAATGACGGCCTTTTCGTTTGTATGTAGATCGATTCCAAAACTGCTAGATGGAAGGACGACCGGACTCTGTCAATTATCCGAAACAAGTCGTCATTAAAGAGTTTGCACAGTCTGGGTTGTCTAAAAGATGACCCAGATTGTATGTAGGTATTTCGATCCACAACTGGGTATATATTTTTCATCGTGTTCTTTCGGACCCTTATTCTGATATTTTATGCTCTGAGGAGTGTCAAATGAAAAAGCTTTTAGCCAATATGTTGTAAAATGTTTGGTTTTTCTCAAAGCCATTTTCAAGTTCTGTACCGCCAGAAAATTGTTCACAGAAATAAAGATTGTTATGAACTCGTAGGTCCTTTTAAAGTATTCTTGAAGTCTCATTTTACAATCGTAAAAGTTTTTATAAGAGTATTGGCTAGTTTTTACTAGACCTGACATCTATTTGCAACCCTCATGTTTCATTAGTTTCTTCAGAAACTTCGTCAGCTTATTTCAGATCAATAGTGTTATTGTGAAATATTAGTCAAGTTTATTTCGCTGCTCAATCTAAACGGTTTTCTTTGGTTTTCCGAAATGACCAAATTAAATTTATAAATCTGCTGTTATGATCCGTATTTTTTAATCCTTCCATACTTAAGGTAAATTATTGCTCTTTTTATTACTTTACTGAAGATGTCTCTAGCTAGAGTCGAAACGTATTAATTGATTTCTGTCTACTGATTATGTCAAACTGATTTTGTTACACTTGGATTTGTAACTGAAATGTCATACTGGATTTGTAAATTTTAAAATTGATTATTCGTTCAGCTCAATTGGATTAAAAATGTCTCTTTGTCGCCGTAATGGTCAACTTATTGATTAATCTCCTGTTTTTTATATGAATGTGTTTGCAGAGCTGCCTAGAACAGTAAAATTAAGGCATTAAAGTTTAACATATAATTTTTGTACTTAAATTATGATACGCTTTTGTCATAATTGACATAAGCATGTAACTTCGCATCTGTCTGAAAAATATCTAGAATCCTTGACAAAAGTCCTTGGAACACCCTGCGGCCAATGAAAGATTTTGATGAAATCTTTCATCAAATATTTATTTCTAAAGAAATATAAGTTTCCGGCCGTAAGATACAGAAATATCCCCCCTTCCCCTCCAAAACAATGTTGGTTGTAAAGCCTAGTACTTATCCTAGCTGACAGAGTTATTTTAGTTGAATTTCAAGCTTTGAAACTGTTGTTATTCAACATTGTTTCAAGGGGGATAGGGCGATGCTAATGAAGTTATGCGATATTTTAGGTTAATGTATCAAGACTTTTGGCAAGGATTGTATAATTGAAGCAAATTTTAAAAAAAATGTTTTGGGAAAACATAGCTGCAAGAAGTGGTCATCAAGACTAGTTGAGTACCCTAAATTTCCTGTTCGCGCTCATTTTTAGCCCATCAAAAATGAGGAAGGCTTCATAGTGAGATTTTGTTGGCTGGATAAATGTTGACAACTTTTCAGGACGCTGCTTAAGAATTAGTTAGAACAGTCTTCCCTAATTTTTTTAGGAGGATGATGAATTCACAAAATCAGAATGTTTTCATTATTTCCATGGCGCTTGCATGGCTAGTTACGTGACGTCATGTACCGCTGAGCAAAAGGAGGATACTGATAAAGTGGCTAGGGAGAAATCAAAACACAGTGAACATTTCGTAAGTAATTTTAACATATCTGTCCTTGAATCTCCTTTCAAGGTTTTTCTATAGCAAATATGAAGTTATTTTCCAGTTAAGTTTATGTAAACAATTTCGTTTTGAATAAACTTTCATCTATATTGTATTTTTCCTTACCATTTTTCTTTTTTTGTTTACTTTTTATTGCTTTTATTATCATCATCATAAGATTTTGGGAATCCGGCTGACTCCCTATTTAGCATTTTTATTAAGCATACAATATTTTAAAGGATTTGTTCTTCAATGTTATTTGAATAAGATAATACACAGCCTAGCATCTTTTCATTACTTTCAAGATACCTTGTCCTATATGCCGTGCAGATATTGACACTAGAAACTTGAAAACCGATTCTCCTGATTCAAAATCAAAAGATAACGAAGAGGTACCTTTTTATCCTCATCTTCATTTTCCTCTGATATTTAGCTTTTCTCTATGCTTGGATGCTACTACCCTTAAAAGGTATCTAATAAAGCACGCTATATTAAAACTATTTACTATAACTGCTACACATAGCATATAGTTGTCCTTAAAAAGATATTGTTTGATCTCAGAATTGTTGAAAGGGAAGCAACGGTCAAGTTGTGTTCAATTTTCTCTGAACTCAACAGTTTTCATAAAGTGCAAGTACGATCTAATATAGAATATTTTTTTTATAGAACCAAGTGACCCTTCTATCAAGTGTTCTTCGTAAGGAGGACTCCGGTTTAACTTTTATTTCATCAACGATTAACTTCGAGATGAATTTGCCAAGTGTATTTTTCATTAAAACTAATTTTTGGATTCAGGCTGATTCAGAGGCATTAGGGCTTATAGGGTCATTATAATGATGATCAAATATTTTGCGCAATCTGTATTAGGAATCACTCAAGCCTTCCTTTATCGTCCTGTTGTACAATCTAGCAGCAAGAAGAGTGAATTTAACGACCATCTTCTTTATAGATCGTTTTTCAGCCATCTGAAAAATTCCTTTCCTGGAGGAAGCAGATGAGAAAAATATTCTTACGACAGCAGAAACGCGGTGGGATAATTGATGTTGAAGCAGAGAAAAACAAATTCTTGATTGCCACCAAGGTACTGTTGCTATTCAACTACAATTCTGTTCGATTGTGATGCTCTGAGTTTGATGAATCAGAAGTAGTAGATATTCATATAGCTTTAATCTCTGGTCTCAGGATTCCATTTCCGCTTATATGAAGCTTTCTCGTAATCTGATTTTTTTACTGTGAAATAAGCGAAGTATTTTAACAGTTTTCCTAAAACAGTAACTTCAGCCACCTAACCCAGATCAAGCCCTGTTTTCTTTGGCTTCCTTTTTTCTTTGGCTTCCTATTTCCTTTGGCTTCCTATTTTCTTTGGCTTCCTTTTTCCTTTGGCTTCCTATTTTCTTTGGCTTCCTTTTTTCTTTGGCTTCCTTTTTTCTTTGGCTTCCTATTTTCTTTGGCTTCCTATTTTCTTTGGCTTTCTGCCTTAAAGTTTCAAAGAGTTTGCTATTTTGCTATTGAGAACGATGAGCACCTTCTGCATTTGTATTTAGGACCTGGTTTAATCAAGACATAACGAGTTTCTCAACTTCATTTTTTAATCTTTGCTAATTATTTCTGAGAGACATTTATGGCCTTCTAGAAAACAGAGGAAAAGACAGTACCTGAAGAGACAATTCAAGATAACAACTGGACTTCGGGGAATGGAACACAAATTTTAATGAACATTGATCATTGGACTAATGATAGAGTTGAAAGGAAGACTTTAGATACAACACAGGCAAGATCGTCGGGTGGAAAAATTGTAAGTGGGTGTAATAGAAACAATGCTGACTCTATACGCAAACCAAGCAACAGAAATGTAACAGGAAAAGGACCATGTAGGAGCTCGTCACAGGATAGATCTTTCGAAAAAGACAGCACAAGGACGAAAAAGCATGATTCTCTTTATAACGAAAGATTAAAATGCAGTGACGGTAGTGTAGCGCGAAATGAACAGTTTAAAAGGCATGGCCAAGTTAAAAGTCGGGTACTATCCTCTGGCCAACCAGAAGCAAAAAGTACAAAATCGCAAGATAGTTTTCCAAATTCTGGGCGAAAAAAAACTGTTAAGCCACCACCCGGATTCAAGCCGATAGATTAGTATTTTCTTATTCTGAATCGTCAAATGCACGTATTTGTTTGTTCAGGGTAGGGAAATGGTGCTTTTATTTCGAAAAGTTGCTTTTTAGTAAAGAGAAATAGAACAATGTTTTTCATTAAAGATTCACTAGAGCCTTAGGCAATCTTTTCATTAATTAAATCATTGGCCTTTTTATACACCATTTTATTTTATCCTACTCTCAAAAATTTATTTAGGATGTTTTTGTGGTCCAAATCAGTGGGTGTTACATTGATATTTTCATAGAATGTTGGTAAACAATAGTTTTCATATTAATATTTTTTATGATTTTGTTAAACTGGTTCCTCTCAGGCCGTTATAATTTCATCGTTTTTTGAATGAATGGTCGAACAATTGCCTCCGTTAATTTTTCCTCAAAAGCAGAAAGAAGTTCCTGTCAAGGCAAGGTTTGCTCTCAAGTAGAAAGGCAGAATTTCCTTTAGAACAGCTTATTGTAACTAATGCCGAGACTTGATATGCAAACTGCTTTGCGGAGAGTGAATTACTTTCTATGTATAATTTCTCGGCTATAAATTTCCTGTCATTTCTATTTGGTATGTACATTGTCATATATGATTTAACGTATTATAACCTGTTCCTGTAATAATTTGCGAGGTTCAAAGTTATAAAAAAGCAATGAGAGATGATTGGTAAATGTTGAAACGAATCACAAGTCTCTAAAAGTTTCCTGGATTCATTTTAACGCAACCTTTTGATGTCTGGTTCTGGATGTCAAGGAATACAGCACGGCAGTTGTTCTAAGAAATTCATTTAAAGCTTTATGTCGTGTCTTGTAAAAACTGCAAACTACCGATCAGGACATTGTGAGACGTTTTATGAAAGCAAGTTAAAGTTGTTTGTTTATGTTCATGTTTTTCTGTTGAAATATGATAATATAGCTTTCAGAGCTTCCATAGTCAAATTCCGCTTGTTTCCAAGTTTTGTTCAGATACAAATTGATTTTCAAATTGTCATAAATATGCAATAACTTATAAGAATCTGTGCTTCGTGGGAACGCTTTCATAAACGTGCTTTAAAACATTTTCACGTGAGAAGTACCCAATTGATGCCATTGGATAATTTGATTTCGTGTAAGTCAGTTAATGTATATTTCATAAATTTTACTGGTATCGTTACACCTATGACATTACTTCTAGAAACTCCCTCAATTATTATTTGTAATTATTATTCGTTTTTCTGGCATGCAACAGGTAAATCTTGATTCTTGTGATTCACCAAGTGTGCACCAAGTTCTGGTGCCAGATAAATATTTAGGTTTTTCTTGTTCAGGACCTTTATTAAATTATGCATGCCGTACTTATGCTCAAAATCGTAAAAACCTTTAATTGATTTCTGTTGTGAAACAAATTTCAATCTGCAAGATGTCAATACCTCACAAGTAAGCTTGTCTTTTTCTTCCAGTTAACTCTTTCTTATTGCTAAAATTTAAAAATATAATCTTGATACAAAAAGTACGATGTAAAACTTTAAGTGATGTATAAGACTGACAAAAGTCACACATTTCCCTTAGATTTTCTTGCTACCTAAATATTACTTACAGAATGTTTTTCATGAACAAATATTCCATTGTAGTTTGCCTATCATTTTTCCATTATCCAAAGACCACATACCTCCTTTTTAAGTTTCAAATATCACTGTATTTGGAATTGAAAAAGATGGAGTTTGTTTTGCAGTCAACTGGAAACATATATTCTGTTTGTTTTTCCAGTTAATTTGATATGAATGATCAAATATAACTTTAAACTGCCCAATTACGTTCCAATCCAATATTTACATAATAATATAAAGTAATTCGTGCGAGTTTGTCTTTAAATTTGATATATCTGGCTAATGTACCATTGTTGAACCAGACCCTCTGGAAATTGTTGAAAGTGTCTAATATATATTGGTGCCTTCAGTGCAGGGGTACACCACAAATTCTAAGTGTTTTCTTTTCATTAACAGTTCCATGCACGCTTTTTCTTAGTTTTACCATCTATAGAATTTGAAGGCCTTGTTGTTGACGTATCCATATTTAACATATATTTTAACCAACCAAAAGAGCCTACTGACTCCAATAGAACATCCCAAAATATACAGTTTGCCCCAAAGACAAATCACCAGCAGGCTAGCAGGGCTGAGTACCTCAAAGCCAAGTTTTCATTCATAATGCCTAAAAAGCCAGGCCTTTATTTAATAAGAGGTACATGTTTCTCATTACTTCATGAAGTATATACGAAACGTATTTCTTTTCAGAGAAATTTTTCTATGTTTGGCATTGCCTGTTTTAATGTTTGGAGTGGACGGCCTAATCTTAAGACTGCCATGTCAGACAGAAGCATATTTCACCGTGACAATGGCTTGGAGGTATCTTCAGGATGCCTTGCTTCTGTCACTCCCAAATGCTACAGTACCTGAGTGTACCAAGAGCTGTGTACAGCACCCGAAATGCAAATCCATTAACATGAAAAGCGATAACACGGGCTGCGAACTGAATTCAAAACATCATGATATGCTGGGCATTTCAATGATTACAACAGCAGGGTGGACCTATGTGTCAACTGATTACCAGTCATTGAAGGTACCTGTTAATATTTATCATTTTTTATGTGCAATAATGATGTTAGCTCAGCTAGAAGCATTAGTCCTTGAAATATCTTGCAACGTAGATGATTGTCTCCCTGGGGAGATGAAGCAGCGTTTGTTAGAAGGTCCATTGGCTTTCAAAACTTTGCATTATATTGCGTAGTCAAAATCGATGACGTTGTTTTTAAATGTATCGAATCTAAAGACGAAGAAAACTTAGAGAAGCATTGGCATTGTCATGAAAACAGCTAGAATGAAACTCAGGTCTATTTGATGCAACCTGGTATATAATAATTAGGATAAATGAAGCGCCATCCGGTAGCTAAATCCTAACAACCGGTGTCTGTGTTGTTAAAAAACAATAAAGGGATCCACTTTAGACCCTAAAAGTGGGAAGAAATATTTTTAGGACCAAACTCTATCTAACCGTGGCTGCTCTGTTACCTAAGGTTAATATACTGAAAAGTTTCATTCTCATTTGATCATCATTTGCCTTGTATCACAAATACCTATTTAATACACAGATTGGCCTGACATGCAGATCAGCCTCGTTTTGCCCACCAAATGTCCTTTGCAGAGACACCTGTGATCCTCCATATTATGAGTGTGTTCAGTGTGATGCGTTCCATGAAGGGCTACACTGTGACAGACGTAAAGGTATGCTCTGTGTGACAAATGCAATGGCTTCCGTTATCATTAATATCATGTTTAATTTTTGCAGTTCTTTGGCGACACATTATGAACTTGGCCATAACCAATGCTCAAACTAGAACATACAATTGTAACACTCAAACTAAAGTTTTACCTCTGTTTGAACATTTTTTTCTAGATTTTGATGAATGCTTGCATTCGCCATGCCAAAACAATGGGTCGTGCACTGATCTAACGAAAGATTATCTCTGTAATTGCACTCCTGGCTATACCGGCAAAAGTTGTGAGACAGGTATGTAAAACAGTCCTCTTTTATCTAGCAATAAGTGGAGTGCTCATTCATTTTATAGCAGATCTCATACACATATAAATCTCAGAATATGTAACACCGGAAGAAACTGGAACTTTGATTCGTTTTGTCATGGCCAGTGACACCATAGCCTTCTTTATGATGGGGGAAGAGGATGTTCGTCAGATATGCCTTCTCAGATACGTTCGTGAGTTTCAAGAATGTTTAATGCTTGGAAGCTACTATACAGACATTGCTGGATATCTTCATCAGTGTTAGGATAATATTCTATACTTCTGCTAATATCATGTTTGAATGTCTTATGTTTCAGAAATCAATGAATGTTTGAGTTATCCATGCTTAAACCATGGTCATTGTATTGACCTCGTGAATGGATACAGTTGCATTTGCTTGCCTGGCACTACAGGGAATCATTGTGAAACTAGTAAGTATCTCTCTCATATTTTGAAACTTAGTACTACCAACGTACTGAGCATAGTGTATGATAAAATAAGCTACTAGTAAGCTTGTATGTTTTTTTAATTGGTAAACCGAAGTGGCCGCTGTCTTCATAGGCTTTGTTTTTATGAGGAAAAGAAGTCTGATTTATTTCAGTCAGAAAAACTAGCAGCTAGAAAACTTTTACTATTTATAGATTTTTAGAAAAGAAGATGATGATGCAGTGGCTTAAAAAAGGCATTTGGGGCCACTTGGGATTTTTCAGCTCTGACTGCCCCCCCCCCCCCCCCCCCCCCCCGTGCAGGAACATTAGTAAAATATCATAAACATTAAAAAAATTGGTAAAACAGTATAGACAGAGCATGAAATACAACTCAACAGATTTTCCAATCTTTTAGATTTAAGGTCAATATACCAAACAGGCTTGGGGTCCTTTGAACTCGATTATCATATCGAGAATACCAGCTTCAAAGTAAAATGATATAGACAAATTTTTGCTTGGGGCAGCTAGGGGCCGCTAAAGGTTCAGGGCCCATAGTTTTTTAGCTAAATGTAACTTTAGTCCGTTACGCCACTATGGTGATGAATGATTGCTGATTTTGGTATAAGTTTGCTTTTTATCATATTTCTTTTGTTTATGTGTAATAATTGTTGCATTCTAGACATTGATGATTGTGCGAGTGGACCTTGCCAGAATGGGGGCACCTGTAATGATGGGTTGAACAAGTATAACTGCACTTGCGCAGGTGGCTTTAGTGGCAAGCATTGCGAACAAGGTAAATTTGATTTGAAATTCTCTAGTCCTACTTTATTATGTCATCTTTTGCTTCAGGCTCCCTGATATTGTGGCTCCAACCTAAGCTTCGTTATGCTAGAAGTGAAGTATTTGATAGTGACAAAAATAATCACCATTTCAGACTCCCTTTCTTGGTCTCACTTTCCTTTTGCCTTCCATTCGGAGCCAAATACGAAGACATTTGAACATGCCCTAGTTTGAAGTTATGGCCATGTATCTTTTACATATAAAGAGTACAGGGACAGTTCGTTTCTTGCTTCATTTCAAACCGTTTAGTTTAGATAAGCGGAAAATTCAATTTGCTTTCACAGATAAATATAAAATTTCCCTAATACTTCTGTTACTAGATATTGACGAGTGTGCCAGCAGCCCTTGTTTGAATGGAGGAGACTGCACCAATCTTATTAACCAATATACCTGCACTTGTGGAACTAACTACAGAGGCACGAACTGCGGGAGGTGTAAGTATCTTTCAACTGCATCATAATGTAGACATTGTCAAGACAGTACGTCCTGATGAATTCATCAATGCAAACACGGCCCCAGTCGCAGTGCCAGCTTCTAGGCTGTGCGGAAGATAAAATAACAATTTTTAGGCCTTGTCCTATTAGCTGTGAGCAAGCTGGCTCTACGAACAGGGAGCGCCAAATTTACCAACTGGGAATGCCCATGGCGAATTTTTGGTTACGTACCGGCAGTTTAAGGAATCATTGCCAAAACATTCCCCCTCCGCCAACAATTTGTCATCTAATTTAGACAAAAAACCAAATCTGTCCTGCTGAAAGCTTGGGGGCGCCTCCATTTCAAACGCATCTAAAAGAATTGCAATGCTTGGTTAAAATTCAATGCAACCTGGTGCCAGAAATAAAAAGATCAATATTTTTCAACAAATCAAATATTAATGAACTTCCTATCTTAATGAACAAATCTAGAAAAATTCAAGTTCGCAAAGCAAAACAGCTAATAGGCCAAACGTTAAGAAAGCCTCTTTTAGATTAATTAGGTCGTTTCGAGATTTCTTGTTTGTTTATCGTATTGGTTAAGTCTTGAAATAAGCTAACTTTTTGATTTCGTCTCTGGCTTTCAGTAAAAAGGGAGGAAGAAGAAGACTGATATCTGTAATCTTCGAAACACAGGATGGTTAATGGCCATGAGAGTCATCAGATACTGGAAAGACATCTTCCATGTAATCTTGCACCTTTTTGCGGTCTTTTTACTTTCTTTACATTTTCCTCACAATTACACTATTATTCACTATTACTTTTGAGACAAAATCGATTACGCTGTGCGGAACTTAATTAATTTGAGGCTAATTTCATTACACTGACACTTAATTCTGTGTGTTTTTTAAAGTGAAACATAACAGACTTATAAGCATTCTTTAAATAAAAGCATTGATAAGCATTGGCATTCAAAAGCTACACTGTCGTATGTCGAAAGAAATCAACGAGCTTTAGATTTAAGTGCTGCTCAATTTCGCTGTCATTTTTTCATTCATGTCTACTGTTCATCTAATAAGGCATTCGCTGTAAGGAATTTTGAGGCATTCGGTAATATTTTTGCAATACACCAATTTGCTTATCGAGTACCGTGGGGAGCATAGGCGTCAGATCTTGATTGGCTGCGAAAGGAATCGCCAAAGAAGTCCCCATTAATTGAAAGCAAACAAATTGATATTTGATTGGTTCAAGTCGATGGGACTCCCACTTTGGCAATTCCTTTCGCAGCTAATCAAGATATGACTCCTATGCTACCCAATAAAACTAGAAAGAGGGACACTAGTAGTCTTTGGGACTCTGAATACAATAGTTACTCTCTTTTACAACTGCAACTATTAGCAGCGTTGGGAAATTTGGAGGTTGTTGTGCTAAAAATCGAAAAAAATTTTGTTGAAAAACTTCACCTTTCGATGAGACAAGGGCTGCCCTTTTTTGAAGTTGTCTTGTTGTGAATTACTGAAATGGTTAGGGTCATTGCTTGATGATGGGCAAACATTGGTCTGAATTTCAGCTGATAATGCAAGACTTAAACTCAATCTTCAATATGCTATTATTTATAGAGCCACATGATGGTATCGCGTAGGAGTGTCACATCGTGTTGGAACAAGGGTCTGTCGGCGATTCACTGCTGTTCTGGAAAATCTAATAAATCTGCGCTTTACAGAATTAGCTCTAAGGCCACATCGACAGAAAACATACCACACCCATCTTATCGGCGAATTTCTTATCTTACATCTTCCTGAACAAATTCAGTCGCGACGGCCCTGATCTTTTTATGTCAACTTTTTGGCGTCCATGATGAATGGCTCAAGAAGATCTTTCCAAGAAGCCGTTTTTCTCCACCCAGAGCTTTTAATCGCAGTATCATCTATACATCTGGATTTATCCTGCCTGAACCATAAGCTTGCGCACAAAAAAAGGTGGGGTATCTCAATTCGAGTCCTAGATACGGCTTAGTTGAAAAACAAAATTCCAGGCAAATTCCTATATGTACTCCTCTCTTGCTCCAAAGCAATTATTGAATCAGAGCAGTTTCATATGTTAATCGATCATTTAAAAACAAAATATACAGTAGGCTGGAAAATTGAAGGTATCGCAAGAAAGAAGTGACATTTTGTTGTATTATTTGAAAGGGAATGTTGTCACTTGTCTCTGTTACTTGGTTCCTTGCACAGCCTCAGTTACACGACTGCAAAGCGAGCCTAGACAGATGTTTGTTTATTGTTTTTGTGATACGTGAGAAAAGTAGCCTCTCTGTTTGTCCTCAACCTAAACCCTGTTGCAGCGGTTATCAGTATTTAGACGCTGCTTGAGAATCGAATAAACTTCTTGCTCAGAACAATCGTATTACTCTAGTTTTCGAGTTTCAACTCTTTTTCAAGAAAGTTTAATACTTATTTAAAGAAGAACATTATAATAGAGGCAGCCATACCCCATTTCTAAAAACCGTGTCACAACCGCACATGCCTTGTACTGTTTCCATGAAGGAAAGAGTCTGTTGAAAACAATAGAAAGCGTCCATCTTTGCTAGTTTTTGAGACATGTCTAAGAATATAAGGTCAAGCTATGAATAGCACTGTATAGCCTGTACATTCTTAATTTGGTAAATGAATAAAGGCAGAAAGAGCATTGGTATACCGCCTAAGATCTCTATCTCCCTTGATTGCATTCTCACCTTTATTGCATTACACCTATACAATTGATGTAAAAATAAATCAATTTAGTGCAGAATGAATAGGTTTACCAAAGTTTGAATTTGTAACAAATGCAAAACTGCTTGCAAGTTTGTATACCAATTACAATGTTTATTACCCAACCCTATATGGTGCTGCAGCCATCGATATATCTTTTCTAAACTTCTTCTTTACTTCACCAGGAGTCATTGTTGTCTCTTGAATCACAAAGTTCTCTTTGGCCAGGCCCTTCTGGTAAAGCACGTGACTAACAAACAACCTCAACTCGCATGCCCACATGCTCTCGCTGTTATTCCATTCTGGGTAAATGTAAATCTCTGTCCTAAAGTTCTTTGCTCTCAGTTTAGGCTTTATCGAAACTCGACTCTCAAACGATACGCTCGGAGGTGGTATGCTAATTTCTGAAAAATGCACAATCTTTTCAACATCGAAGTATGACTTACGTCGCTCCATTTGATACAAAATTACCTTTTTCAATGTCTTTCCTTTTGCCAAGTTTTCAACAAGTTCCACCAAATAAAGTTGGTTTCACAAAACAGCAACCTCTTTCACTCTTCTCTTTCCGAAGTGCAACAGATGTTTAAGTTTTTAGTTCATAAACCTATTGAGTCGCAAAACCCATTGGCCTTATCAGATTAATATGTAAAGTCTGGGGGTTACGCTAAATTTTATTCAAAATGCAAATTAAAGTACCTTTGTAATTTTATTGAGTCTCTATTTCAAGACAACATAATCCTTCTTAACTGATACGTGACAGAAAGACTGATCTAGGTCAGTTTATTCGCTGAATGCTTTTTTGCACGCTTAATTTCTCTGATGATCTTGTCTGTTCTTTTTAAGTCTCTTAAGATTGGAAGGAATCTTACGAGTACTGAAGCTTATTTGATCTATTTGATTTTAATATTTTTAGGGGCTTTTTAAGAAGCCCCAGAGCCAGTACCAGTACAAATTACAACCCCTTCTTCACGCGTTGCATGGCGCTGTAATCAAGACAAGCTCCCATTGGTCGTGAAAGTTCTCAGAAATCAGTGAAATTTATCATGTTAACAAGATGGCCTGGAAAATGTATATGCCAATTGCAAAATATTATCTGCATTTGCAATTTTATTTATACAAACAATTATACAAATAGACACATATAGACAGACATTGATATAGAAATAAGTACATTCAAAACTACCTAAAAAAGCAGATTTGCAAATTAGAACGGTCTTATTGTTCACATCAAAGCGTTAAGTCAAACTCATACATTTATGTGCAATTTACCCTCTTCATCAGTCACAGTCATAAATTTGAATAACCACGTAAGATTGAGCAAGAGTATTTTTTTTTAAAGTAGTACATATTTATAAAAAAGCAACCCACCAAAAATGTTGTGTAGTAGTAATTTAAAGGCTGTTAATATGTCTGGCCTTACTTTATTTTTTCATCGTCATTTCGGATGCCCAACTGGGCGCTAGATAATCCTGATCTGGATCCAATTCCAAAATGTAACAAGGATTCCAGACTCCATCTGAAATCATTCTTGTTGCCTTTGAGAAGGAGGAAAGCATTCAATACCAACTCAGCAATATCACTTGAAAAGAAAAACAAGGTTAAGGATAAAGGTTGTTACACAACGAAAACCTAACTATAGATTTTCATGTAAGCGTCCTGGCTTTTTTCAAGTAACAATAAATTGTAACCCTTCGCTGGTAGAAACTCGTATATGAAAACTTGCGTTTTTCTGTTTAGGCTATCCATGTACATATTGCATTAGAATCTTTAATAATTTGAGGTTCAATTAATGCTTATTTTCTCCAATTGTACTTAAAAGTAGTCTTTAAAAATAGTTTCTGTTTGTAGGTTTTTACAGTATTGCTGTGAGCAGCTTCTCGTTACAAGGAGTCTCGCCCTGGGGTTTTTTCTTTATAAGATATCCTATAACCTCTTGCTACTTTTTAACGTACTCTCTACTTATTAATCATACCAGATTTCCCCCCTTGGTCCTACTACATATAACGGATTGCGGTGAATTCATCCTGGTTGTCTTCTTTAGATAGATGTGCCGCAAAACTAGCGTAATTCATTTACAAGCTTTATGGGCAATCCTTTCGATTTTAATACAAATATACTTTGCCGATGGGAGATTTGACAATGTTAAAATTCCCTCTGCCTTAGCGCATGAACCAAAAAGTAAAGCATAATACTCCAATTACATTGGACTAATTGTATTGTACCGCTTAATTTACTCTTGAAATAGAATAAGTCAAGCCTGGTCGAATCTTAACTGCCACTGAAAATTGCAAGTCATTTACCTCAGCCAAAGTGAAATATATCACCGCAAGGAATTGAGGATTTCCCATCTAATTCTTGCTCCAAAGTGTAGGCAAATCTACTCCTGTCTAAGATGCTAAAAAAAACCGATACCAGAAGAAATTAATAAATACGAGAATATACCGGATACCAGAATATACCGGAATGTACCGGAATGCACCGGAATGTACCGGAATATATCTTTGTTTACAACTCAATGACTTGTGATACACAAATAGAAACCTGGTCATATGAGCCTTTCTTCCAAATAACAACCTCTTTACCCTCTTGGTCTACAATACTGACTGAGTATAAGAATTAACTGTTATACTAAGTATATTAGGAGCTGCATATTCTTCCTTGAGCAGCACTATGAGTAAACTTGGTCGTTAAAACGGAATATACAATGCTGAATACCTTACATTCATGAACCTCTACACATTTAATTAATTTTGATAAGAGATAGTCGTTATTCCGGGGTGTGATACACTAAATGACATTATTTGCACTATCACTGATTAGAGCCAAAAACACATAAGGTCAGATGGGAAAATTTAGCCCCGCCTTGTTTTATTGTTATTCTGAGAACTGTCAGAGCTTAAGTATATTGTAAGGAGAAAGGATAAACTATTTTCTAGACTCTGTCACTAATCTTTTTCAAATGGATGTCTTCTACCGTGGAGCCTCCATATAACAAAAACCGTCCGGACCAGTGTAACTGTCCGTTGTATAGATTTGTGCATTGTACAGAGAAACCTTTAAAGCGTATAGACCATCTGGGACAAAAACATCTGTCCGTTGTTGAGAGGTGGCCATTGTATAGAGGTGTCCAATAATTGAGGTTCTACTGTAGTTATTGAAACCTTTAACTGAATGTGGCAGAGCCAGTGCACTTGAAATTTGAAACAGAATTATTAATTATTTCATACCCTATCTTCCTTTTTTCTATTCAAAATAAACAGCGTTTCTTTTGGCGCACTTGTGTTTGATGGAAATCCGAGCAGCTTACTCGGCAACTCTTTCACTGTTTGGCAATTGCTCCGTGGAAAAAGCACCTGGCAGGCATATAAAAGCCAGATTTTAGTGCTCAATTCTTCACCCTTTCTATGTAAGGATGTTCAGATATTAGGTTAAGAAATAAATCCCGTTTGATTTTTTCCGGATCCCTAAAGTGCTTGTTCCATCTAAAAAGAGGTATTTGATCCGATGTTAAATAGGAATGGGAGCAAGTATGGTCATGACGTTTTCTTTAACTTTTTTAACCAATTTTTGATGACTTCATCTTGCTAAAGTTTCTCATCAAACAGTGACTCTTTCCCAGATGTTGTGAAACAAGGGCTGTATGTCAGTTTAAGAAACTGCGTTTGTTTTTAGAGACAGGAAACAATTTCAGGCTCACCTGTCTCACATCTCCATTCTCTAAAATGGAATGAGTGATCTTGCTGTTGGTCTTTGGCATGCTTAGTCTTGCAGATATTTTGGCCTTCTTATCCATATATCAAACCTCTTCTGTTATTTTATATAATACGATCTGCTGTCGGTGCCTGGTGCCACGTAACATTTACTAACTTTGACTCTGTCCTCAACTCCAAGTTCATCTTCCTATTCAACTTCCCCAAGCAGGGCCGTCGAGAGACGGGCCGGGCCCCAGGGCTGGGACTGTCATGGGGCCCTACAGTCGAAGGCTGCAAAAACCTTTTTTGGATTACGCCCTTAGCAATGCAGTTAGATGGACTGTAAAAGGCATGAATTTTGAAATCAACGCCCCTGAAACACTTGAATTTGTACTTTAAGGTCTTTAACAGAACATGTAATTAGTGACTATATAAAACAAATCATTAAAACAAATCAGTTTAAAAATCAGAGTTAATTTAATGTTTAAAAAACTGCTTTTCTTGCTTTCCTCATGGCGAAATCCCTAATCTTTTCCCACAATCTTTTCCAGCTGTCGTTCGCTCCCCAACCATCAAGAGAAGCCAATTTTGATTTTGAACCATTATTAATAGTGTGCATGGCAAACAATAGAGTGCAGCCTTTGTAGGACTGAAAACAAGCCAGCTTCTTCTTACTACCTCCCAATTTTGCTGCTTCACATTAAGGATCGTTCTTGGAAATTTGTGGCCGTCGCAGGTGGCTGGAGGATGAGGCAAATGACCAGTTCTAACAACCTTTTCTAACTCCTTTATCGTTGGAAATCCGGTCAATGTGCCGACATCAAAACTAGATGATCCACTATGAACAGTATCTTGATTTAATGATGAATCAGTAGTGCTTTCTCTACTTTCTGGGGTGTCATCGTCTACCGAAGCAGCCAAGCCGTTTGTGTCTTCTTCTTCTTCAGCGGTGCTTTGAACAGAGCTTTCACAAGGTTTATGTAAAGTTGAATCACCTTCCTTGTCTCTTTTGTAAGCACCTACCTCAAACAATGTACGAGAGGCTTTCTTTGCTTCTTTTTCTCGCATCTTTTTTCCTGCCTTTTCTGAGCACCAGACTTGTGCCTATAAGATGACATCGCAGGGGGTGGTTGGATCGTAATCCCGCTTAGTGATTTTGATAAAGACTTTTATAGCGTTTGGATTTGTCTTGGTTCTTCGCATGTGCTTTTTCTCTGGTGTACGCCGTGAATGGAAGATTTAGTTTTACGTTTATAGGAAGTCCACACAAGGAATAACTAAAACATTTGACCTAAAAGTAGATATATGTAAGTGCAATCGAATTTTTCGGCTTCCGGAGAAGTATAGCCAAAAATACATACCTTATTTTCTACGGGCCCCTCAACGCCCCGGGCCCCCTGGTAACTACCCTGGTTACCCCCCCCCCTCTCGACGGTCCTGTCCCCAAGCATCTCATTCACTCCCCTAATATTCTTTGTCCCATTTTGACAGAACTTCAGCAAACATTGCGCTGAAGATTTGAAATCTTGCATACAAAACTGCATGCTTAGCTTCTACCAGGTCGTACCGTAGTTAATGTGCAGGACCATAGAATTGATTAGAGCCAATAACCCTTCAAATTGTGCGAAGCGACAAAGGAATGAAGCATACATACCCTGAATCCAGGAATTTAATTTTCCGCTGGCAGCGCATATGTTCAGTAATTAACCGCTGACTCAAGAGCAGCACGGTCAGATAAGAGATTCTCTAAAATGTTATCTGACGCAAACACAACAAAAGCAAGAGATATAACTGTTGTGAAAATTTGACTTTGGGTTGTGTAATAGAGTAATACTTTTGGTTATAATCATAAAACTACATTGATAAGGAAAAGGTAAAGGATAATTCAAAAACCCAGAGGATCTGAGCAATATAGCAACTTGCAACTTTTATTTCTTAACCATAGAATGGTATGGGTAATCATATGGTTGTTTATACTCCAAAATGCTAACATTCAGGAAATTTGCATTATACTTGTTAATGAGAACATGCTGGACGGGCGACCCGCCACCGTTAAAAAACTCCCTTCCCGAACATCTCTCAGTTTTCGTTGTTACTGGATATCTGAATGGTCCACTGTATACTTCTGTCTTACGGCCAATCAGGAACAGGGGGACTGTGCTACTGAAAAATAATTGGTCACTGCGCTCCAATTTTTTTCTCTATCAAACAAACAACTTGCTTAAAGACTTTTTGTACAGTTGCTTATCAGAATGTTTTAATTCACCCTGCAGTCTTCTAGGGACAGAGAATTTGATTAAATCTTCCGTTTCAACTCTAGCCTGTCAAATACCATAGATATCTGCAAGTACTAAGAGAAGCTTACATGATCATTCACTTGAGCACCTTAAAGTGGCTGGTTTGCCTTGCTAGATCGATTGAAATGGGGTTTAATGCTGCTTAACGTAGATCAGTATCCATTTACCCACCTAATATGCTAAATATTTTAAGGTAATTAAGCTTAGCCCCAAGCTAGTAAGTATCAGGGGCCAGAACTGAACATTTCAAATGAAGGCTGGATGGACGTCGTGGCCCACTGCAGCTTTTGGCCCAGTAATTTGGGATATGCGACTGATGAAGAAGTTAGGTCACTGTCTCGATCTATCTTGATGACATTGCCATAAATTCCCCTTTCAGAAAAGAGATTTCTGAATATAGAATCAATTTTGCAAGAGCAGACCGACTAAGAAAAGAATAAGAGATCCAATAACTAAATTATCCAGTAATGTTAGCCTCAAAGCAATGTCCCTTTTGCTCTTAAGATTCCATTGTTCGCTTAGATCCAAACCAAATGTCCTCGAATCACTTTAGGACGACGCTTATATCTTTTAATGACATAGCAATGTTCCCAGAACTGAATCTTCGTAAATTTATTTATTTTAATCGCTAAATTAAGTTTTCAGTTGGAAACTCAACCACAAGCTCGTATCGTGGATTTTGACATTATAATACGAGAATTCCTTTTTTGCAGGCGCCTAGCAGGCAAATTGTTATTGTAAGTAAACTCTGAGTGATATTTTGTTATTATTTGCAGTGGTTACTAGGCTTCTTTCTACAAGAGGGTAATGTTAGAATTTTAGATGCTTTCTAAGCATGAATTTCAGGAGGGCAGTTATTTTATAAAAGGATATCGAACAGGCGCTTTGGTGTATTGAACGGAAACAGGATAGGCCATTTTCGTTAGTAGATCCATACACCAAAGTGTGTACAGCTGTGTTGGGTTGAAAATGCATACGGGCGTTTTCATTATTCTATCTAAAAGAAAAATCAGCAATCTATCATGCTTCTCAATTTGAATTTACATTTCTTCTTGGATCACGTAGAATGAGCGAAGAAAAAGAGCCTTTAAATCATTGAACGAACAATGTAACAACATGCTGTAAAATATGCCAGTATTTAATCTCTTATCTGTGGGGAATTATGCACGTCTTATACACTTGAGTTTTGGTCAGGAAATAGGTTTAGTTAAATAGTGTACTGATAATGCTTTAGACATGCAGTTCATTAGAAGATATTTGCTCATGTCGCACAGTGTGTTAATGATTGAGCGTGTCCTGCGGGTATCCCGATCTTTCATACACCTTGCTAAATAATAAAACTTGCTTGATCTTATGCTTAATTGAACGAAAAGCTTTCACTTAATTAGCATTAATTTGAAATGTCCTCTGTGGATACAAGGGGTTTTCTAGATAATAAACATATTAATCTCGAAATTTATATTAAGATTGAATTGATCTTGAAAACCTGTTTCTTCGATCATCTCTGATTATTTTGCATGCTTAAACCAATGACACATGATTTTCTTCAATGAATAGAAGATAATCTCAAATATGAACACAAAACTTCTTCATCAAAAATCCAAATATATCTTAATTTTTTTAATCAAACATTCTGCTGTATTTGTCAAGACAATCCCCATCAGATAAGATAATATTCAAAGCTGGACAAATATTCGTTGAATATGTGCAATTTATGTTCATATAAAATGCTGCAGAAATTTAACGTAAAAATGAAATGCAAAAGGCTGATACATCAATAAACATCTTTTTTATATCTGTAGCCATTTCGCGGGTTGTCGTGTGCCTGCACATGTTCCTCTATATCAGACCTACTTGAGTATGGGGAGCGGGGTGGATCGTGGGTTCTTCGAAACGCACTATTTGAAAGGGACATAAGATGGTTCGTTTTACTTAAATGAAAGCTCAACATTGTGCAATATTCCGGTCGTTGAATATCTGGTAAATCTGCGAATAAACTTTGATTCTGGACATCAATCACTTTTCGACAAACAAGATGAATATGTATCGAATTTGAAATTTAAAAAAAGCTTTAAATCATAAAACTAATGGATATACAGAGATAAAAGAAACTTAATCTTTCTCCTAAGACATGAATGCCATGTTGACATACTAGATTTCTGGGTCACGCAACAACAAGACCTGCGCCTTTATCGTTATCTTTTAGAGTTTATTTTTATTCTGCTCCCGGTCGCTGTACAAGGACTTTCTGGTCAGTTTAGGCACACCCTCTTTTTAGAAGTTCTGCTTTTAACCTATGCTGGACCTCTTTTGTGCATTCAAAGTTTCTGCTGTGTTTTTTTAAGATATGAATATACAGGTATTTTAAATAGAGCATACTAAATAATAAGTCAAAGAATGCATGGAAACAGGGATGAAGACCAGAAAAACGTGCCCCCCCCCCCGACTTTTGAGAGCTTTAACCAATGAATGTTAATTAACTACTTCTTAATGGCAAAAATGTATTTATTTTCAGTAAGTCCCGTTTATACTAAGGCTTGGCAGTTCATGTTCGTTCTGGTCAATACCTTTTTTCTTCATTGTTGGACTTGGCTCCAGTTTCATCGTCTGGTGATATTTTCTTTTCGCTTCTCCTTGGATGAAATATGCTTGATCCAAAATGAAATCTCCCTTGATTAATCCTTTCATGTAGTAAACATAGCTGACGAAATATTTCAGGTCACTGAGATTATTACAATCCACGTTGTTAATCATGGGGAACATTATGATCTCCGTCTTGAACCTTTTCGCTCTGAATCGTGGATGAAGAAAAACTTTGGTCTCGAAGTTCTTGATAGCTCTTGGCACTTGAATTTCGTGACCATGTAAGACCTTGTCCAGTTTGAATCCAGGCATTTTGAATTATATTGCAATCACGTTTAATCACTTTCGGTGAGTCAAGCTGTAGGTGTATAGCGATTAAACGGCTTTTAGATGGTCTTCAGCAAACTTAAAGAAACACTCCACCTAAACCAGTGGGTGAATATGAAAGCGTCGATCCCGTGCACCCAAAACAAGCCAAAATGGAGTGAAACGCAAACACGAGTCTTCTGAAATATGTTTCGGTAGCTTCGAAAGTCAAACTTTTAAGCAGTTTTTGCAAAGCGTCGATAGAAGACTCTGACTTGGCAATTAGAGTGCAGCTTTAGTCGATTGCCCTGCAGTCTCTGAAAAAGCCAGAAATGAATTGGAACCAACAACGACTGTTCTTTTTTATAACACGCTGTCAATCAAATAGAGGACTTACCGAATTCTCTTGCATCAAATGCCCGGGCACTTCTACATCATATGCTTGCCATGTGGAATATGCTATTATTGTACTGTTAAAGCTGTCTCGTAGAATTTTGACGCTGATAAATTTAGGGCCTGGAAGCAAACCGCATCTATATGTCTTGCTTGTTTCTAAAGCGGATTACAGAAGAGTGCCAATGATCCAGCACAACCTACAAGTTCAAGTATCGGTCAACTGTTAAACCACTGAAATATTCTGACTTCCTACTACTGTTAAGACAAGCTTTAACTGTTTTAATTCGATCGTGAAACAAAAGCAGGCAATCTATAACAAACATTAAACAACAACGCGATCTGTTAGTTAGCTTAGTGCGACAAACTGGTAGGTTTCTCTGTTGTAATTTCGCAAATATTTATGTCTAAAGAAACCTGCAAGAAAGCTCTGAAGAATGTTCGCATTCAAATGAGATCCCAACATAAACATGGTGGAAATCAATACCTCTTTGTAGCTTTAAGTTTCGCCGATTGTATTGAAAATAACTTAAACAGTTACTCTTTAGCCCAAATTGATATAAATAACAATGCAATGCTAGAAATAAGAGCAAAAATAAGGAATCTTCTGCGCAAAGTCTTAATCGGTGGAAATCCAGGTGTTTCTTCATACAAGTTGACAGTAAGTATCTTTAATTTGCATCGTTGTGAAAAACTTAATTTCGAAACTAAAAGTTTATAGCAGCCAAGAGTAAAAACCGCAAAGCTGCCAAGACTTGTGTTCTTTGGGGTTCTAGAATCATTCAGATCATGGATGAAGCGTTGAATTGTCAATGTTTACATATCTATTGAAAATTCAACATAATTCAAGAAAATGGAATTGCTCAAATTGCATGCTCCCTTTCTGCAATAGTGTTCTCTCTAAGCAGTCACTCAAAACATTTGACGTAGACGGAAGGACATCAACTTAAGGGTGTCAGATTCAACGGATATGTAACTGCAATCGTAAAAAAACTTCAATTGGGCACAATACGCAACGGGGAATATAAAGTTAAGCGTTAATAAAGATTCACGGTGGAGATGGCACAGAGCCAGGGGTGTTATGTTAATGTGGCATGGATGGTGTATCCTCCCCACCTCCCCCCTCCTCCTCCCCCTCCTCCCTAAAAATTAATCTTCGAACAACGTCCTTTTTGCGTTACGTAAGTATACCCTTCTTGCTCTCTTCGGTTTAATACCTTTTTAAAAAATTTTTGGTATAAATAACTGAGATGTATGCTAAATTTTTACTAGATGCAGAACAATCTGATGAGAGAAATGAGTAGTCATTCCCCCCTACCCCCTTCGCGCTACCTTTTCAGTAGCATTGAAAAGCCAAAAGCCTTGGTTTCTACTTGTAGTGGCAGAGGTGCAACCTGCTTAGGTGAGAGGGTTCTGAGCAACTGAAATATTGTTGCTATGAAGGCCCTACTTTGTCGTGATAAGGCTTCTCGTAATCATCTTTATGTCAAAAACTCCCAGAATGCGTAAAAAATTATTTTGCATTTTTCAAAAGATTGCTACAGAATAAGCTGTGCCTTTTTAATTTTGTGAGCCATATTGTCTACATAATAAATCCTTTTACCCTATATACTGTTCTAAAACTATCAAATCCACAAGACTCACGCAGAAATTTTTTACCTGTAATCATAGTGTCGTGTGTTTTAAAAAGCAAATGTGGAAATAGCCAGCTAGGTCTGCTGGGTATGGCACGCCCAACATGGCAGTTTTCAAATCCAGCTAAATCTGCTTTATTGCAAATATGCTGATGATACAAAAATTATAAAAACGTAGTGGACGTCATAAACTAATGAAGTTGCGTGTTCCCTTTCGGGTTCCAATTTTTCCATGCTTCATTTTTCTCTGCAGAAAAGTATTTTAGATTTAGAAAAATTAATTTAAAGATTGCTATATCAAGTTTAAAGCTTTGAGAGATTGAGCCTCTAGTTTTTGCTGCAGATACACGCGCGTTCTTAAAAAAGGAATAGATATTAAAAAACTGGAAGGAACATTATAATTATGTTAAATGTCTTTGATATCCTAGTGTTAATCCATTATGTTAAGGTTTTTTCCTGTTGCCCTGTTGGTTCAGTCGGTTGATCGGGTTGATCCAACATGTAAGGCAATTTGAACCAGAAGATGGTGTTGAAAAATCAAAGACAATATCAAGTTATGATGAGGAATTAAACCGTTAATTTCAAAAGGGCTTTCTTGAATACAAAGCCTCTTTTATTCCGTCGTATCGTGAATAGGATTCCGGTACTTTGGTTGTAGGCTCCGGCCAAATGTTTTGCTTGCTTAAAGGTCAGGCCCATCGACTGTTCCTCCCTACAGACCTCCTCTAGAGTGTTGCCATAACAACATTTAACAACGAGGTTGCTAGTCTTGAAACCACAATCGGCTTTTCACCCGCCCTCATAATCGTCACATTGAGAGGGGAAACCAAATTATTAGATTATGAACATGCATGATAATTAAACTATTTCTTCTTAGTTTTGATTCTGTGTAATTTTCTATTCGTTCTATAGAAATTTTTGCGCAATTCTTGCAACCAATTGCGTAAGAGAGAGCTTAGTAATGGATAAGCCTTTATGGATAAATATTGCCAATACCAATCGGTCATTATCTTGACTTGACGTAATGAGTTCAAATTGCTTCCATTGACTTTCTGGGCGGAGCAAACAATTCAAGCAACAACTGGTAACAACATGCTGTGTTCAACTCGCTGCGTTGAATTAAAATAATGTAACGTATATTTAACGTCTATGTTAATGACATTTGCAAAGCTAAACAGATTGTTCAACGCAAAAATATTGAGCATTTTCCGAGAGGAAGAACAATATTTTTAATTGGCCGCAAAAGGTCTTCTTTTTGTTTGTCCTTGGTTGTTTCTGTATTTTTGCTTGAATTGTTATTGTGCAGCTTGTTTACATTTTCTAACTGATTGAATCATATCTATAGACCATGCAACTATCGTTTGGGTTTGTTTCTATGAACAAACTTGACAACAAACATAAAATTACCACCGAATGATCAATAAGGCTACATTTAATCCAATTTAGCAACGTTCCCATGCTTAGGGTAAGTTACAGTAAAGAACTCAATAAAGAACCATATGTACACAAGCAAAAAGTAATGACGATTTAGACGATCTGCAACTCTGAGGGTCTTCAAATTCCAATTACATTAAAAGCGTCAATTATTAAGTACAGAGCAGAATAGTTCTGGCAGAGCAGAATAGTTTTGGCAGATTATCGTTATAGAAAGCTGAGAAATTAAGAAAGAAGCGTCTTTTGTACCACTGATCCAAGCCTGTTTCAGCGCAAAGGCGTTAATTTCGCCACTGAAGTCGACCTTTCTTGTAAGTCTTTTTCTCTATTATAGGAAAAACCAAATCTTTCAATATTCCTTGTATCACTGTGCTCAATTAGAAGTTTTGATATCCTTGAATTGTCTGGCAGCTCTGCTTAGGTAACTGAAACTGGCAATCTGCCAAAGAACCTCTGAGCGATATACATCCATTTGGAAATATCTCATCAAGCTGGAATTTCCTAATTTTGTTCAAGAGAAAATATGTGGATGTAAGTAAAGATTCGTCTCAAAGTGGCATGTATTGTTTGAGAATGCACCATCTCTTCTATCAGTTTATTTCTTCTATCAGATGCTTTCCTTGTGTTCTTCTTCTAAGGTGTACAGGCTACCAAATTTTGCTGCCCTGGCAAGCCAAAACTTTCAATCAAATTGTGTATAAAAATAGAAATAATAAATAAAATAGCAAATAAAAGCATGTATCTTTGAAATTATCTTTAAAAGTAGAAAAATGTTCACAGGGGAAGAAAATTTTGAGTGCATTTGTGTAAACAGATTAGAAAACAGCAAGATGTCTTTTAAATTTTGGTTTAAGAATATTAATACGTGATTCTTGCCATATTTCTAACAGATAATCCTTTTTGCTTGTGACTGAGCCAGAAAACTATTTGTTAGGGAAGTAGCTATAACTTCTTCGCCTTCCATCTGTCGTTTATTCTCTAGAAATGTGATTTAACTGCTATGAGCTCATACGTCCTTACAACAATCTTTTATAATCTTTTCGGTTTACTCTATTCACAGAACGACTTCTTCCTTTGTCTTCAATGGCAAGAAATGTAAAGCTAAGAATTTGTCGCTCAAAGACAAGAATCGTAGGTATCGTTACAATACTATCGTCTATAAGAATGTGTGGTATGCATAAACCGAATAATAAAATATTTACTCACTATCGTTCTTGCTCACTCACAAACTAAATCTATCTGAAGATTTACCCCAAAGCCAAAGGTTGATGCTGGCTTACGACCCTTTCCCCTCTGGTGTCAGACATGCCAATTTACATCATGTTTACACGGTACCGGATCCCAACGAACTTCGACTAATTTTTACTCTTTCACAGTTTATTGTTGTCTTACAAGTGATATAAAGGTTAAGACGCTAGTTTATGGTGATTCTTAAACATTTGCCCGAATATAGCGTCCTTTTTGTAAAGCTTGCAGTTGATTTTGATAATTTTTACAAAAGGCCTTTTTAAGGACTGACCAAACGTGTCTACTTGGAATAGTGACCTAAAACAGATAAGGATGGCGGTCTCGTGTAAATATCCTTTTTCTGAACCACCAATTAGGATCCTGCAGATCTCCTGAAGAAACGTTTTAATTCAAAGCGATTCAATGGTGGCAAATCAAAAGATAAGCAATTCGCAAGGACTTAGTGTAAGTAGGAGGGCAAATGCCCAAATACCTTCCTCCAGTTTTCTGCGTTCCGGTTCTCTGATATTGTGCAAAAATTTTGATTTTTGATGTCACTGTTGATTTGCCTTGAAATGAAGGGAAGAGAGGACCCGGGCTTAGAGGTTCAGTTTCGTTAAAAAAGAAGGAAAGACATACTGTTCTCTGCTCCCGTTACCTTCAAAATTTTGCCCTGATTTGACATTGATAAGCATTTTTCATGTTGCACAAGTAAGACTTGGTCAAGTCAACTGCCAATGGCTCCTAACGTGGGAAATGTACATAAAATGAACGTGAACATGATGCCATAAAATATTTGTTCCCTCTCCACTCCTAAACAGACCCTTGTTTCTAAAAATGGGAGGACAATAGCCTATTGTTTGAAACAATGGAAGGAAACTCACTGGAGCTGGAGGGGCAATCACCCCCCAGAGAGTTTGTTCAAAAGTAATTTTCTGATGTCATTTTTAGTTTTTTACTTTTTTCGAATTTATGAATGTTCTATGTTAACCCAAGATGCAACGGCAGGTGCAGATCTGACTTGCCTTGTTTTGACGTCATCTTATACGGATGAAAAGCGAAACTCAGCCCAGTCTCCTCCTTCCTTCTGTGCTCAAGATGGCTGCTACAAGGAGGTTAACCAAGGTGAGTGGATTTCACCCTAAACTTCTATTTTAGGGCGTTCTCGAGTCTTTTCTGCTGCAGTTCACGCCTGAAAATACGAGCAAATATATCACTGCAGTGTTTTTGAGACATGCCTTTTCCCATCTAATGGCAAAACGTATATATATCGTATCGTAAGTTCTTTGGCAGTTTACGGCATCATCTATGCCTGAGTTCGCTGCTCCAAGTGAGGGCGACAGCTTGCATTTACTTGGGTTACAGGTGCTGTCTGTTGGGTCGAGGTCTCAAAGTAGTAAGGTGACGATAAGCATATTTGAAAATAACAAAGAACAGAGCATGCACTGCCGTTTTCGATAACGGCCAATTTTCAGATGTAATCAAAGTCAGCCTAAATTCCGAGAAGTGGACTGTAACCAGATTGCAATCTTTGAAAGATGCGCGGGGGATCTGTTGCATGTCCATGAAAATTGTGCATTTGCAAATAATACAGATAAAATTTTTGTGCGGTTAAGACTAATTACCATTAAAACACAGTGTTACTTTTGGGTATACATTACAGGAGAAAAACATTAGTGACATCATTAGTGGTGATATAATTGAACTAAAGCAAAGATAGATAAACATTTTTTATAGCAAAGATAAAAATTTTTCATAATTCCTAAAAATAAGATGAGAAGGACCCAACCAGATGAGAATTATTTCCATGAACCAAAATCTGCTTAAACTTTGAAAACTTTTTGCATGGTAATAAATTAAATCATCCTGTTCTATGTGTATTTTGCTCCCAGAAATGATAAAATATCCTTCACATGTTTGCTATTATTTGGCATGTGTGCACAAAAACCAGCCTCATATGTACACAAGCAAAAAGTAATGACGATTTAGACGATCTGCAACTCTGAGGGTCTTCAAATTCCAATTACATTAAAAGCGTCAATTATTAAGTACATACAAGATAATTTTTACATGTCATGTGCATGGAAAAACTCTGTGCATTTTGGCTGCAATTTTGGCTCACACTTGATGTGTGTGGGGGATGAATTCCTGCCCTAGGCAAAAATTCCAATCTGAGACTGTAATGTTTTACACTGCTGTTTGATGTACCAATGGTGCCGTTGGCGTCTTTGGTAGAACTTTCCCATAGCCAAAATACCCACTCTTTTCAATTTCCTGGTTATGAGTTAGAATTTGAATTTATCGGAAGATTTTAAACGTTTCTGAGTTTACTTTGTAATTTAGCTTTTAATCTCTTAATACATTTACTCTTAAAAGAGGACAATCTACTTCTAAAAACTAACTGGCCTGCTTCTCTGAGGTTTATATTTTCTGACTTTTCTAAGATGACTTGACAAAATTCAAATTTCCCTAGTAGGATTCCATGTTTGATAAATAATACATGGTAAATGGCTAAATCAGTGACCTCTCTTTGCAATTAAATACCTGATAATGTCTATTAATCTGTAAATTGATTTGAATACATCATAAACATCAAAATGTTTAAAATCTTAAAAAATAAAAGCTGAACTAAACTCATTTATGTGGCCAAAGAATTATGTGGCAGAGCAGATCAGACCTACCAAATCTTAAGTATTTTGCATGAGACATATGCATTTTGGTCTTTTCTCATGCTCTCATACATTAAAGTAGACATCTCACGCATTCTGCAATAAATTATTGGTCTATTCAAATTTTTCATTTGTTTCTCCAAACCCTAGCGAAAGTCCTTGTTCCTAACAAGGCATATAAAATGACTGAATAGCAGCAAGTCCCCACATTTCTTGCCTGCACGAGACAATGGTTAGCTCTATTGCCACTATTGCACACAAGTAAATTTTTTGAAAATGTATGGAAGAAGTATAATCTCCCTTGAGTAAGAGTAAAACTATACTGGATTGTTAACAGAGTGGAGCAGAGCAGAGTAACTTTTCTCCAGAGTGTGTTTTCTGAGGTTTCGGTTAAATGCATAAAATGGTGAAAAACAAGCCTGAAACTTGAGAGACAGATAGTAATGTTAAAGCCTGTTTCTCCTTTGTAGTTCCTCCTGAATCTAAATACAAAAATGTAAGGGTGATTTTCATTAGGTATTATCTAATAGCCAGCCCAAATCTCAAGAATCTCCATTGTTCACTAATGACCATATTGCTTGAAAGCAGAAAACAATAACAAAATGCTAGGTTTTAAAGCAGAGCATGTCGAATTAGTGGGATTTTGCTACAATGCTCTGGTAGGGAGTGACTCCATATCAATTCTCAAATCACCTCCCAAACAGGGTGATTTTCATGTAATAATTTGCCTGATGATGACAGCATCTTGCAATAAGGGTCTCGGTAACAGGTATTTACTCAAAATAGGTGTTTCCGAAGAACCAGAGGGCGTGGAAGCGAAAACTTTTCTTGAGCTGTGCCCCCAGACCCTGCTTTTGCCCTGAGACTTTCAAGGGACCTGTAATTGCAATTTCACAATGATGGCATTTTCAGTGAGGTTCATTTTTTGGGCAGTCATTTCAGATATGACTGAGCAATACATTTGAAGCCAAGGGGATTACAAAAAAGAGAAAATTTCTGGGTTCTTTGTCAAGAATTATATTAAAAATTATTGATTAATGATTTCTCTCATTATGAGTTGGTTCTAGCCAGCATTACTTTACTAGGTAAGAGCCAATTACAATTCGGCTTCTTTATGGTAAATGTTCTGGATTTTTTCCTTTTGAGGTTTATTTAATTAAATGGACAGTTTTCCATTTTGCCTAAGCTAAATGTTGCTCAAGAACAAGCCTTTTGCTGCCTTGGCTAACTTTAATTATGTGAATTTCTTTGTATATATTTTCAAACGTTTGCTGATTTTTTTCTTAAAAATTTCTTGTAAACATTTGCAAAATAATATTAACTAAATGGGGCAAAAAATAAAACATAATGATGGCAGGTAGATCAATTACATGTCTAGCACATTTAATATTTCAGAAATCCTTCCTTCTTTCTTGCTGTCTCATTTTTTCGTAAAGATATTGTGTTTCTCAGAATTTTTATGAAACAATAAATTTTTGAGAAATATGAACATTTATGTGCCTCACAGTTTGGGTGAGTGGTATAATTTAACATTTGGTGATCAAAATTTCATGTTTAAAGACAGTGGTTTATATTTTACAGCTTTTTTGGGTAACTTAGCTTACTGCCAAATTAGCAGATAACTTTAGATATGAAATTGAAACAAAGCACTTCTGAGAAAAGGAGCTTTGTTCTGTATTTTCAGTTCATAGCCATTTGGTTTAAAAGTTGGTCTTCTTTTTTTGATAGATTTTTATTTCAGTAGCAGCTTTCACTAAGCTATTTGAAAAAGACCCCTTCTTAGAGGCAATCTGTCCCCTATTGTGCTCAACTTTTTTCAACCAATGATTTAAACGAATCAGAGACAGCAGGGTAATCTGTTAAGGCAGGAAGACCAATTGTTCATATTAGCCAATCAGAGACTACCTTAAACTAACATGTGTTACAAATGGATTTTCACAAAATATCTTTGCTTTTCCAACAGGAACTGAATGATATAAGAAATTCTGGTTTAAAAGTCTTCCGGCAAATTCAAGTTGATGAGTCAAATATTCTATATTGGCAAGGGTTAATTGTTCCTGTAAGTTATTGACATTTTGACTTTTTCATTGAAAAAAATTATTTCTGTATCATCTGCTCTTCATATTTTACTCACATGACAAAATAGTAATGGTTAAGAAGTTGTACTTAATGGTTGCACATTGGCAAACTTCATTAGCCTTAGTAGTATACTATTGTATAGCTTCTGTTCTTATTTTATGTTAATGTTGTCATACAGCAAGGAATCTTGTTTTTTATTGTGTTTCAAAAACCTTATCCTACCATGTTAATATCCTCTCAAAGATCTTTGCATTATTTCAAAGTTTAGTATAGGTAGTAATAATTTGAATGCTTAATTTGAAAAAAAAACTTGTGTTAAATTGAATCATTGGAAGCATATTGTTTTCCAGTTTTATTTGATTGCCTGGTGGTTGTATTATTCATTTGCTGGCTTTTTCATGGGACTTAAATCCTGATTTCTGCCACCAAGGAGACCTATTTTTGTTTCAAGCTTACTAAGCAACTCAATTTGTTTTAGGACAAGGTTCCATATAATAAAGGCGCTTTTAAAATAGAAATCAATTTTCCAGCAGAATATCCTTTTAAGCCACCAAAGGTAAGTCAAGTTATTCATAAAATTGCTAAATTTTGTGCCAATCTAAACCACATAACTTTTGTAGATCAATAAAGTTTGCTATCTTTACACAAGAGCCTGTTCTTAGCTTACACTGTTACCAATATTTGCTTGCAGTCAAGTCGGTAAAAGAAATAAGATATGATTTGATTACTTTTTGGGGTTTATATCTTATTAAATGAAGTGTGGATGCTACTTACAAAGATTACAATAAGGACCCTAATAGATACAACACTTTTTAACTTTGCTTTTTTAGATATCCAGTCACAGGCAATTGCATACTTTTATAAAGTATTTACTCTTATGAATATTGACAAAATTGCATCATGTGTAATGTTATGTTTACATTTCATAGGTAACCTTCAAAACTAAAATTTATCATCCAAATATTGATGAGAAAGGTCAAGTTTGTTTACCAATAATTAGCCCAGAAAACTGGAAGCCTGCTACTAAAACTGAGCAAGGTTTGTTTCAAGAAACAATATAATTTTTCTTTGTTGTTGTTGTTATTGTTGTTATTAATCCTGTGTGTCTCCAAAACGGGTGCAACTTTGGGGGTATTGAAACTGTCTACCAAGGCTTAAATTCATGTCATTAGTCACCAGTCATTGAAAAGTACCTGGCATGTATTACCAGTCAAAAAGCTACCAATCGTCATATGCAAGCATTGAAACAATTGAAAACAACAAAGATGTTACAAAATTCTGCTTGTTGGTCAATTGACAAAAGCTTATTGGATGTTTTTGCATTGCTCAAATTCTATTCTAATGTTATTTTTCATGTAATGTATTGTTGGGGAGATCCAGTTGGAAATCAATTGTGCTCATGCAGCAGTGGCTCTCCAAGTAAACAACATTTTGTAAACTATTTTGGTTATAGATTTAATTTTTTACCCAACATTTGAACAGTGATTCAGGCACTGGTTGCATTGGTACATGACCCTGAACCTGAGCATCCACTGCGTGCTGATCTTGCGGAGGAGTACACTAGAAATCGAAGACAGTATGAAAAGAATGCAGAAGAATTCACAAAAAAATATGCGGAAAAACGACCTGCAGAATAGACGTCAAAGTTTGCAATCCATCCTTTGTATCAATCTAGCAGAAGGGACAAGAAGATAGACTTTTGTATCATGTTTGGTTGCATTTGTTGAACGTAGTATATAATCTATAAGATGATGTCACACAAATTAAGAACACTGTTACTTTTTAGCAGGCCTTAGTAAGGCTTATTACATGATTAGTTAGCAAGACCAGTATGGGTAGACAGAATAATTCATGGCGCAAATTTTTTTTTGTTTCTTTTGCTTGAAGTTACCCTGTTTTAAAATGGAAACACTTTCAAGCAAAACTTTCAAGCTTGGGAATTCTCTCCTGTCTTGTTTCAACAGAGATTTTTATATCAAGTCGTACCAACCCTGAGGTCCCTGAGATCTTGAAGAACGAGGGAAGTTTATATACACAGGGTTAGTTAAAATAAACGGGGGTTGCTTATATAGACGGGGGTAGTTCAAATACACGGGGGTCATGGAAAATGCAAAATCGGCGTTTCTACTTCTAATTTCTAGATTATCAATTTCGATTATCAACGGGGGCTTGAAAAAAGAATCATTATTTATCTACTCAGAGTAAGTTAAGTCCATTCCATTATCAGTGTTTAAGTTATTATGAGTTTCGGCTTCGCAAATTTTCTAGTCGTAAGCGAAAAAGAGTAAGGGTATTTCCATTAATTTTTTCCAGAAGTTACTGAATCTGTGAATGCATTCACTGAAATTACATCAGCAGTTGTGCTCAAGCATTTTTAGAAGTTTTCAAACGTCAAAGAGCTCATTAACTATTAAGTATTACTTTAACTTATCTTTAGTCATAAGCAAGGAAAAAGTCGTTAAAAATAATTTCTTGTTTCCAAAGGGCTATGCCTTAACTTTCATTTCGGTCCAAAAATTGCTAGAATGGTTTTAGTTCGTTGGTTTTTTCATAGACTATGGTTTTTTACATCAGAATTTGTTCTATCTTTATCTACAGCCTTTAAGAAGGTTTTCAAGTGTTAAGGGAATCTTTTGTATCGTTTTTTATACCTCTAAAAATTCACAACACATGACACGAAATTTCACTACTTTCCAACTACCTAACTCTTCTATAAGTACCAAACCATCAGGAAGAATAATGTATGACTACACCATGGCGTTGACTAAAAGTTAAACTACACATAATTTTGCGTAACATACAATCGAAGAAACGCTACTTTAGTGTCGTTTTCATTATCTTTGATTAGATGTGGATAATTCTTTGCCGAAAATTGCCAAATTTCCTTTGGTTTGGGAGCTTGATTTTGACCAAAAACTTACTGTTTGCTTAAGCACTAAGTGTCTTCAAGGAGATAGTATTGTTTTTTATAACATATCTATACTCAAAGAATAGGAAAAGGTGTTCATAAAGATTGCATTTTTTCCGAACGCATCATAATTTGCAGGTCATTGCATATGCTTGATGGTAAGGATATTAAGCAAAGGTGCCAAAAATGCCAGCCAAGATTTTATCTAAAAATGCCAAAGTTTATGCAGAATGTTCATTTTGAAATTTATCCATGTTGAACTAGAGTTTTTGCATTTCAAAGTGGCTACTAAAAAGATTAGACTTTTCTCGATTAAAATCTAGGTTATTACATCCTCTGTTTTCCATCGTTGTTGTCCTCTAAGAACAAATGGTCATTATCATTTTAGCATGTATTCATGTAACTGTTTTGCTGCTGTTTCTGATCATATTCGATCATTTCTATCCTTTCTGGAAAAGAAAAGCTTTAAGTCCAATTCTGGCAGTAACTCCAAGCTTACAATTTTCGTGAAAAATTTCCCCTTAGAAAATCATCAGTTTTTCAAAAAAGCAACTTCATTTGCCAAACTGAATTTATTTCTAGTAGTTTTTGATCACAGGCAATCATTTACGCCCTTCTTTTGGTGAAACATTTTTTGACAAATTTTGGAAATTTTTCCAAGCCTATAGCCTTACTTTTTTGCGAAAAATTGACTTGAAAAAAATCATCAATATTGCATGAAAAAGCAACTTTATTTGCCAAACTGAATTGATTTCTAGTAGTTCCTGATCACAGGCAATCATTAACGCCCTTCTTTTGGTGAAACATTTTTTGACAAATTTTGGAAATTTTTCCAAGCCTATAGCCTTACTTTTTTGCGAAAAATTGTCTTCAAAAAAATCATCAATATTGCATGAAAAAGCAACTTTATTTGCCAAACTGAATTGATTTCTAGTAGTTCCTGATCACAGGCAATCATTAACGCCCTTCTTTTGGTGAAACATTTTTTGACATTTTTTGGAAATTTTGCCAAGCCTATAGCCTTACTTTTTTGCGAAAAATTGACTTGAAAAAAATCATCAAAATTGCAGGAAAAACCAACTTTATTTGCCAAACTGAATTGATTTCTAGTAGTTCCTGATCACAGGCAATCATTAACGCCCTTCTTTTGGTGAAACATTTTTTGACAAATTTTGGAAATTTTTCCAAGCCTATAGCCTTACTTTTTTGCGAAAAATTGACTTGAAAAAAATCATCAATATTGCATGAAAAAGCAACTTTATTTGCCAAACTGAATTGATTTCTAGTAGTTCCTGATCACAGGCAATCATTAACGCCCTTCTTTTGGTGAAACATTTTTTGACAAATTTTGGAAATTTTTCCAAGCCTATAGCCTTACTTTTTTGCGAAAAATTGACTGGAAAAAAATCATCAAAATTGCATGAAAAACCAACTTTATTTGCCAAACTGAATTGACTTGTAGTAGTTCCTGATCACAGGCAATCATTTACGCCCTTTTGGTGAAAGATTTTTTGACATTTTTTGGAAATTTTCCCAAGCCTATAGCCTTACTTTTTTGCGAAAAATTGACTGGAAAAAAATCATCAAAATTGCATGAAAAAGCAACTTTATTTGCCAAACTGAATTGATTTCTAGTAGTTTCTGATCACAGGCAATCATTTACGCCCTTCTTTTGGTGAAACATTTTTTGACAAATTTTGGAAATTTTTCCAAGCCTATAGCCTTACTTTTTTTGCGAAAAATTGACTGGAAAAAAATCATCAAAATTGCATGAAAAAGCAACTTTATTTGCCAAACTGAATTGATTTCTAGTAGTTCCTGATCACAGGCAATCATTAACGCCCTTCTTTTGGTGAAACATTTTTTGACATTTTTTGGAAATTTTCCCAAGCCTATAGCCTTACTTTTTTGCGAAAAATTGACTGGAAAAAAATCATCAAAATTGCATGAAAAAGCAACTTTATTTGCCAAACTGAATTGATTTCTAGTAGTTCCTGATCACAGGCAATCATTAACGCCCTTCTTTTGGTGAAACATTTTTTGACATTTTTTGGAAATTTTTCCAAGCCTATAGCCCTACTTTTTTGCGAAAAATTGACTGGAAAAAAATCATCAAAATTGCATAAAAAAGCAACTTTATTTGCCAAACTGAATTGATTTCTAGTAGTTCCTGATCACAGGCAATCATTTACGCCCTTCTTTTGGTGAAACATTTTTTGACAAATTTTGGAAATTTTTCCAAGCCTATTTTTTTTTTTTTTTTTTTTTTTTTGCAATTCAAGTATCTAGGCCGAGATGGCCCTTAACTGCTTACAGTACTACAGCGAATTACAATTTTACAATTACATTTTTAACTACGCATTAATAACAAAACAACTACGGCGAATACAAAGCTAAATTTTCAGCAAAAGCTACTAAGCTACAAAATTATTAGCTGTTAATCTAAAATGCTTGTGGGGTCGCTTAAAAATTTTGATCTTTTTTCAAAGGACTTTTTGCAGAAATTTCCTAAAACCTTTGTTGTAATATAATCTTCTTGGCTCATTAACCAAATGTACATATTGAATTCGTTCAACGCGGAAGTATTTGGAAATGTTTTGTGGATTTTTTGTAAAAAAATTTGCCGTTCCTCGTTAAAAAGGGGGCAAGTTAAGAGGAAATGTACTTCATCCTCAACTTTGAAAATATCTAAAGTCTTACAGTACGGACAAAACCTTTCATCTCTTGGAGTTTTGTTTTTACTAAATCGCCCTGTTTCAATTTGAAGATTGTGAGCGCTGATTCTTAGTTTTGCTAATATGCATCTAACAGTGAAATCTTGTATGTAATCAAGATAAGACTCAAATTTGTAAATTGTTTTAAATGAGGCGTATAAATTTAGTTTTTTGTTCTCAGTTATGTGTTCATTCAATCTTCCCAGTACTTCTGACTCGAAATAACTTATAACCTTAGTTTTAATAACTGAACGATTATCCGATTCCTGTATTCCATAGCGTACCCTAAGGTCGCAGGCATGAGATACCCAGTTAGAGTGGCATTTTTGCGAAAAATTGACTTGAAAAAATCATCAACATTGCATGATAAGGAACTTTATTTGCCAAACTGAATTGATTTCTAGTAGTTCCTGATCACAGGCAATCATTAACGCCCTTCTTTTGGTGAAACATTTTTTGACAAATTTTGGAAATTTTTCCAAGCCTATAGCCTTACTTTTTTGCGAAAAATTGTCTTCAAAAAAATCATCAATATTGCATGAAAAAGCAACTTTATTTGCCAAACTGAATTGATTTCTAGTAGTTCCTGATCACAGGCAATCATTAACGCCCTTCTTTTGGTGAAACATTTTTTGACAATTTTGGAAATTTTTCCAAGCCTATAGCCTTACTTTTTTGCGAAAAATTGACTTGAAAAAAATCATCAATATTGCATGAAAAAGCAACTTTATTTGCCAAACTGAATTGATTTGTAGTAGTTCCTGATCACAGGCAATCATTAACGCCCTTCTTTTGGTGAAACATTTTTTGACATTTTTTGGAAATTTTCCCAAGCCTATAGCCTTACTTTTTTGCGAAAAATTGACTGGAAAAAAACATCAAAATTGCATGAAAAAGCAACTTCATTTGCCAAACTGAATTGATTTGTAGTAGTTCCTGATCACAGGCAATCATTTACGCCCTTCTTTTGGTGAAACATTTTTTGACAAATTTTGGAAATTTTTCCAAGCCTATAGCCTTACTTTTTTGCGAAAAATTGACTGGAAAAAAATCATCAAAATTGCATGAAAAACCAACTTTATTTGCCAAACTGAATTGATTTGTAGTAGTTCCTGATCACAGGCAATCATTTACGCCCTTTTGGTGAAAGATTTTTTGACATTTTTTGGAAATTTTCCCAAGCCTATAGCCTTACTTTTTTGCGAAAAATTGACTGGAAAAAAATCATCAAAATTGCATGAAAAAGCAACTTTATTTGCCAAACTGAATTGATTTCTAGTAGTTTCTGATCACAGGCAATCATTTACGCCCTTCTTTTGGTGAAACATTTTTTGACAAATTTTGGAAATTTTTCCAAGCCTATAGCCTTACTTTTTTTGCGAAAAATTGACTGGAAAAAAATCATCAAAATTGCATGAAAAAGCAACTTTATTTGCCAAACTGAATTGATTTCTAGTAGTTCCTGATCACAGGCAATCATTAACGCCCTTCTTTTGGTGAAAGATTTTTTGACATTTTTTGGAAATTTTCCCAAGCCTATAGCCTTACTTTTTTGCGAAAAATTGACTGGAAAAAAATCATCAAAATTGCATGAAAAAGCAACTTTATTTGCCAAACTGAATTGATTTCTAGTAGTTCCTGATCACAGGCAATCATTAACGCCCTTCTTTTGGTGAAACATTTTTTGACATTTTTTGGAAATTTTTCCAAGCCTATAGCCTTACTTTTTTGCGAAAAATTGACTGGAAAAAAATCATCAAAATTGCATAAAAAAGCAACTTTATTTGCCAAACTGAATTGATTTCTAGTAGTTCCTGATCACAGGCAATCATTTACGCCCTTCTTTTGGTGAAACATTTTTTGACAAATTTTGGAAATTTTTCCAAGCCTATAGCCATACATTTTTGCGAAAAATTGACTTGAAAAAATCATCAACATTGCATGATAAGGAACTTTATTTGCCAAACTGAATTGATTTCTAGTAGTTCCTGATCACAGGCAATCATTAACGCCCTTCTTTTGGTGAAACATTTTTTGACAAATTTTGGAAATTTTTCCAAGCCTATAGCCTTACTTTTTTGCGAAAAATTGACTTGAAAAAAATCATCAATATTGCATGAAAAAGCAACTTTATTTGCCAAACTGAATTGATTTGTAGTAGTTCCTGATCACAGGCAATCATTAACGCCCTTCTTTTGGTGAAACATTTTTTGACATTTTTTGGAAATTTTCCCAAGCCTATAGCCTTACTTTTTTGCGAAAAATTGACTGGAAAAAAACATCAAAATTGCATGAAAAAGCAACTTCATTTGCCAAACTGAATTGATTTGTAGTAGTTCCTGATCACAGGCAATCATTTACGCCCTTCTTTTGGTGAAAGATTTTATGACAAATTTTGGAAATTTTTCCAAGCCTATAGCCTTACTTTTTTGCGAAAAATTGACTTGAAAAAATCATCAACATTGCATGATAAGGAACTTTATTTGCCAAACTGAATTGATTTCTAGTAGTTCCTGATCACAGGCAATCATTTACGCCCTTCTTTTGGTGAAACATTTTTTCACAAATTTTGGAAATTTTTCCAAGCCTATAGCCTTACTTTTTTGCAAAAAATTGACTGGAAAAAAATCATCAAAATTGCATGAAAAAGCAACTTCATTTGCCAAACTGAATTGATTTATAGTAGTTTCTGATCACAGGCAATCATTTACGCCCTTCTTTTGGTGAAACATTTTTTGGCAAATTTTGGAAATTTTTCCAAGCTTATAGCCTTACTTTTTTGCGAAAAATTGACTGGAAAAAAATCATCAAAATTGCATGAAAAAGCAACTTCATTTGCCAAACTGAATCGATTTCTAGTAGTTCCTGATCACAGGCAATCATTTACGCCCTTCTTTTGGTGAAACATTTTTTGGCAAATTTTGGAAATTTTTCCAAGCTGATAGCCTTACTTTTTTGTGAAAAATTGACTGGAAAAAAATCATCAAAATTGCATGAAAAAGCAACTTCATTTGCCAAACTGAATTGATTTCTAGTAGTTTCTGATCACAGGCAATCATTTACGCCCTTCTTTTGGTAAAACATTTTTTGGCAAATTTTGGAAATTTTTCCAATGATATAACCTTACCTTTTTGCGAAAAATTGACCTTTTAAAAGTCATCAAGTTTTCAAGAAAGCCGAATATCTTGCCAAATCCAACAGCCAGCCACCATTTTCTCGTCGATTTTGGATAAAATCAAAAATCAATCATAGGAAATTGGGGCAGTATTTCCACACCAGTATTTCAAAAAAGTTAGAAATAAGCCAAAAAGCTTATTTAATTCCCGGGTGAATGTACTCTTTGACGCTTGATTATGCTTCTAAATTCACCAGGAAATTAAATAAAGCCAAAAAAGAAATTACTGCTTCAAAAGTTCTACCTTCACTTCAAATCAAAACATCAAATCAAAACATACAAAGCAATTAAAGCATTGTTGACAAAGCGTACTGCAAGTATTATTATTCAATAAGTAACGCATTTGTTCCAATAACTGAAATTCGAAGAAGGAGCACAATAAAATGTCAAATAGGTACCATATTGTACGCTTTAAAAAATAAATACAGCTTGAAGATACTAGTAAAATTTGTTACTATAGTTATCGACAAAAATGTCTTTTTAGAAAAAGAAACTTGATTATGCGTTTGATTCTTGCTGTTGGCCTTGGCAGAGCATTCTCAAAGATAATGTGTCATTTCTAAAATCTATTACAACCGGTGACGCAGTTTGACCTTCCAGATTAGGGGGTTGAGGGTCATCAATAGATTTGGGAATTTACCGACGAGGACAAAATTTTAGATGCTGTTTTACCCGACGATTGTACCGAATAACTAAGGATTTTGTGGACCATCTGAAGATGTACTGATCCACACACGAAGGATTTGGGGTGTCACATCACCCCTTTCTCACAGGTAGCTACACCCCTGATTACCACAGAAAAGAAGGGAGCGTAAAACAATCTTTGTTGTCAATGATTCGAATGTAAAATTGAAGGATCTGTCTAATTGTTCTGCATTATTTAAACTAGAGTGAACAGATTTTGTTTCTCATTATGACCAATAATAATGTTTCACTCGGTAATAAATAAAATTACCAATAAATGCAGGAATATGCAAATAGCTGAAAACTGATCCAGAAAAACCATAAATATTTCATACATCACTTTTTTTTCTGTCGCTCCAATACATCACTGTTGGCAATGGCCTGGAAGGCTCCAATCATCTGAACTAAATTGATCAAGTTCTTTATGAAGGATATGGGAAAACAGATACCAGCTAGTAACTGCCACAAGCCCAGCCTGGTGCTAAATATATTGACTAGAAAGAAAGATTGTTTCATGTAAAAATGTGTTTGTACAAAGAAGAATTCATACCATGCAAGGCTTATACTATGGATAGTTATGATGCATTAAAAGCCTTTTTTCAACTATTGAATTTTGGGAATAGAATCTAAAAAGCACCATGGAGCATCTGTGGATTGGGGTTCAATAACTGTTCATTAGATAAATATATATTAATGTATTCATTTAGTTGTTAATTTGTTTAGTTAATTATTTAGCGTATATCTTCAAATTAGTCCCCTTATTTTTTCTGATATTTTTGGATAGGGGGTTATTTAAGGGGGGGCTTATACAAGGGGGCTTATAAAATTACCTGAAACATTCACAAAGGTTGGTGATAAAAATGCTAGAAAAACTAAATTTTTTGGAATTCGCTGTACATAATGAAGAAGACATTATTAAAAGACCTCGCATATTTAAGTAAGAATTTCTTTACGAACATTTAATAAATTATTACGAAAAGAATGAACTTTTGAGATAATTTAATAAAACGCCAAAGACAACCACAGATGGCAAAAATCAACAAATCAAGGGGGGACCAATTCAAAGATTTACAATGGCAGAGGGGGGCTTATTCGGGGGGCTTTTTGAAAATTTGTAGTTCTAGGGTGGGGGCTTATTCGAGGGGGGGGCTTATTCGAGGGGGGGCAACTCAAGGACTTACAGTATTTACTTATCTGCTTATCCATCTATTCTTTAATTTTATATCGATTCATTCAGTGCTATCTGTCTTAGGGGGGAGGGGGGGGGAAACAAATTGACAAAATAAATTGAAAAACCGGAAAACTAGTATGGAAACAGGGCTGAATGTTGGCTGGAAGGAACTGCAAATGCTGCTCACAAAAATAAAACACGGGTCATGGAAAACAGTTTATAAAGAGAAATAAAACATCATTGCTTAGGCAACTGCAGAATATAACTTTGATATAAAGATAAAAACTTAAAATGATAGCCAAATAGCAACAGATAATACTGGTATAAAAAATAGTAAAGAATAAAGACCTAAAGATTTGCATTGAACAGAAAAAGCATCTAGTTATGAAAGAGAACAAAATGGAATTGGCTATCAGCATTGAATTGAGGGAGCGAGGGTGCAAAATCGTAATAATATCTGGCTTTGATTATCTGAAATCATTAGAAGTGGTTACATAGACCTTTTGGTGCTTTATCACCCTTCCCTACTAGCTTTATGTCAGATTAACTGATATTCTAAATTTTAAGAATATGACAATAATGAATATGATAAAAGTGACTACTGAAATATGGGTTCTGGAAAATACCGTGGGACTGTTTGAGAGTACCCTTGACCATGATTTTAGGGTTGACCTGATAAGTTATTACCATGACAGCTTTATTCAAAACAGGATGATAATGATATTGGTAAGGAATGGATCACAAAAGTTGAGAATTTTGCACATTCCCTTTATTACTTGCAGTTGTTTGATTGGTCATAAAATATTACTGTGACATACAAAATAACATTTAAGAAAGGACAAGGTCATGGATCATTTATTAGGTACAGATGGCAATGGGTTTAACAACAGTGCATAAACAAGCAACAACTCAATAGTGTCATTCAAACTAACAAAGAGAATTAGACTTGTACTTACTTGTGGGACCAGGCTCAAAGTGTATCATGTACAGCATTGCAAAGAATAATTCGTTTCCAGCACACATTATAAACAATACAACCTAAACAGCAAAGGATTGACAATAAAAAAATTGGTACATGAAAAGATTAAAAAATTCAAAAAGGTATAAGAAGTACTCAAATATGTGGCTTGAAGATGAAAAGTTTATAAGTCTATAGATATCAAATGACAGCTTGGATATTATCTATATATTGGTAACTACTTAATAAAGAATATTTTTCTGGTCTGTCATATATAAAAATTGACACCAAACAGACAAAACTGTACATGCCTTGGAGTGTAGAAAAGGCAAATGCCTGATGATTATATTAAGAATATGACTTGGAGCTGTCACTTAGAACAATAAAATTCTACACACTAAAACAAACTTTTCTTCATAAGTCTGAAAACCAAGTAACTATATTTCTACCAAACATTGAGTTTCGAATTTTGATAACAACTCCTTACCCTTGATGTATAGTACAGTTTCAAAAAAGGATTGGCTGTTTCTTCTACTGACTTATGGCTTAGTTTGCCTTTCATCATGGAGCTAAAATTTAAGTTAGTACAATCAGTAGCATTTAGTGTAAGAAAGTCCGAGTCGTTTGCTGACCCTCTGAATCTTGTGATGAAAATAACACAATTGGTAAAGTGTTCCTCTTAATATTGTGTTTGGAATTCTTAAGTCCAACAGCTCATGCTTGCCATCAACAGGATGCACCAATACTATGAAGGTCACAAAAACAAATGAATTCTGTTTTTATCTAATCCAGCAAAGTTTATCTAAATATACCAATTTCCTGATCAAGACATTGTGAAGAATAATTTAGGTGCTATTTTACCTATTAATAAAATATTTTACTGCCAAACTAAGGATTATGTAGATCAACCGAAGATTTATGGACAAACTCATGAAAAACTATGGGGGGTATTGCACCCCCTACACCCCTTTCTAGCTACATGCCTGGGTGCACTCCACTCTCTACATGAGATGAACTCTCTAAAAGCAGGTTTTTAAGGTAAGATTTTGAGACAGATGACTTTACATTTATTTACAATGGAAGAAAATTCCAAAAACTTTTACGTTTTTAAAAAAAATAAATATTTTAACCAATGCTGACTGTTAATGAAAATATTTTTTTAACATAACAAACAATATGACTTTGAAATCAGCAAGTTGAAACTGAAAACTTCTAAATGAATTTCCAACCTATACATCTGTGCCCAGTGACTTGTGATGTCCAAAGAAACCAGAAACTGAAAAACTATTGTCCATGGTGGGTAGAATAAGCTCAATGTCATAAGAAGGCACAAAGTTGCACATCTATAAGAAGAATATAAGGTGATTAACTACAATTTAAGGTGACTGTTTTGAGTTGGCATTTATCATGATATTTAATAATGAGATACCTACAACATATTTACACAAACTATCTACAAACCTGTCAGTCAGCATGTCCAAAACAGCACCATACTTGGAAGCTAAAAAATAAAATACTAATAGTACAAAATTCAAGCTTTAACAGAAACAAAGAAATTTTATAGTGCTCAGTGAAACCACACTACATATCAATAACTCACTCAGTTATTTGTAGTATGATATTCATTTAAGGGCATTACAATGGTTCTTTGTGCACATAGCCACCTTGATTGACTGTATTTGAATCCATTGTTATATAAAGTGTACATATCGTACATTAATGTGATCAACCCTGGCTAAATAAGCAAAACTTTTGAAAAGGTACTGGCATGAAATCAAGGTAGAAGCAGTTTAAAAATCTGTGGAGCCCTGGTCTAAGAAATACTGCAAACTATGTCAAATAAAGATGCAAACTTTATTTGTCATGGCATATCTGGCAGACATTTCTGAACTGAAGCTGGTCTTTTATGACCAGCTTAGGGGCAGGTTAAATTGATATGTCAGTAATCAGTACAAAGTTCACCATTTCATATCAGTACAATTATCAGTACAAAGTTCACCAAGTCAATTGTATATGAAGGAGTTAAAATTTGTAATTCTCTGCCATTACCAATTAAAAAGTTATCAAATAATTCATCTTTCATCAAAAACCTAAAAAACTATCATTTAAAATGAATTGACATACTCATTTGAACCTGATTATAAAGCCTATATTACCACCATGCTTCTCACTATTGTGTTTTTAGTATAAATGATTTACATCTCTTATTATACTAACCCAATGATATCTTTATATTATTTTGTTTTTAATTTTCATTCAAATTATTTTATCTTCTTTAGATCACTATTAAAGTTTTCTAAGCCTTTATTTTGTCACCTATACACATCAAATCAGCATATGACCTAGATAGCTCCTTCTGAGTTCTTTTCATATGTCTGACATCAAACACATTAAACTTTGAACTACCTACTGTATGTAGTTTTTATTTTTTGTAAAAAAATTATTGTTATTTGCAGTTCATCTAATAGATATACATGTAGTGGTTAATTGTTGCTGTGAATGAAAATTTTGAGTTTGAGTTGAGCTTCATACCTTGGTTCAGAGCCCTAGCTGCATGTCCATCAAGTGCATCCAAGAAACCACTCATCAAATAGAGGAATCCAGCAACGTAAGGTGATGTTGGCATGTAATAAAATGAGGCAAATGCAAGTATAATTCTTGCATACCCTGTATCAAAAGAAAAAGATACTTAAATTGCTTCTTGAGTGAAAGAGATTTGAAGGACTCTGTAATCCTAAATAGGTTTCTGCAGTTGTGCACTTGGGTTATAAGTTTAGTTATAAATACCACTGTAAGCCTTGTGATAGCCAGCTTATAAACTCACTCTTAGACCAAAAACTATATCCAGCATGAACAAGTTTCTTCCAATGCTGGGAATGGCGTGCGATCGCACGCCCACGCCTTGGCACACGCCTTCCGTTGCTCAGAAGTGCAGTTTATCGCACGCCTTAAATAATCTGAACACTTTATTCTAAAGTGACCAATATGGCCCAATGTAATTTTTTTATCATAATTCAACTATGAACGAAAGGTGATAATCACGCAATCGTTTCTATTTGATTTCTACTTGACGAAAAATTTGGCGAATATTCTAATTTGCTTAAAGTTATGGTAAACGTTTTCTGGATGAAAACATCCACTTCTCGATTTCTTCAGATTCTAGTAGCCGGACTTTCAAGGCACACAATGATACCATGTCTAAAACTAACAGAAGTTTTGAAAGTGGCAAAAAACTCCTGTAAACGAAGGTTTCCATAATTTTTTTATCAAAGTTTTGAGTTGAGGTCTGAAAATCGCTCGACCTTTTAGGCCGATAATCCTTGCTTTGCAGTTGTGGTCGCTTGTCTCATTTGCAATAACTGCAGTGGAATCACGATATAACGAACCCCGGATATAACGAACTTCCCGGTATAACAAACTAAATGCCTGGTCCCTTGGATTCTGCGTAACAAACTCCTTACAAATTCTCTCGGTATAACAAACCCAGGATATAACGAACTCTCATTATCACGAACCATTTTTAGGTCCCTTCATCATAATTACCCTTGATATAACGAACTTTCATAAATTTTTCATCTGTTATTTTTGTTTATTTATTTTCGGTGTTTATTTATCACTTTCTCTTGGGGAGAAATCATTTTTATAATCAGCAAAACATGCCGATGATACATTTCAAGTACTGGCTGATAGACTCAGACCACGAGATGAAAGTTTGATTGCGCCAGAAATTACTGCAAATGAGTACATTGACACTACTGAATACCTTTTTACATATGAGACATTGGCAATGAGAGACAACAAAACTTTATTGAGAGACCCAGATGGAGAAGCAGAAAAAGACAAATAAGAATGTGAAGTAATTGAAGAAATCATTCAGGCACCAACTAGGAGCGAAGTGATACCAGCTTTGCCAATCTCTTGGTCCCAAGTTATAAAAGGAACATTAAGATTTTCATTTTCAATGACCAGCCAGTTGTATTATTTGAATTCAGATTGGTTTTTTTGAGTTAAATGGTACATGTATGGCTGTACATGTGCACAGAGGTTGGAGATAGCCTAAACAAGCCCACCACAGGTTTTTTAGGCGCGAACTGCGAAAGGACCCCCAAAAAACGTTATCTCTCGGTTTAACAAACTCCCGATATACAAAATATTTTCTGGTTCCCTTCAGAGTTCGTTATATTGGGATTCCACTGTAGTTACAACCCCATGGCACATGTAAGGCTTTGTTTATTTAGACAGGCTTATTGATCTTTAAGCTTTAAATGATTTGACCCAGATTACACTGTGGTTTACGAGTGTATCTTGCAAGTGGGATCAGTAAAATCCCGTTTTCTCAGGACTCACAATTCCTCTATATACAGTATACTTTATGTGCATTTTTCTAATCTGTATGCAAATACAAAACATTTTAGAAACTTTTACTAATAAAATGTGGGCAAAAATGTTCCAAAATTAAGAGACTTTGAATTGTGAGGATTTAGCTACTGTACCTTTCTTACAAAATATAAACGTGCAATTAACCATTTAATTCGTTCTAACATTAGTCAACAGATAAGTTTTCTTTATGGTGAAAGCACAGTTAGAATTCTTAAATTTTGAGAACGAGATTGTCAGGAGAAGCAGACCAGAAGGGTTTATAAACTGCAGGATTACATATTAATTAACCTACCTTATTGTTAATATTTTTCTCTTTAATATGTTGGGTTTGATGTTAATAAAAGCTTGTTTGATAAAATGTATTGATTGGACTAGCCTTGATTATGTTTTCTTATAATAAAGTTATGTAGTCTAGTCCTTATACAGCTGACTGTATTATTAAGTACTTTGGTGCAATAGCACACCATTGCACGCCTTGGCACCACAAGGAGTGCGATTCATTGCACCCCTGCCATTTTATTCCCAGCATGGCCTGAATTTAAAATTTTTCAAGATAGAATAAACTAACTTTGATATAATAGAAAGGAAGGGAATTTGAGGCTCCGGGCGAGGGAGTAAAAGAGATCATGGTTCTTTTGCCCTTTAGTTAGTGCTGATAACAAAAAGGTATGATAGGCCTCCGGGGGTGGTAGCTTTCCATGATTTTGGGGGCGGCATTATTTCACAATCAAAGCGTTGTACCTCTGAAAACTGATGGCTAACAATAAACCTGTATATTAGATAAATACAAACTTTGATAGCAGATTATGGTATGCTAGCTACTTGATATTGTCCTAATGTTCATGTCAAATTGTTACTGCGTATTTGTGCTTCTATACATTAATAAGTAAATATCTGTTGATATGGCAACACAGATGCCATAGGCACTTTCTGGATGTCCCAAGTTTTGAGATGAAGTTACATTATCATTGATAGAGTTAGTGATTTTGACTGATTGACTCATTGACTTTTGACTGTTCTGACCTTACAGGAAGCAAACAAACATCTGCAACACATTGATTAGATTGTCATCAACATCCAAATGCATCCACAAATTCTCTTTTCTTCTGCAGTAACTTCAAACCTTTCAGTTTGCCTTTACCGGCAAACGCACTCACTGTATCACATTCTGTGAAACAATAAACACCAAGAAGAGATCTTTTGTATTCTTTATTATTGACCCCTAGCTTGTTTGCAAGAATGATTGATTGACTTGAAACATCATCGATGCTGATTATTCTTGATTTGTTTACAATACCTTGCTCGAAATTTTGCTGAGATGTTCCTTTGGGGCCTTTTTGAAAAAAAGAAACACAGTACTATGAGAATTGAGTAAATCACTTACCGATCAGGTTAGGGACGAACAAATATACGTTTTCTGCCATGCTGAATTTCCCCAGCTGCTGCAGCCTTCCGCGCGAAGTTAGCGCCGCCAACACAAATTTGTTGTTGTTGCTGCTGATATATATGCTGCGTCGCTGAGCAGTGGATAGTGCAGAATTGACCATTCACAAAACTTAAAGATTTATCCCTATTTTCCAACAGCATGATTGGTAAACCTTGGAATATGGATGCGATAACTTGTTTTTTGACATGATCGACTTATTGATTACTGCTTCCTCTGAAATGACATTCAAGCGTTCGAAAACTGGGATATGGCCAGTAGTACATTCAATCTTACCATGAAGTTGAAGGTACACACAGTCAGGCATGATTTTGAAAAATTATAACCCTTCTAAAAATCATGAAAATTCTTTGTTTCCAATGATGATGCCTGCCCCCAATAATCCTATCGTTTCAACAGTACTGGTAAATTGTTGATAATTGATGACTGCATTTCTTTGGTTTATGCCTCCTTCAGCACTTAAGTATATTTCTTTTGAATTCAAAAGATTTAAACGATGCCAAAGGCACAAACATAAAATATTACAAGTCATTGCTGATGGACAGAGTAGTACTTATTACACTACACTCTTTTTTATAAGAACACGAGCCATAAATTGGTGGTCAAAAGTTGAGAACAATTTAAAGACAAACTGAGGCTGAGCTACTGTAAAATGCGATTGTGAACAACGTTTCATCTGAAAAACGAGGATTTTTAGCAATATATGGGTGCTTTTTTGGTGAATCAAACTTGTCTGTAAATGGGGCCTGAACACTTCCCTAGGGCGAAAAAGCTAGCAATTGCACTGCTTACACCCTATTAATTTAAGAAGAATTCAGAAAAATATTGGTTCTTGTAAAAAAGGAGTGTATTCAGAAATAATGACTGTTTACCGTCGAGTTATAATGAAGCAGGAAATAGGCCTTTCAGAATGTGCTCTCTTTCTAGTTTTTATACCATGCAAACTTAACGATCTGCAAACAATTCCTTGCGCAATATGTTCTTAATAGCAAAAATGAAAGAACACAAAGTCTTAGCCACATTGAATAAACAACGTATTTCACATGGTTGTATAATCATAGAGACTGCAGCAAGCAGGCCCTCAAGCGAATTTCATTACTATAAAAATTTAAAAGCATGTTAATATGTATATAACAATCACGTTTATTGGTCAAAATAACAATCATGCAGCTTCAAATCAAAAGCGTTATCTATTGTACAAGTGGATGTAATAAAGCATATACTCAATTTTTACATCCTCTTGCATAAGACAGCAACAGCAATTGCAAGCATTAAAAATATAAAGGCAACCACTAAGCAAGTTTTGTTTGTAAAACCAGTCTCGTTAGTCTTGCTGACAATTCTCGTTCTTGTCGGAAAAATAGTATTCTCTTCAGCAGCTTCTATGGCTTTCTTTGCTCCATCCCAAGGGTCTGGTCCCATTAATCTGTACTGATACGGTACACAGGGGCCAAATAAACAACTAAAGGCCAAAGACGGATCCTTGAAGAGCAGCTTCAAAATATTTGGCTTGCAGCCTATCTCCCTTGCGATTTCATCCGCGTAATCAATATAGTCCACCTACAAAAGAAAACAAATAAAACAGAACAATACACATCATATTTACTTCTTGTCCTGTAATAAGTAACCAGGTGCAGGGGTTTGAAAAGTTGTTGACCTTCCTCAAAACCTGCAATTATTGGCCACAGCTTTCCTTATTTTAACACAATGTTAAATTACTGAAAAACAGCTGAACAGTGCTTCTACCAGACGAAATAATGTAAATAAGGTGAACAGATAAAATGGTGGGTGTTCTTGCGATATTTCTGTTTTTCAGCGGAGGATCAAAGCACTTATCAAGTTGTTCAAGAACAAGTTTCCGGGCACATCAAAATTTTATCATAGATTTTCTTCCCATATTTATTTTGACCCTTCTAGCCTGATTCTTAAACTTTGATTGAATAAGTTTGTAGTAAAACCTCACCACTATCATATATTGGTGATTTATTTTCAGTTGACAGAACAAGAAAAATAACAAAAAATTTTTGTTTTTGCCGTTTTTGCCAACAAAATCATCATCATTTTTGGCCAGAACCTGCCTCAAACCAGGAAGGCTTGTAGGGTTTTTTGCATCTCTGCACAGGACTTAGCCATTTTACCACTTCCAAGGATAAGCAACGTTCTAGTTTTCGACGGGCAGATAAACAGACAGCAGCTATAGAAAAGCTCACCAATTTTTATACCCTGAAACTGAGCCTACATAAAGACTGCTCTCTAGCGGTTGATTCTATATCAATTCCTTATCGTTCAGAAAAAAGCTGCACAACATATCCAAATAGACCTTAATAGGGTTGAGGTGTTAGGATGTGCTATAATGAATGAATGTCCAGTTAGAAATGAAAGCATAGAATATTTGTAAGATTGAAATTTGAGTCAAAGGACATATCAAAATTGTTTGATGATTTTGTTGTGTTTTAAAAAATTCTCTTTGCCTTGCGGAATTATGGGTATTAGACAGGGAATTTACTGTAACAATCTAGCAAAGTGGGTAACCGAAATTTTTGAAGTGGATATGACTTCTATGATGGTTGGTCGTCAATTTAAGCCTTGGGCACATTCTCGAAAATTTGTTGTTATCACGTGATCGATGACGTAATTACTCCCCGGTCAGTAAAATATTAATGACAACATTTTTCAAATCTGAGTATATCATTCGAAATAACATGCAAAACTGAGTCAAAAATTATGAAACACTTATATTGTTTGACTTATTGTTTCAAAATTATAGATGTTTGAGCTTTCTATGACGTCATCAAAATGGCCGCCACTGGATTTTGTAAAGAGCAATTTTTCATCGTGTGCGCTCTAATAAAAAAATTTTTAGCAACCAAATTGTTTTGTAAACATACAAGTTAGGTTTCAGTTATGCCGAGATAAGCTGCCCTCTAAGTAACCATCCTCTAACATCATAGTTTACGAACTTAAGGCAACCATTCATCCATTGAGTCCCAACTGGACGAAAAGTCTGAAACTTCCTATTCACTTTTGTGTTCATCGATTATTGAAGTGTCCGAGCCATCAATGATTTCTTCTTTTGTCATTTCGCTATCCCCTTCATAATCCATATGTGTACTGGGCAATGCATCTCTTTGGTGGTGTTTTCTCTTCTTTGAAGTGTGTTTTTGGCCCTTAATTTCATCATCACTCATCTCCGCATCGCCATCGTTGTTATAGTTGAGATTCTTGGCTGTTTTCTTTCTGCTTGTTGAAAGTGAAGGAGGCAACTGCTTAATCATCCCAACCAAGCACGGCAACGATTCTTCTGGTGGCTCCATAAACCGATCTGGTTTAAAGGCAAGCAGTTGCCGATAGGGTTTAAAGGCAAGCAGTTGCTATTGGTATACTCAGATTTGAAAACAGTTGTCATTAATATTTTACTGACCAGGGAGTAATTACGTCATCGATCACGTGACAACAACAAATTTTCGAGAATGTGCCCAAGGCTTAAATTGACGACCAACCATCATAGAAGTCATATCCACTTCAAAAATTTCGGTTACCCAGTTTGCTAGATTGTTATAGGAAATTCCCTGTCTATATAGTTTTCATCATATTTGCGCAATCATGGGGCACATTTTTTCAGACATGTGCGGAATAATGGGAACAAATGTTGAACCAAAGTGGCACGTCCCTGTCCAAAACTAGGCTTAGTTCCCCCATCCCCCTTCCCCGCGACGTAGACAGAAGCTGCACAACAAGACTGTATACGGGCTTGAAAGGGGTGATCATCGATCCTACGCCCAGGGGCAGGAATTAAAAGTAAGCGAAACATTTCTATACAGGCAAATAAGTACTTGAATGGTATGTCTGTCGGCCTGATAGTATTGTTCCGACATTGCCTTTCTTTTTCGCTCTGTGTCTGCTTTCATTTCATCCAAACTAGGAAGACATTTTGTCCCACTAAACACTTTACACGCCCAACGTGCTTGGAGTTCTGAAAGCGGCATTATAGCTCCACTGGGTTGTAAACATCCCAATATGGCCATTGTGTGATGTTCGTGACTGTCTGGAAAAACATACTTGTACAGAGGTACCTGGTTTCTTTCGACTGGTACAAGCCCCTCTTCAAGACAAAGAAAGCCAATTTTGTATCCAGTCGCAAATATTATTGCATCAAGATCAGCAGCTTCCGTATTGTCATCAAACACTACACCTGGAAGCAAACAATAAGTCTATCATGAACTGCACAACAAAAATGCAAAGTCAAAGTTGAAAGAAGAGGAACAAAGTTTGTTGAATTGGGTTATGAAAACAAATGAAAAAACCAAGAAAGGAATTGCAATTTCACTATGCATGCAATGTCTTTTCAGCGTCTTTTTAGTGGTCTCTTTAATGGTGTGAGGATGATTCAATGTTATTGTTATTTGGTACACAGCCAAGGGTCTGTGGTTTGTGTCACTGACAAGACCATATTTTCACTATGAGCGAGAAGAGTTTCCAACTTTCTCTTTTTTATTTCGGCTTCAATTCGTTCTATCCTTCATTTGCGCAGGAAGGGCAAACATTCCAGACCAAAGTATCGTGAAATATCGAAGCAAAATAAAAAAGAATTAAACTACCACACGATGACTGCACCTTTCCCTTAATCTTTCAAAGTGATTAAAGAACTTCAGAGAAAGATTTAAAAAGTATGTTTTCAATTACACAGACGGCACCATTTTGTCAAATACTCACTTCTCTCTTTTATCAGCTTCACGTTTGGTTTGATTTTCAATTTCCCTGTAGAAATCCTTGATGGAAGGTCGTCATTTACCGTTGGTTGTTGTTGTGTTATCCCGTGTTCTGGCTTCAGCCCAAACTTCTTATGATCGAACCTTTCATTTGCTATCTTTTGACCAACGATCTCAACAACTGATTTTGGTATAAGTGACATTATTCGTCGATTTTTGAACTGATCTAAAGGGTATCCTCCATGGGCCATTCGAGGAATTACCCAGGCTCCTCTTCTTGTGCTTAGAAAGACTTGTTTTGCATGACGACTCAACTCAACTGAAATGTCACCACCAGAGTTACCAATACCTATGGAATGACACAGATAGCAATGAAAGGGGTACTTATCTTAAAAATAAGAAACAAAGGAACCACTGAAGTTATACACAATTTTTATTAAGGATAAATATCGAGGTTTATTGTAAGGTTTTATTCTTATTTCATTTGAACAAAAAAACTGGGGGGGGGAGAAACTGGGGGGGGGAGTTAAAATTTGACGAACTAAGCAACATATATGGAAGAAATTCTTTGTACTCCAATGTATTGACAGTATATTTTTTCTTGATGTTACAGCTACATTATAAGGTGTAAGAAACTTTTTTAAAAATCTTAAAATATCCATACAGTCTAAAAAATAGCAAAGTGGGAGCTATGAGCCTCTTCACCTATTACCAGCACTCTTTTGTCTTCATATCCTTTGAAATCTTTGTATTGTTTGGCGTGAATCTTTTTGCCTTTAAAATCATCAATACCATCAAAGTGTGGCAGGTTTTTGATCCAGTGATGGCCAGTGCACACAAAGATAAAATCAAACGTCTCACATTTTTGCCCAATTATTTCTTTCCCATGTGGAAAAAAGGTAATATCCCATTTTCCAGTGAGATCATGATCATCACTTTTTTTGACTGATTTTACCACAGTGTCAAGCTTGATGTATTTTGAAATATTGAAGTGTTTGACATAAAGATGTAAGTACTCCATCACTTTTACATTGGGCATATAAACAGGGAAATCCTTCGGTGCAGGAAAATCACTGTAACTCATCATTTCCTTGCTTGTGTTGATGACTGTTGATTTGCACACAGAGCTGTGGGAATCATCAGTGGTGAATCGCCACAAACCACCAAAATCATCTTCTTGCTCAAAGCAAACAACATCAAATCCTGTTAATACACATAAATGTGAAAGTAACCTTCAAAAAAGTTAAATTTAAAAGAAGAAACTTGAGAATTAATATAATAAAAGTTAATATGCAAAAGAGGCACAGTTTATCAATGTTTCATTTTACTTATTGAAATAAATTAATTAGCAAAACCATGAGACAAGTAAAAAATTCAGGTAAAGAACACAATTTTATATGCACCAATTTTATATACATCATTATATGCACCAAAGAAAGCAGGAATTTCACAAGCACAGTGCCTCCCGATAGTTTTTCAACTGGCTTTCTTGCTGGTAGACTTGCCTCAGCCAGAAAGAGAGAGTGTACAGGGAAATCCTTGCAGTCCTGCTTTCAGAAATAGCAGGTCAAAATGTTTTCAAAGCAATGGCTTTTGGCCTAAGTAGGTGAACCCAACTTATCAACCACTAACTACTCATGACAAGTTATGATGATAATTTCAACCAGGTCCTGCTCTGCAGATTAAGCAAGACTGCTTTTTGTTCTAGTTCATAGTGATGCAGGAAAAAATTTACAAACACATAATGGAAGCAGGACAACACAAAGAGTGTCCGATTTAAGAGCAGGATTGCCCTTGTAAAGAGCAGGACTTTGGGGTTAGCATGGGATGCCTGCATCAGCCAGCAGAACTGGTGACTCTTTATCAAATAGAATTTGAAAATCATTCTTGCAAAAACAACAAGTTTCTTTAGTTTACAGAAAATCTTATCTTTAGAAATTCCTGGCATATCTGAGTTCCAAGCAAAAGGGTGCTTTACTTATTAGTTTCATCAGTGGCGGAAATTCGGGTTTTTATTTGGGGGGGGGGCTCAGGCGCACGATTTTCCGACAAGTAGACAAACACAACAAAATTTCATTGGCGTTATAAGACAATTACCAAACTTGAAGAACAAACTTTTATTGACAAATGCAGCTGAAATTAAAGGTTATTCAAAATTATTTGAACCCATGGTTGCATTGGAAACACAAGAAATTAGTTAATCAAAGAATGTGGGGAACTCAAGCTAACCATAAGACTGATTTATGTATAAATTTCAAGGGCAAAAATATAAAACTATATTTGGAGGAGCAATCAAAGAGAAAATTCTTTTCGTCGGTGCTTCATTGATGCGAAGATATCTAGAGCATCAATCGCTGTCGCTCAATGGAGATGACAGCTAAGTTTGATGTTCTTTGTTGATTCATTGTTATCCGTTGGTAAGATTTGATCAGCTTTAATTTCGAGAAAGACCTTTCTGCTTCGGCACTTGTGACCGGTATCGTCAAAAAAACTTGGTAGAGCTTGTACAAATTTGGAAAATTTTTGTACAGTTTTGAAATGTACAAAAACTTGCAACACTTCTCTCCTTTTTTCGAAATAGCTTGGAACAAAGAATATTTCTGGAATACTTCCTCCTTTAAGTCTCCGGAGCCGTTATCAGGACCATATTCCTAGAAAAGGACTTCCAAACAACGTCTGTTCTCCTCGGGGGACTGATTCAGTAGACGTTCTGGCATCAAACATTGGAAAGACCGAAGGATGTCCCTGTGGCTACTGAGTCTGTCAACCATTTGCTGCTTGATCATATCTAATGCGTAGTAGAACACATCGGTCTTAAATGATTGCTTAGGGTCTTTTGCTGTTTCTTCAGAGGAAACTGCATCAAATTGTCGCTTTCTCTTTTGAGGCCTTTTCTCTTGAAAGTCAGACTTGCCCCTGGCATTGACAGCGACCTTTCTTGCACGTTCTAAAAATTCTTCCAATTTCTGTTCATTTCTCATTTCACTGAGGGTTTCAAAACTTGAATCTATAAGGTCAAAGGCTTTACCCAAATCAATGTCACTTGCCTGCAGAGCTTTATTTATGATGTTTGTTGTTTGAAGAATTTCCTTGAAAATGATTGTCATCAATGTGAATTCAAATTTTTTACAAAAGCTTAGAAGTCCGCTTGCTCCACTGACAATTTCAGTTTCCACGTCTACTACATCTTCTAGCATGGCAATTATTGCTGGGTAGGTCTCCATCACCTCCTTAACAACTTGACTATGAGACTCCCAACGCGTGAGTGCGTGGCGTTTTAATGTCCTGATGGTGTCGAAACCAAGCTCTTTTTGGACCCGCTGAGAGTGCTCGTTGCGCTTAGGACTAGCCTCGATTAAGTTGTACAGCTCTTCCAGGTTTGCAAAAAAGACTTTGATCTTCACATTTCCATTTAATGCCTGAAGAAGCACGAGGTTGAGGACATGACATGCACAATGTACACTTTTGACAAGGGGGTTGGCACTGATAATCCTTGCTTTCAGCCCTTTATACTATCCTTGCATGTTAGCGGCTCCGTCTGTTCCAGCTCCTCTCAAATCTTTCAAAGATAAGCCAAATGATTCGAGCCGCCTTTTAACTTCATCAAAAAAGCGACTCGCCGGTTGTTGAAACAACATCTTTAAACGTGAGAAATGTCTCATAAATTTCACCTTCGAGAGCATACCTAAAAATAAGGCTTACTTGCTCTTTTTTCTAAGCATCCGCAGTTTCGTCTATCAGCATGGAAAATATTTCTGCAGATCTAATCTCTTCTATGATCTCCCTTCGCAGCACCTCAGCAATTGAGTGGACGATTTCATTTTGAGCAGCTGAACTTGTGTAGTTGGCATATTTTGGGCTTGCTTCCAGCTGCTTTGCCAGAGTCACATCATACTTTGCTAAGTTCCGCAAGCTCCTTAAAGTTTCCTCTGTTACTAGAACATGGACCTTCATAATGACCTCTGAATGCAATGTTTTGGATGCTTGCAATTTTTTGCACTTGTTGAGAGGCAATTCTTGATATTCTGCCCTGATATGTAGGTTGAATACTTAAATGCTGCCGTTAAGTGAATGTCAAGGTTCTCGTGTTGCCTTATTTTTGTTGGAGCTTTCTTCCAATTGGTCACGCCTAGTTGTGTCCAGCTTTTTTCATAGTATGGCATCGTTTCTGGGATGAATAAAAGTCGCCAAAAACAAAACATGCACTTTCGCCTTGGTGAGTAGACCAACAAATCTCGTTTGTTTTGATCTGTCTTGAAGTCATTTATTCCTGCATTATGATATCAATCATCCTGAAACGTTCTACCAGATCCTTTACATGGCATCAGGTCGTCTCTGCGTGGTTGACAGGGCCCTAGGAGACACAAATCTCTTCGCAATTGTTCATTGTTTTGGATGTCAGAGAACTTGGACAGGGCTGGGTCTGTGGGAAACTTCTTAACTTTATCAACAGTGCAAAGAAAGACTTTCTCTACTGCCATTTGTTCCTAAAAATGCAAGAGTCATTAGTCATATGATGCACTGCAACTAAAAATTGCTCACAAATATAAGACCATTTTATGAGTCACTTCCATTTTACCTATTTATGAAATCAATGTTTTCGAAATAACGATCTAAACCGAATTAATTGAAGACATCAACCTGGACTGATAGTCGTGAAATTATTAAAAATTACACGTTACTTGCTATCGTTTGAAAATCGGGTACTGAGAAGAAAACGATATTCTTTTTTTTTCAAATTTTTTTTTTCATTTTGAAATATATTCAAGCATTTTTTTTATTTTTTCGACATGCATTATTAACAGCTTCAAATTGTAAACGTAAGCGACAATTTTTCCAGTCAAAATCTCGACCAAAGTATTGTTAGCCAGAAAAGGAAAAAATTCCATGGTTTTGGCTTGAAAGCGCAAATTCAGGCTTCATAAAACCTCCACAAGTCCCCAAATTTTCTGTCACTGTCGCACTGTTTCTGTTCTAAATTTTGAAAAAAAAATTATAAAGAATTAAAAAGGCACGTATACGCAATGTTGAAAATTATTCATAGAAGTAACCAAAACAATTTGTAGCTTTACTTTCGTGTAGTCACCACTGATGACATTTGCAGTGTAATTTAATAGCAAATGGTCGAGATTTATTCCTTCAAAACAACGGCATGAGTAAGATATTGAAAGTAAGAGTAAGTATTATAGTAGACAAGAACTTTATATTTAATCAGTTTTCATGGACTTGACATATGAGCAGAGGATGACATCAACAGGGCTATTTCACGAATTCTCAGGTTTATGCAAAATTTGCATAATATTTGCAAAGTGAGTCATTAAATCAGTCCAAAGTCCTGTTTGTAACAATCTTACGAAAAGACTTCGCAAGCCAATTAATATACAAGTTGAAGCGAATATTTGTCCCAATATATACGTCCATAAGCATGATAATCCTTGTTATGACATTGTGTAACCGGAGCGATTTTCTCATTCAATCTATATGATATTTGCAAAATACTCACAAGTGATTAAGCCACTAAACAAAAAGTGTTTGCCTGTGATAGTCACGCTTTCCGCCTAATCAAAGCTGTATTGAAAGAGAAAACTTGAAGGTTGCTGATAGACTCCTGTGTCTACTCAATTGTCTTAGCACCCTGTGACTCTATTGCTTTAATTAACCAATGGCAATTACTGGCGGACTCTTCAATCGCGAAGCTGCTGAGCAGAGAATTGTAATTAGACACCAGTTCCCAATGATTAATTGAAACGCGCCCGCATCACCACTTATAACAACAGTCAATTGAGCGGCCAGCGGTGGACAAAAGCATTATCTTATGTACAGATGCGAAAAATTGGCCTCGTCAGACCTGGTTGTCGATGAGTTACTTTGAATCCGCAAAGACGAATTCAAATTAATTGGTATTACAGGGTACTTAAATTAATTATTATAGTAGTTAATACAGAATAAATGACATTTATTTTAGCTAATAACAAAATAAGTTACCTAGGACGCTGGGAGGAACCGAAACGGTTTTCGAGCCTAGCGCCCAAAGATGGTAATAGTTAATCGTACAGTAACAATGAAACTAGTCAAAATTAATTACAGGTAGAAACTAATAACTAACAATTTTGATTATAAATTTGAATTTAACATTTAACAGAAGAAGAATAGAAACAAGTTAAGATTAAGATACAAATATTAAGAAAAAAGAACAAAATACAAGGGCGCAAGAGGAGAGAACAAGAATATAAACGGAGGGGGGGGGGTGACACGAGAGTTCTGTGCGTTTTAAGTTTAGAAATCGAAGAATGAGATATTGGGGTTGGTTTAAAGTAAGTGCATTTGGGTTTTATAAGTATTTTTGCAGAAGCCAATTTCGGAGATGTTTTTGGAAGAGTCTTTTGACTGATTTAGAGCGAATATTAAGTGGAATCTCGTTCCAGATTTTAACTCCATTGAACGTAATGAATCTCTTTTTAAGGTTAGTTCTTGCTTGAGGGATAGCAATTTTTTGTTTTGCAGCTTGCCGTGTATCATAGCTTTGTCTTGAAGCTGTTTTTTGGAAGAGCTGACAAAGAAAATCCATTTAGGTGCCTGTGTTTACGTCATACATAAACTTTGCACATTGCAGAGTGTAACTATCATTGAGGTTTAATATACCAAATTTATGGTAAATTGGTTTGGAGCTTGCTGTGTTTTTAGCAAAGTTCATTATTCGTAGAGCTTTGTTTAGAGTTCGGCCCATAGGTTTTAGGGAGGACAGATTTGCACTCCCCCAGTTAATTAAAGCATAGTTGACGTGAGGCTCGATAAAAGAAAAGTATAAGTTTCTTAAGATTTGTGGAGGAACATAATGCCTAACCTTAGTTAGTATTCCAGCTTTAAGCCTTGTTCAAACGCTCTCGACTTTCACTCGACTACTCTCGATTTTTGTTGAGCGTTGTCGAGCAGAGTTGAGTGTAGTCGAGCGGGTGTTCAAACGCTCTCGACTTTTCACTCGATTTCCATTTGATTATAAAATCCTATGGCGCACATAAACCGCCAAATATAGCTCTTTCTAAAATTTCAGCAACTTTCTAAAAGTTTAGTGATCTTCTAAAAGTTCAGTTGCTCTGTCTAGTCTTAAAATTTCAGTCATTTCCAAAGTCTCAACCACCGTTCAACATTTTCTAAAATTTCAATTACTTAAGCAACATTTCTAAAATTCCAATCGCTTGCTCTGCGAGATTTCTAAAATTTCAGTCATGCTAGGTTAGTTCTAATATTGCAACCATTTCTAAAGTTTGAGCCCCCGCTTAACATTTTCTAAAATTTCAATCACTCTAAAGTTTCAGTGGCTTTTCCAAAATTTCAATGGTGAATGTTGATAGCCTCTTCCTGAACTTTGCCAAGCAGCCTCCTTTTCCACCATTTCCCCGAGAAAGTAAGTGCCGGTGGCAGCATGGCTGGCATTATTGCTTCAAAAAATCCATGACCCCAGATATGCAAAAAAAATCAAAAATTGAGAAATTTCTAGAAAATTTTTTTTTGGGTCGAATTTTCCTAAAAAGCTTTAAAATACGGCCGCAACACCATTTGTGCAGTTTCCAATGAATTTCAGGCCCGTACCTCTCAAAAAGATAATCTTTCGCAATCAATTCTTATTCTTCTGATCATGTCACAAACCAAATCAGCAGCGGACCATCGTTGTGGCAGAGAAGCTTCCGCCATGACTTTCCTATATGCTGGAGCACAAAAGGAGGCTGCTTGGCAAAGTTCAGGAAGAGGCTATCAACATTCACCATTGAAATTTTGGAAAATGTTGAACGGTGGTTGAAACTTTGGAAATGACTGAAATTTTAAGACTAGACAGAGCAACTGAACTTTTAGAAGATCACTAAACTTTTAGAAAGTTGCTAAAATTTTAGAAAGAGCTATTTTTGGCGGTATATGCGCGCCATAAAATCCCTCCTGCGAAGTGGGAAGATGCTATGAAAGCATACTGATAACTTGGCGCTTCGATGAGTCCATTTCTTCGTGAGTCCATTTTTCCCTTTCGACTCAGTCTTTGGTTATTTCTTCCGGATTTCGCAAGAGGCTTTCGTTTTTCTTTTTGATTTCTACAACAGCTGGAGGAGGACAGTTTTTGCGCTCTCGTGAAGATCGTCCAGCCTGTCATCGCCATTTTCACTGTCACTTTCTCCTAAACCGAATTCTTGAGAAGGCAGAAAGAAAATGCTGTAAACTGTGAATGATTCGTCCTCCATTTCGATTGCAACAATACGAACCTCGCTGTTTTATGCAGTGGTGGCGCCAGAGGGGGGGCAGGGGGGGCTACAGCCCCCCCGTCGGAGGAGGCTAGCCCCTCCGTCGGAAGATAAATTATGCTTGAATTTTTTTTGTCGGAGCGAATTTTTTAAGTTTTGGCGGAAATAGAAATTTCTAAAAGGACTGTTATCAGAATTCAGGAAGCTCATCCCAAAACAACTCATCGACACATCAATTTCATGGTAAATAATAATCTGTTATAAGAAGTTTGAATTGGTTGTTTAGATGTTCAGTACCAGGTGTTTGTGATAGAACTAGGTATTTGTGGTATTTAATGCGGGTACAGTACTTCAATAGCATACTGGCTCCCAGGTTTCGTTCGGCACAAGACTGTGGGACAGCGCCCGGTACAGCAGGGCTGCGGTTGGTATTACACCATTTTTTCTTAGTTTTCTGACAAGCTGAGCTTGTTATTTGTATGGTTTCAAACAAACAAACAAACATTTTTAGCCAATCTAATGGGTGTAGCCACCAAAATTTTCCCGGGGGAGTACCCCCGGACCCCCCGAATTTTCGGCTCGCAACGCTCGCCTTCGGTCTCCAGTACCCTTACAATTCCTTGTCGCCCCCTAGCCCTATCGTTCTCTAAAAAAATTAGCCCCTCCGTCGGAAGTGCTAGCCCCTTTGTCGGAGGAAACCTAGCGCCACCACTGGTTTTATGTTTTGGCGGGCAAAATCAGAAAATCAGAAGAATGCATGCGCACGCTCGACTTTGTTGAGCAAGTTGTTCAAACGCTCTCGACAACGCTGAACAACACCTTGAACAATAGGAATGTTGTGTGACTCCGCTCGACTTTTTTAAACGTGTTCAAACTTCGCTCGACTGCTCTCGACTGCTCTCGACTGCTCTCGACTGCTCTCGACTGCTCTCGACTGCTCTCGACTGCTCTCGACTTCACTCGACTGCTCTCAACAAGGTGTTCAAACACTCTCGAATTTTACTCTCAACAAAAATCTAGAGTAGTCGAGTAAAATATCGAGAACGTTTGAATAGGGCTTTAGAGCGCTCCTCGTGGCCCGTTGCTATTTGGCCCGTTCAGAAGTAATGTACTGTGGTTCTGAAGTGTAATTCTTTAAAACATTCAGAGTGAAAGTAAATAATGAAAAAGCAAGCCATTGACAAAGGAACTTTGATGTCACAATTAAATGTCAACAGAACGTTTGTTCAAATGTGTTTATGGTTGTTATCTGTCTGATTAATCTGGCATCTCACAAGGTGGTTGCAGAATGTAACAGCGATCGTACTTCAAATATTTTGTGTCGCCCTGGTACTCTTTTATACTCTTCATTTCCACTAAAAATTGTCATCTCTTTGATTTGTTTGATTGTGACGCCAAAAAGCATGGAGTAGCTAATTCTAGTTAACACGAGAAGTAGAAAGTTGAAACAAGTGTATAATATGCGAGGAGTCCTAATCGCGAGTGCGGGAGTTAGAGGAAAGACTAATCTCGTGAACAAAAAATCATCTTAACCTTATACTAAGAATACAGATGCAAAACAACATTTTAACTACGTTAATTTTTGTATTTGAAGCAGACTTAAAAAACGGATGAGGCTTTTTCAGCAGCCCAACATTATACATCGTCCAAAAATGTCCAGACTCCTTTAGTCCAAGATGGTCCAAGCCAGTCCGCCCCTGCCCCTCCCCTAGTATCATGCATGCAGTGTCGCAAAAAACGACCCCTATTGAAAAGTAACAAACCCTAGTTTTCAAAATGTGATTAGACTTAGTAAAATGCAGTTACCAATCCCAGCTGTAACTACATGAAGCATGAAAGAGCTACTATGTCACAAAACTCGAGAGGATTTGAAGGGGCTCCAGCAATCTTATATCTTATGGTTTTCCGTTGTCTCAGCAAATTTTGGTGGCGGCGTTCGTTGTGCCTGCGCCTATGATCGCTGTCAAACGTAATGCCGCATTCCAAACATTGAATTTTCCTTCGTTTTGGCTTTGGGGGCATTTCGTCCACGAGGCTTGAACGACCAAAGCAAATGTTTTTCAAAATCTTAGCTCAGTTCTTCCTTCCGGAAGGCAGTGAGTGCAGCTGCGTTAACGGAATTGTTTCTCTTTGTAAAACACGACGAGGTGCTGTTCTAGGATGGTTGTCAATGTTCATTTCAAAGGCCTCACAAGAAAAACAGAAATTCGACGCAAACTCAAGCTCAAAACTTTTTCTCAGCAATATAGAAATTTATAGCAATATACAACTTGAGATAGTCTTAACAACTAACATGGTAAACTACTTTAGTAATACAATTATTGCTGTGGGGTACAAAAAAGGCAGTCATCTTGGATGGGCTTTTGGCATGCTCGACGTTGGTAAAATTTCCGAAGACAGCCTGAATTATCCGGCGACAAGATAATTGGGGGCTCGAGCCCCCCCAAACCCCCTAATTTCCGCCACTGAGTTTCATTAACTAAAAAGTTTTGAAACAGATTATATGGTAATGCCAGATGCTAGGCAATCACGGACAAATTTACTTTGGAATATTTTTTGAATCTGTCATGAGTATTGAACAAAAAGGTTTATAAAAGCATGTTTGTGTGTCTTTTTGCCTGTTTTTTCCATCTTTTGAACCCTATTGCTGTCCATGCTATTGAATAAATGTGTTGTGAAAGCATGTAGATGAACTGAAGGGGGTTATATTCCCTCGATTTTCCACTCTGCGAAATCGAAATGTCACTTTCTGCAGTGATCAGGGAATGCTCAATGTTATTGTTTTGACTATAAACAATGGTTGATTGAACGACAAAGAATTATATTTTGATTGGGTATAGGTATCCTCATCACATGGCACAATTTTGAAGATGAATATTCCTGATGTGCTTGTGGGCAATGCCAGACAGCTAATGGGATGATTTCCTGGAAAATGGCGTAGCCAGACAATTTTGATTAACCCCACATCAAGGGAAAAGATAGCCCTATTCCTGTGTAAGTGTAATGAAAAAAGAATTTCATCAGATATCCCCTTTTATATACAGTTTCTTAAGAACGCCGTAATGTCGGACACCTTTTACGGTAATACGCGGTTCCGCTATTTAGCGTGCGACATTCGTTTAGACATTAAAAGTGACATTCGCATAGACATTCGGACTTTGATTCCTTCTTACATAAAAACTATAAAATATATTATGTTAAGAATTGTTGCCCTGAGATCATTCTAATAGAAGACGTTTAGTAGTGAGTTCCATATCGTAATATCAAAAATTCACCGTTTTTAACTCAACAACTACCAACAGCAAAAACGTGCGAATGTGCGTAAACAAGTCTTTGTTAAAAAATCTATTGTCTAATATAAACAATGCGTGTTCGCACTTTGTGTAAAACGAACTATAATGTGCCATTGTTTTGTTCATTACGGAGCTAAAGATTGTATTCTCAACAAATTAAAAAGGGCATACTGGAAAAACCAGACCCTATGACCCTAGAACCCCTATGACCATTAATTACGGATAACCAAAAAGGACCCTCAACTACTACATGATTTGCGGCTCCCCCAGAGCCGTGCCTTTTAACTCATGACACACCCACCAATCCTAACAGACTAATGACAAAAAACACCATCGACGCAAGCATCGAAAATCACTTTAAGTAACTGACCAGACAAGAGAAGCAAAAACATTTCATCCAGCCTTCAAAAAAGTACTGTGCATGAGATAACGGAGTTTATCAGACCTGGGGTTAGGGGGCCTTTAGAGGGAAGGGAGAATAAAATAAATAGACAATGTTGGCAGAGCAGGGTGCAGCTGCAGAGCACTAGAATTCAGGGCAAAAAAGTAGTCAAAATATTAAAAGGCGTTTACACAACCCCAAATCAAAAGTCTTTCATTAAAAAGTTCCCCGAAGTTCCGCACTTCTTTAACTTCCCCGCCCATACAGCACACACTGCACGGGTTAATTGCCACGAGGCGAATTTCGCAGCCAAATCACTGGTGAAGATATCGAGGGGGGAGGGGGGCGCAGTTTTGATTTTTGACTTCGAAAAGAGTTCTAATTTCACCGCTGCGAAATATTTCGCAATAGGCGCCTTAAAATGTTTAGTTTTGGGGAAAATCACAATATAATTTCGCAGTCTGGTGGAAATCAAAAGGGCCTTCTGAAACAAACTCGTAGCGAATTCGGTGCGTAATTCACCTCCAGGAAATCATAAAAGGACAGGAGACAGACGATTGTTAAATGACAATGTTAAATGTTTGAGCCAAAGTCGGAATGCTTCCAAAGCTGTAAATATGATAGCATTAAAAAGCATGGCTCTGGGGGAGCCGCAAATCATGTAGTAGTTAAGGGTCCTTTTTTGTTCTTCGTTGTTAATGGTCCTAGGGGTCATAGGGGTCCTAGGGTCATAGGGTCTGGTTTTTCCAGTATGCCATCAAAAAGATATTTCATAGAGAGAAACTTGCTGGAGTTGATTCGTGTATCTTGTTCATAATAGGATGCGCTATACTTCCAAAGGCGAGCAAAAAAGTCGAAAATTTTTGACACGGCCTAAATTTCACTGCAAATAGACATTCGGACTTTAATCGATTCGCATAAAAAAAGGAAAGCAAGTAGCCAAAAGGCCTTTGAATGACGGAAACCTTGCTGGATTGTCTGTTGGTTTTGGTAGTTGTTTCAAGAAGATACGCGAAATTATCGCTAGAATAAGAGAAACACCTCTAAATTTTTTGACATGACCCAAGTTTCAAATGGCGACCGACCCTCGCGATGTCGTAGCAGGCACTCATTTTAAGGGACATACGCCGGAACACTTGAAGAGAAACATCTAAATCGACTTAGAAGAAATAACAGCAAAAATCGCCAGTTGTAGGAAACGACAACAAACTCAGAGGAAACTTCTCAAGTAGGAACTTGCCTATTTCGTTGTCCCTCAATAACTTTCGAAAAACTTTTCAGAACCGGATGAAATTTTGTAAATCAACTAGAATTGATGAGATAGAGATGTTTTTTTGGGTCTTGTAAAGTCTGAAACGTTTTTGATAAATTTTCGAGGCAACGCTTTCTCGAGCTCCATACTGAAGCCTTATAACCCAAATCTGATGAGTCGGTGTCCCTCAATAACTTTCGAAAAACTGTTCAGAATCGGCTGAAAATTTGCAAATCAACTAGAATTTATGAAATAGAGATGTTTTTAGGGTCTCGTAAAGTCTGAAACCGTTATTTATGGTTTAAAACAAACATCTTTTTAACATATTTTATAGTTTTTTTGTAAGAAGGAAACAAAGTCCGAATGTCTATTCGAATGTCTATTTGAATGTCTAAACGAATGTCGCACGCTAAATAGCGGAACTACTACGCGATATTTCATTGTAAATTGTAATGTGCATGTACTATTGTTTTTTGCTGTGCTGACATGCTTCTTACCAATTAAGAACCATTTTACATAGTTTCGTTTGCGCTCTTAGGTTTTGGTCTTCTTTATTTTAGTAAGTGCATAATTGCAATGGGTTTCAGTTTTCAGTTTTAGTTTTAGTTTTAGTTTTCATTTATTTATCAATCAATCTTAAATACAATCTAAATAATTACATTTTATACAGTTAAATACACAATAACATTACTCGAATTTGAATTTCATTAAATGACATATAAAATACACAAAATGAAAAAAAATTAAAGATTGTATTTAAGACTGATTGACTAAGGAGGAACTTTCTAAATAGATAAACTAATCGAGAGAGAGTCCCCCCCATAAAAACAAAAACAAAGCCTGGGTGCAATGCCTGGGTCTAGATATTTTGTTTTGCTTTGTTCGAATGTTTCCGAAAGGGTTATTCTACTTTTTGGACGATGATTGGAATATATGTTAAAAATTCGTCTCTCTCACCCTCTTCTACAGCCCATCTGATGGCAGTAAGACCACTAGGGCCAGCACCAATGACAGCAACTTTTTTCATCTCTGCTTCTCTTTCCATGCAATCCTCCCCTCCAGATAATTTTTTATTGTTGAAGCTAGACATAAGGGTAAATAACACAGAACAGACAACAACAACACCACATCGCGATTTCATCATACACAGGGATCACAACTTTTATTTATTCGAAGAAAATGGCGGAAAAAAAATGCGGATGCAGTGGGATTCGGATGTGTCTCATTTGTGAAGAAAAACGTGGTAAAATATACGATGACCTTGCTAACCATGCATTTGAATCAACTAATTTGCATTTTCTACACTTTTGTATGAATTCTAAAAATATACTATGTGGTCCTTGGAAGTTTTGCTCTTGTAAAAACGGACGGCTTCACAATGGAGATAATGATATGAATTTTTATGAGCACACAACGGCAGATATAGTAAATAGTTTATCTGTATACATCGATGCAGATGATAAACATGATAAACTCCAACAATTTCTCAAAACTTGCAACGGATTACTAGGATCACAAGACATAACGGTGATAGAAAATTACGTGACCGACGAGGAAGAATCGTTTATGATAAATGAGATGTACAAAATGCCATGGAAGCTATCACAATCAGGGCGACGAAAACAAGTGGGTGATTTGATATAATATTGTAAGGTCTTGGTTTTACAGTAACATTTTTTTCAATTAATGTCACTTCATCATGAATTGAGCATTATTGAGAACAACATCCAGCAAATTATTATCTTTAATATTCGAATTCGCATAAATATTTTGCATAGACTATCTATGATTTCCTTTTGATTTGGAAATCAAAGGAAAAACTTTGGGATAGTTCCCTCTTTTGGCCATAATAACAACATATTGGGGACCCAGGGAGGGAGGCACCTGAATAGGAAGTGATTGATACTGTCTTTGGCATATTTTGTACAGGACAAGGTATGTAATCCAGATGGAATTCATGTAGCCTGCATCGGAAATATCTGGCATGGAATAATTATTTTCCATTGTTTTTCTATTGTTTATTTGTGTATGTCCAGCATGAGGTTTACATGGATTCCACCCTGTTTTGTAATTGGCATTTTTTGATGGGATAGGGTAAAAGTGCCAAACTGTTTTCCATCCACACTGACTCTATCCCAAAAAATATGCCGATTACATAACCTGTCCTGTACAAAAAGTGCCAAAATACAGCACAATTATGCCAAAATATACCACTGCAAATGTAATGATATTTATAACTATCAGATGTAGCTGGAACATGATTTGTTTGGAAATACAAAGAGAACAACTTTTATAAATAATCACCCCATTGGCCAGAATAGCAAGAGGTCGGGCAAAGCAATATTCAATGATGTTAAAGATGCCCTTTTGTGACTAAAGCAATAAATAATAAAATATTAGGATCCAATTGATTAATGTTTGTTTTCATAAATATCTGTATTTAATCCTGTATTTGTTTCAAAGTTAGCAATTCTCATTAGTCTTTTTGTAACTTCTTCAGGATTTTGGGCCGCAAGTGAATTTCAAACGCAGAAAGCTGAAAGTTGGAAGTTTCACAGGGTTTCCATTCTTTTTAAAGGATGTGGTATTGAAAATGAAAACTTTTAAAGAACTTGATAATTTTGATCCTGTGGAAGTTTGCCATTTAGAATACAGTTCTGAAAGAGGGTCAGCAATTGATCCACATATTGATGACACATGGTTATGGGGGGAACGTCTGGTTACTTTGAGCCTTTTGTCAAGTTCAATCTTAACATTACAAAATGATGAACTTCCAGAAATTGCCATCCAGATTCCGATGCCTAGATGCTCATTGCTGGTTTTACAAGGCCAGGCAAGAAACAATTGGAAACATTCTGTGAGGAGAGAAGATATTTCAAACAAAAGAATAGCAGTAACATTTAGAGAATTATCAGAGAATTTCAGCAAAGGAAGTCAGCATATCATGGGGAAAGAGGTGCTAAAAGTTGCTAATAATTTCGATGGGAAGCCACTTTTTGAGGACAAAGAGTAATGACACCTTTGATTAGGAGGAGACAAATAACCTACCTCTGTTAATATGTATCAGTAAAAAGTTCACCAAGTCAATTGTATATGAAGGAGTTAAAATTTGTAATTCTCTGCCATTGCCAATTAAAAAGTTATCAAATAATTCATCTTTCATCAAAAAACTGAAAAACTATCATTTAAAATTAATTGACATACTCATTTGAACCTGATTATGAAAGCCTATATTACCACCACGCTCCTCACTATTTTGTTTTTAGTATAAATTATTTACATCTCTTATTATACTAACCCAATGATATCTTTATATTATTATATTTTTAATGCTCATTCAAATTATTTTCTCTTCTTTAGATCACTATTAAATTTTTCTAAGCCTTTATTTCCTCACCTATACACATCAAATCAGCATATGACCTAGATAGCTCCTTCATAGCACCTCCTTTTGATAGGTCCAACAGCAAGCACATTAAATTTTGAACTACCTACTATATGTAGTTGTCCTTTTTTGTAAAAAAATTATTTTATTTGCGGTTCATGTATTAGATATAAATGTAGTTGTTAATTATTGCTATGAATGAAAAGTTTGAGTCTGAGTTGAGCTTCATACCTTGGTTCAGAGCCCTAGCTGCATGTCCATCAAGTGCATCCAAGAAACCACTCATCAAATAGAGGAATCCAGCAACGTAAGGTGATGTTGGCATGTAATAAAATGAGGCAAATGCAAGTATAATTTTTGCATACCCTGTATCAAAAGAAAAAGATACTTAAATTGCTTCTTGAGTGAAAGAGAGTTGAAGGACTCTGTAATCCTAAATAAGTTTCTGCAGTTGTGCACTTGGGTTATAAGTTTAGTTATAAATACCACTGTAAGCCCTGTGATAGCCAGCTTATAAACTCACTCTTAGACCAAAAACTATATATAGCATGAACAAGTTTCTTCCTATTTAAAATTTTTCAAGCTAGAATAAACTAATTTTGATATAATAGAAAGGAAGGGAATTTGAGGCTCCGGGTGATGGAGTAAAAGAGATCATGGTTCTTTTGCCCTTTAGTTAGTGCTGATAACAAAAAGGTATGATAGGCCTCAGGGGGTGGTAGCTTTCCATGATTTTGGGGGCGGCATTATTTCACAATCAAAGCGCTGAAAACTCTGAAAATTGATGGCGAACAATAAACCTGTATATTAGATAAATACAAACTTTGATAGTAGATTATGGTATGCTAGCGACTTGACAGCGACATATATTAATTAGTAAATATCTATTGATATGGCAACACGGATGCCATAGGCACTTTCTGGATGTCCTAAATTTTGAGATGAAGTTACATTATCATCAATAGGGTTTTGAAAAAATGATCCATCTACTTCCATGTACTTCAATAAAGAATTACATTAGTGTTTCAGTGTTTCAATTTTGTTGGCTCAAATTATCTAATATTAGACAGCTGATAGTGAAGCTGGTTGACATCACATCAATTGAATCTTTATTACTTGGTTCTCATAGTACAAGTCGTGGTTGTGGATTTCAGGGTACATTGGGTTGCTCTCGAAGGCAAGCCTCCATATTCTTGCTTGGTAATTGCATCAAAGTATATGCTGTTTGAGAGCATTATAACAAGGCAGTAGCTGCTCAGACTTGACTTTACCATTTTTACTGCAGTATATCTTATAACGCAACTCATTGACTTTTGACTGCTTCTGACCATACAGAAAGCAAACAAACTTCTGCAACACATTGATTAGATTGTCATCAACATCCAAATGCATCCACAAATTCTCTTTTCTTCTGCAGTAACTTCAAAGCTTTCAGTTTGCCTTTACCGGCAAACGCACTCACTGTATCACATTCTGTGAAACAATAAACACCAAGAAGAGATCTTTTGTATTCTTAATTATTGACCCCTAGCTTGTTTGCAAGAATGATTGATTGACTTGAAACATCATCGATGCTGATTATTCTTGATTTGTTTACAATACCTTGCTCGAAATTTTGCTGAGATGTTCCTTTGGGGCCTTTTTGAAAAAAGGAAACACAGTACTATGAGAATTGAATAAATCACTTACCGATCAGGTTAGGGACGAACAAATATACGTTTTCTGCCATGCTGAATTTCCCCAGCTGCTGCAGCCTTCCGCGCGAAGTTAGCGCCGCCAACACAAATTTGTTGTTGTTGCTGATAAAACAAATTTATGCTGCGTCGCTGAGCAGTGGATAGTGCAGAATTGACCATTCACAAAACTTAAAGGTGATGTGTCCATATAAAAGAACTGCGTATACCCAACTTGTCAAGCCACCCATCAAAATAACGGTTTGCGTCGCTGAATTAAAGATTTGAACAGTTCCCTAGGGCGAAAAAGCTAGCAATTGCACTGCTTACACCCTATTAATTTAAGCAAAAATTAAGAAAAATATTGGTTCTTATAAAAAAGGAGTGCATTCAGAAATAATGACTGTTTACCGTCGAGTTATAATGAAGCAGGAAATAGGCCTTTCAGAATGTGCTCTCTTTCTAGTTTCTAGTACCATGCAAACTTAACGATCTGCAAACAATTCCTTGCGCAATATATTCTTAATAGTAAAAATGAAATAACACAAAGTCTTAGCCACACATAGTTGAATAAACAACGAATTTCACATGTTTGTATAATCATAGAGACTGCAGCAAGCAGGCCCTCAAGCGAATTTCATTACTATAAAAATTTAAAAGTATGTTAATAGGTATGTAACAATCAAGTTTATTGGTCAAAATAACAATCATGCAGCTTCAAATCAAAAGCGTTATCTATTGTACAGGTGGATGTTATAAAGCATATACTCAAATTTTACATCTTCTTGCATAAGACAGCAACAGCAATTGCAAGCATTAAAAATATAAAGGCAACCACTAAGCAAGTTTTGTTTGTAACACCAGTCTCGTTAGTCTTGCTGACAATTCTCGTTCTTGTCGGAAAAATAATATTCTCTTCAACAGCTTCTATGGCTTTCTTTGCTCCATCCCAAGGGTCTGGTCCCATTAATCTGTACTGATACGGTACACAGGGGCCAAATAAACAACTAAAGGCCAAAGACGGATCCTTGAAGAGCAGCTTCAAAAAATTTGGCTTGCAGCCTATCTCCCTTGCGATTTCATCCGCGTAATCAATATAGTCCACCTAAAAAAGAAAACAAATAAAACAGAACAATACACATCATATTTACTTTTTGTCCTGTAATAAGTTACCAGGTGCAGGGGTTTGAAAAGTTGTTGACCTTCCTCAAAACCTGCAATTATTGGCCACAGCTTTCCTTATTTTAACACAATGTTTAATTACTGAAAAACAGCTGAACAGTGCTTCTACCAGACGAAATAATGTAAATAAGGTGAACAGATGAAATGGTGGGTGTTCCTGCGATATTTTTGTTTTTCAGCGGAGGATCAAAGCACTTACCAAGTTGTTCGAGAACAAATTTTCTGGGCACATCAAAATTTTATCATAGATTTTCTTCCCATATTTATTTTGACCCTTCTAGCCAGATTCTTAAACTTTGATTGAATAAGTTTGTAGTAAAACCTCACCACTATCATATATTGGTGATTTATTTTCAGTTGACAGAACATGAAAAATAACAAAAAAATTTTGTTTTTGCCGTTTTTGCCAACAAAATCATCATCATTTTTGGCCAGAACCTGCCTCAAACCAGGAAGGCTCGTAGGGTTTTTTGCATCTCTGCACAGGGCCTAGCCATTTTACCACTTCCAAGGATAAGCAACGATCTAGTTTTCGACAGGCAGATAAACAGACAGCAGCTATAGAAAAGCTCACCAAGTTTTTATACCCTGAAACTGAGCCTACATAAAGACTGCTCTCTAGCGGTTGATTCTATATCAATTCCTTATCGTTCAGAAAAAAGCTGCACAACATACCCAAATAGACCTTAATAGGGTTGAGGTATTAGCATGTGCCATTATGAATGTCCAGTTAGAAATGAAAGCATGAGATATTTGTAAGATTGAAATTGGAGTCAAAGGACATACCAAAGATGTTTGATGCTTTTGTTGTGTTTTTAAAATTTTATTTGCCTTGCGGAATTATGGGTATAGTTTTCATCATATTAGCGCTAATATGGGTCACATTTTTTCAGACATATGCGGAATAATGGGAATAAATGTGGAACCAAAATGGCACGTCCCCGTCCAAAACTAGGCTTAGTTTTCCCATCCCCCTTCCCCGCGACGTAGACAGAAGCTGCACAACAAACTGTATACGGGCTTGAAAGGGGTGATCATCGATCCCACGCCCAGGGACAGGAATTAAAAGGAAGCGAAACATTTCTATACAGGCAAATAAGTTAAATTTGAGTACTTGAATGGTATGTCTGTCGGCCTGGTAGTAGTGTTCCAACATTGCCTTTCTTTTTCGCTCTGTGTCTGCTTTCATTTCATCCAAACTAGGAAGACATTTTGTCCCACTAAACACTTTACACGCCCAACGTGCTTGGAGTTCTGAAAGCGGCATTATAGCTCCAATGGGTTGTAAACATCCCAAAATGGCCATTGTGTGATGTTTGTGACTGTCTGGAAAAACGTACTTGTACAGAGGTACCTGGTTTCTTTCGACTGGTACAAGCCCCTCTTCAAGACAAGGAAAGCCAATTTTGTATCCAGTCGCAAATATTATTGCATCAAGATCAGCAGCTTCCGTATTGTCCTCAAACACTACACCTGGAAGCAAACAATAAGTCCATCATGAACTGCACAACAAAAATGCAAAGTCAAAGTTGAAAGAAGAGGAACAAAGTTTGTTGAATTGGGTTATGAAAACAAATGAAAAAACCAAGAAAGGAATTGCAATTTCACTATGCCTTCAATGTCTTTTCAGCGTCTTTTTAGTGGTCTTTTTAATGGTGTGAGGATGATTCAATGCCATTTTTATTGGGTACACACCCAAGGGTCTGTGGTTTGTGTCACTGACAAGACTATATTTTCACTATGAGTGAGAAGTGTTCCCAACTTTCTGTTAGTCCAGACATAGGAAACATGAAGTTCGGTCACATCAAGAGGAAGGTCATGGGCACTGCTCGATAAGCATAGCTTCTCAGTGTCCTAATAACTGTCCTCGGAAGCTTGGTAGCAACAAATACAAACCAAAATGCTCTTACCTATTCTTCTGTGTTCCGTGAAATATCGAAGCAAAATAAAATGAATTAAATTACCACACGACGACTGCACCTTTCCCTTAAACTTTCATAGTGATTAAATAACTTCACAAAAAGATTTGAAAAGTATGTTTTCAATTACACAGACGGTACCATTTTGTCAAATACTCACTTTTCTCTTTTATCAGCTTCACGTTTGGTTTGATTTTCAATCTCCCTGTAGAAATCCTTGATGGAAGGTCGTCATTTACCATTGGATGTTGTTGTGTTGCCCCGTGTTCTGGCTTTAGCCCAAACTTCTTATGATCGAACCTATCATTTGCAATCTTTTGACCAACGATCTCAACAACTGATTTTGGTATAAGTGACATTATTCGTCGATTTTTGAACTGATCTGAAGGGTATCCTCCATGGGCCATTCGAGGAAATACCCAGGCTCCTCTTCTTGTGCTTAGAAAGACTTGTTTTGCATGACGACTCAACTCGACTGAAATGTCACCACCAGAGTTACCAATACCTATGGAATGACACAGATAGCAATGAAAGGGGTTCTTTTCTTAAAAATAAGAAACAAAGGAGCCACTGAAGTCATACACAATTTTTCTTAAGGATTAATATTGAGGTTTATTGTAAGGTTTTATTCTTATTTGATTTGAACAAAAAAGACTGGACAAAAATACAAACATAAGAACAAAAATATACTGTCAAAAAAGTTCAAATTTGACGAACTAAGCAACATATATGGAAGAAATTCTTTGTACTCCAATGTATTGACAGTATATTTTTCCTTGATGTTACAGCTACATTATAAGGTGTAAGAAACTTTTTTAAAAATCTTAAAATATCCATACAGTCTAAAAAATAGCAAAGTGGGAGCTATGAGCCTCTTCACCTATTACCAGCACTCTTTTGTCTTCATATCCTTTGAAATCTTTGTATTGTTTGCTGTGAATCTTTTTGCCTTTAAAATCATCGATACCATCAAAGTGTGGCAGGTTTTTGATCCAGTGATGGCCAGTGCACACAAAGATAAAATCAAACGTCTCACATTTTTGCCCAATTATTTCTTTCCCATGTGGAAAAAAGGTAATATCCCATTTTCCAGTGAGATCATGATCATCACTTTTTTTGACTGATTTCACCACAGTGTCAAACTTGATGTATCTTGAAATATTGAAGTGTTTGACATAAAGATGTAAGTACTCCATCACTTTTACATTAGGCATATAAACAGGAAAATCCTTCGGTGCAGGAAAATCACTGTAACTCATCATTTCCTTGCTTGTGTTGATGACTGTTGATTTGCACACAGAGCTGTGGGAATCATCAGTGGTGAATCGCCACAAACCACCAATATCATCTTCTTGCTCAAAGCAAACAACATCAAATCCTGTTAAAACACATTAATGTGAAAGTAACCTTCAAAAAAGTTAAATTTAAAAAAAGGAACTTGAGAATTAATATAATAAAAGTTAATATACAAAAGAGGCACAGTTTATCAATGTTTCATTTTATTTATTGAAATAAATTAATTAGCAAAACCATGAGACAAGTAAAAAATTCAGGTAAAGAACACAATTTTATTCGAGCAGTTTAGCGTTCATCATTATATGCACCAAAGAAAGCAGGAATTCCACAAGCACAGTGCCTCCCTATAGTTTTCAACTGGCTTCCTTGCTGGTAGACTTGCCTCAGCCAGAAAGAGAGAGTGTACAGGGAAATCCTTGCAGTCCTGCTTTCAGAAATAGCAGGTCAAAATGTTTTCAAAGCAATGGCTTTTGGCCTAGGTAGGTGAACCCAACTTATCAACCACTAACCACTCATGACAAGTTATGATGATAATTTCAACCAGGTCCTGCTCTGCAGATTAAGCAAGACTGCTCTTTGTTCTAGTTCATTGTGATGCAGGAAAAAATTTACAAACACATAATGGAAGCAGGACAAAACAAGTGCAGGATTGCCCTAGTAGAGAGCAGGACTTTGGGGTTAGCATGGGATGCCTGCATCAGCCAGCAGAACTGGTGATTCTTTATCAAATAGAATTTGAAAATCCTTCTTGCAAAAACAAAGAGTTTCTATAATTTACAGAAGATCTTATCTTTGGAAATTCCTGGCATATCTGAGTTCCAAGCAAAAGGGTGCTTAACTTATAAGTTTCATTATCTAATAAGATTTGAAATAGATTATATGGTAATGCCAGATGCTAGGCAATCACGGACAAATTTACTTTGGAATATTTTTTGAATGTGTCATGAGCATTGAACAAAAAGGTTTATAAAAGCATGTTTGTGTGTCTTTTTTCCTGTTTTTTCCATCTTTTGAACCTGATTGCTGTCTATGCTATTGAAAAAAATTTGTTGTGAAAGTATGTAGATGAACTGATTGGGGTTATATTCCCTCGATTTTCTACTCTGTGAAATCAAAATGTCACTTTCTGCAGTGATCAGGGAATGCTCAATGTTATTGTTTTGACTATAAACAATGGTTGATTGAACGACAAAGAATTATGTTTTGATTGGGTATAGGTATCCTCATCACATGGCACAATTTTGAAGATGAATATTCCTGATGTGCTTGTGGGCAATGCCAGACAGCTAATGGGATGATTTCCTGGAAAATAGCGTAGCCAGACATTTTTGATTAACCCCACATAAAGGGAAGAGATATCCCTATTCCTGTGTAAATGTAATGAGAAAAAAATTAATCAGATATCTCCTGTTATATACAGTTTCTTAAGAACGAACGCTGTTATCAAAAAGAAGTAGTGGTAATGACAGATTGCTAAAACAATGAAAGGTGTTTGACATTACAGCCATACTGTAAAGTATGAACCTGGTACGCCACATATGTATGCCATACATAATCCATCATGCGCCAAGTAGCACTGGTACTCCACTCCATCCACTCTGCCAATTGTTAACTTTATGGAAACAGGTCCGCACTGACATTTTTATGGCCTCGGGCCAAGGTATTTATGAGGCATAAGCTTTGCCTCTTGGACTTTAAAAAATCAATCAATGAGTCGAACAAATACATTTTTACAGTGTGTACGAAAAATTAGAATTTATTTGCTTAACATTTTATGCTTAACAAGTATGTGTCCTTTGTCATAAAAAACGTCTTGATATTCCTACTACCCGAGGTGGCACCATAGTTGCCGCAGAAGGGTAAGAAAAGTTTCAAATATGAGTGATTCCAGTTCACTGGAAAACGCACTCTTGCTCTACTACCATAGAGGGCTGCACAGCAGGAGGTGAGGCCCTGTACGCGAACCGATTAAAGGTACGCCAAATTACCTCAGTTTTTGCGACAAGAGTGCTCAAAACGCCAGTCTTAAAGCCAAAGTACGCCAGCATTCCAAATTTGGAGATTGCTGTGCGTCACAAATCTGTGGCGCAACTACGCGGATTCCAGTCTGGCATTACGGTATTACGCGATATTTCATTGTAAATTGTAATGTGCATGAACTATTGTTTTTTGCTGTGCTGATATGCTTCTTACTAACTAGGAACCATTTACATAGTTTCGTTTGCAACCTTAGGTTTTGGTCTTCTTTAATTTAGTAAGTGCATAATTGCAATGGGTGCAATGCCTGGGTCTAGATATTTTGTTTTGCTTTGATCGAATGTTTCCGAGAGGGTATGCTACTTTTTGGACGATGATTAGAATATAAGTTAAAAATTCGTCTCTCTCACCCTCTTCTACAGCCCATCTGATGGCAGTAAGACCACTAGGGCCAGCACCAATGACAGCAACTTTTTTCATCTCTGTTCCTCTTTCCATGCAATCCTCCCCTCCAGATAATTTTTTATTGTTGAAGCTAGACATAAAGGTAAATAACACAGAACAGACAACAACAACACCACATCGCGATTTCATCATACACAGGGATCACAACTTTTATTTATTCGAAGAAAATGGCGGAAAGAAAATGCGGATGCAGTGGGATTCGGATGTGTCTCATTTGTGAAGAAAAACGTGGTAAAATATACGATGACCTTGCTAACCATGCATTTGAATCAACTAATTTGCATTTTCTACACTTTTGTATGAATTCTAAAAATATACTATGTGGTCCTTGGAAGTTTTGCTCTTGTAAAAACGGACGGCTTCACAATGGAGATAATGATATGAATTTTTATGAGCACACAACGGCAGATATAGTAAATAGTTTATCTGTATACATCGATGCAGATCATAAACATGATAAACTCCAACAATTTCTTAAAATTTTCAACGGATTACTAGGATCACAAGACATAACGGTGATAGAAAATTACGTGACCGACGAGGAAGAATCGTTTATGATAAATGAGATGTACAAAATGCCGTGGAAACTATCACAATCAGGGCGACGAAAACAAGTGGGTGATTTGATATAATATTGTAAGGTCTTGGTTTTACAGTAGGGTCATTCCATATCAAATCATCAGATATTTTTAAGATTTGTAACCCATGGTCTTAGAATTTCCTGATTTTTTTACCACAAAGAGCCATTTTGGAGAAAACAGCACATACAAAATTTTATCCTTATATCTATTACGGTTGCGATTTTGTAGCCGTTTCAAAAGTGACCCGTTTTAGCCAAATATGCCACACCCAGTTTACCAAGCGATAGGCGCGGCTTTCTATCAATAGCTGTAACTTTTCTATAGTTGTAAATATTTGCTTGAAAATAATGTCAATTATTGATTTGATACTGTAGATTTCAAATATTGCATCAGAATTTGACAATTTTCTAAGGTGAAGCAGATAGTCATATGTTAAAGGTTATCACCTGTTTTGAAAATATTCCCAACCGATGTATATAAATATTGAAAAAAAGTCCTGTAGCTGGATTCATAGCATTAGAAGCTTGCTATATTCTAAAAGTGTATTCTTTGGGCTATCAGAAAATGTTTGAGATTACAATTGCAATTGAAGTATTTTGAGTTAATTGCACCTTACAAAATGGGTATAATTTTGCAAGAATCATGAGCAAAAACAAATTTGTAATTAAGGTAATATTGCATGAAATAAAAATAGCTGCTAAAAACATTGAATCAATCATGATTTCACATTCAGAGACAACAAAGAATAATTAAAAATTATCCCTAGCCATGGACAAGCTGAGATACTGCTTTATAGTCACTGTAGCTGAAGCTCTAAGTTTGACCGTTAATTGTTTTGGATGAATCAGTTTCGCAAAGCATGTAAATGTGATACCCAGCATATGTCTGATCTGCTTGATCATGTAAAGTTCTGAGTGGGTTCAGGTGGGTACATGAAGTTCATTTGAAAGACCCCTTCATCTTCATTAATGTCATAGCAACCCACCCCTCATTGTCATATAGGCAAGCAACATACTTTATCGTTCGAGTCCCAATGCCATTCTCTCCCTTCTTAGAAAGAAAAGCAAAGTTTCCTGCAAAGTCTCTGTCATCAGAAAATTACTTGAAAGTAATCTTTTCATCTTTAAGTGGAACAAACTGATTGTAAAAATTCTGTTTGTGGTTGTACTACATATCAAAATTCATTAATTCCAGTTGCCATTAACAAAACATACAGAGATATGATAGACATGACTGTCTGCTGCAAGGACAGTAGGCAATGTATAGCGCACAGACGAGGCAACTGTTCAGGGACGTCTGTACTTAAAAGGTTTCTTGATCAGTGTTTACATGATGGTGATAGTGATGTTTTATTTCAGCATGGTGATAACACTAGAAGATCAAAAATAGTAACAAGGTTCTTGAGTATTGCTGATTTTGTTGAGCTGCTGGTAAAGTGTATTGTTGCTTTGACATTTCATTCTTTTGTTACACAATGGCAGTCAAAATACCTTAAGTGAAAGGAAGAAATGAAGATGATTCTTGTTTTTTGGCTGACTTTGCCGAAAACTATGAATTTTTCACTTAAGATGAAATTCAGTCAGCCCATTGGAACAAGCAAAATTGCATGCTACACCCCAGTTTCATCTACTTAAAGATAAAAAGATTACTTTCAAGTAATTTTCTGATGACAGAGACTTTGCAGGAAACTTTGCTTTTCTTTCTAAGAAGGGAGAGAATGGCATTGGGACTCGAACGATAAAGTATGTTGCTTGCCTATATGACAATGAGGGGTGGGTTGCTATGACATTAATGAAGATGAAGGGGTCTTTCAAATGAACTTCATGTACCCACCTGAACCCACTCAGAACTTTACATGATCAAGCAGATCAGACATATGCTGGGTATCACATTTACATGCTTTGCAAAACTGATTCATCCAAAACAATTACCGGTCAAACTTAGAGCTTCAGCTACAGTGACTATAAAGCAGTATCTCAGCTTGTCCATGGCTAGGGATAATTTTTAATTATTCTTTGTTGTCTCTGAATGTGAAATCATGATTGATTCAATGTTTTTAGCAGCTATTTTTATTTCATGCAATATTACCTTAATTACAAATTTGTTTTTGCTCATGATTCTTGCAAAATTATACCCATTTTGTAAGGTGCAATTAACTCAAAATACTTCAATTGCAATTGTAATCTCAAACATTTTCTGATAGCCCAAAGAATAAACTTTCAGAATATAGCAAGCTTCTAATGCTATGATTCCAGCTACAGGACTTTTTTTCAATATTTATATACATCGGTTGGGAATATTTTCAAAACAAGTGATAACTTTTAACATATGACTATCTGCTTCACCTTAGAATTGTCAAATTGTCAAATTCTGATGCAATATTTGAAATCTACAGTATCAAATCAATAATTGACATTATTTTCAAGCAAATATTTACAACTATAAAAAAGTTACAGCTATTGATAGAAAGCCGCGCCTATCGCTTGGTAAACTGGGTGTGGCATATTTGGCTAAAACGGGTCATTTTTGAAACGGCTATAAAATCGCAACCGTAAGAGATATAAGGATAAAATTTTGTATGTGCTGTTTTCTCCAAAATGGCTTTTTGTGGTAAAAAAATCAGGAAATTCTAAGACCATGGGTTACATGGGTCTGATGATTTGACATGGAATGACCCAGTACGTTTTTTCAATTAATGTCACTTCATCATGAATTGAGCATTTTTGAGAACAACATCCAGCAAATTATTATCTTTAATACTCGAATTCGCATAAATATTTTGCATAGACTATCTATTGTAAACTCAGTTTGGAAATCAAAGGAAAAACTTTGGGATAGTTCCCTCTTTTGGCCATAATAACAACATATTGGGGACCCCAGGGAGGGAGGCACCTGACTAGGAAGTGATTGATACTGTCTTTGAGATACTTTGTACAGGACAAGGTATGTAATCCAGATGGAATTCATGTAGCTTGCACTGGAGATATTCGGCATGGAATAATGAATTTCCATTGTTTATATTGTTAAAAAATTTGTGTATGTCCAGCATGAGGTTTACATGGATTCCACCCTGTTTTGTAAATGGCATATTTTTATGAGATAGAGTAAGAGTGCCAAACAGTTTTCCATCCACACTGACTCTATCCCAAAAAATATGCCGATTACATAACCTGTCCTGTACAAAAAGTGAGAAAATACAGCACAATTATGCCAAAATATACCACTGCTAATGTAATGATAATTATAACTAGCAGATAAAGCTGGGACATGATTTGTTTGGAAATACAAAGAGAACAACTTTTATAAATAATCACCCTATTGGCCAGAATAGCAAGAGGTTGGGCAAAGCAACATTCAATGATTTTAAAGATGCCTTTTTGTGACTAAAGCAATAAATAATAATATATTAGGATCCAATTGATTAATGTTTGTTTTCACAAATATCTGTATTTAATCTGTATTTGTTTCAAAGTTAGCAATTCTCATTAGCCTTTTTGTAACTTCTTCAGGATTTTGGGCCGCAAGTGAATTTCAAACGCAGAAAGCTGAAAGTTGGAAGTTTCACAGGGTTTCCATTCTTTTTAAAGGATGTGGTGTTGAAAATGAAAACTTTTAAAGAACTTGATAATTTTGATCCTGTGGAAGTTTGCCATTTAGAATACAGTTCTGAAAGAGGGTCAGCAATTGATCCACATATTGATGACACATGGTTATGGGGGGAACGTCTGGTTACTTTGAGCCTTTTGTCAAGTTCAATCTTAACATTACAAAATGATGAATTTCCAGAAATTGCCATCCAGATTCCGATGCCTAGATGCTCATTGCTGGTTTTACAAGGCCAGGCAAGAAACAATTGGAAACATTCTGTGAGGAGAGAAGATATTTCAAACAAAAGAATAGCAGTAACATTTAGAGAATTATCAGAGAATTTCAGCAAAGGAAGTCAGCATATAATTGGGGAAGAGGTGCTAAAAGTTGCTAATAATTTCAATGGGAAGCCACTATTTGAGGACAAAGAGTAAAGGCACCTTTGATTAGGAGGAGACAAATAACCTACCTCTGTTATTTTGTATGTCTAGCTAATTCAGAGTAGCACAATATACAGAAATAATTTTACACATTTAGAAATTAATTAGTTTAATATGCTCTTTTCAAAAGCAGAAAGTAAATTCAAGAAATCACATTTATTTTGCAAATTCGTTTTTGCTCTTGTACCAGACATGTGTCTTGATGAGGGCAAAGCCCTTATCCAATCCTTGCTGAATTGACCTTCAGCACATGTACAAAAAATTTAAAGATATACCTACTTGAACAACACAGGATTCTTTTTCAAGCTAACTTTCATGTAGATAATATGAAGAAGTTATAAATACAAAATTGATATACAATAGAATTAAATACTTTATTTTATGACTGCTTAAACAAAGCCAAGGGACATCAAACAGAATACAAAATGTTTATTTCATGAAGTCAATAGAACAGGACTGGTCTGGAAACATTTTATCACAACGTATATCACAATTTCAAGTATCACAGACAACAAGGTAATGCAGATTTTTTGAGGGATGGTCTTCATAACACAAGCTCAATTTATCTGTCTGAATGAAATTATCTCTATGGAAGCCTAACTAATTTTTGGTTAATAGATGTTATAGTTTCAAGTCTGATATGTTTAAAGGTTGCAGTCACAGGTGTACCTATGGGCACATTTGTCTCATTTAGCAAGTTTTTAGAAAAATCTTCTGTATCTTCACAGGACGTATGATATGTCCTACAAAATCCAGACAAAAATAGAAACAGAAATTTTAGTGTTATTTTGGCAATAGACTGAATAGGCACTGAAGCTTTTCTCTACCTTTCTGTGAGAAAATGTCCCAGTGACTTTATCATGACATCAGTGTCAAAAGCACCTGTCATTTTTTATAGTGTCAACATACTCAGCATGTAGAGTCAGCTTTGTCAGCTGGAAATTTTGAATAAAGAAGAGATTTTAAAAATATAGTTCCAGGCCATTCCTTGTCAAATGACAATGATTTGATTTGGGACAAGTGAAATTAGATTGCATTTGACATGAGAAACAGTAAAGAATGTGGTCATAATAAGAAACAGAAATTTATACTGTCACCTTGAAAAGGTAGATCAATAAATGAAAACTTATTGAAAGGAAATCAGAGCACTTTATCTTTAGAAAGAAAATGTATAATTCAGTTTCCATGTAATTAAAAGAAAAATATCATCAAGATTTTGAGAATGCAGTATTCTTGAATGTGTAGTGAAGTGTCGTGTTGCTTAAACTTGAATGTTTGGAGTTAAATTTGCATTTCAAGAATTCTATAACCTCCATATTTCATTTAATTAGTTTGTATAACTTTTGATTACAATATAAGAAATGTAGTCATTTAGCTAACAAAAGTTACCTTTGGAAACCTGCTTGGTATACCATATATCATGATTGATTGATCTTTAACTTTACCTGAATGTCAATCCCAAAAAACCTGTATTTATATACAAACAGCAAAGCACCAAAAGAACCTTTTTACTCTATAGATATATATATATATATATAACCAGTAGTATTTGATATAAATTCATAATTACTTCAAAATACTCCTTTAATGTCAATAACAACAATTTGTATAGAACTTCTGTATATATGAGAAAAAAATAATCCATTATATTTGTCAAACAAGCTACTACACAGCGCCCATTACACTGGCGGGCCATGGCCAACCCACTTTTTTGCAAAGAAAATAGTTTAAAAGTTGCAATAAAAGGTGAAAGAAGCCAAGCCTTCCTTTCCAATTTGTGGCATGGTCCCTGATTCAGGTGACCAATTTGATTACAAATAACCCAAGTCTAAAATACCTTTACCCATGTTGCAATTTCTAAAGCATATGTTTACAGTTTGTTATTACATTGAGCTTACTGACGTGGTTGGGTTTGCCATCTTACAGTCTGTGTAGGTATGAGAACTGTATTCTGACTTCCGATTAATGATGACACTGTAGAACCCTGCACCTCTGGATGCATCTGCACTCTGGTAGTGACTTGCTGACTCTTGGTGGTTACCTGCAGATGTGGGCCAAGGATTGTTGGGTCTTGGCTATTTGCTGCTTTCATGGCTTGGTCAGGCAGTGAACCTGGGTCTGACAGTATGGCTGTGTCTGTGCTTATTTGCCGCAAAGACCCAATCACAGCTAGAAATAAAGTATCAAATCAACATGACTAGCTTTAAGACAGCTTCAATAGTTTCCTAAAAAATACTTGGTCATTTTCTTAAGTCTATGATATTGCCATAAATACACGAGAAGTAAGAACCATTTCATCTAAATGAGTCGTCATTCGTAGCATTCCCAAGGCAATGGAAATTTGTCCTGTTCATTTGTCTCCCTCAAAATTCAACTTGTTGTCTTCACACAAGGATAAATGTGATGTTTAAAAAAGCATTAAAGACAATGATGTACTTTTATTGAGTGACAAATAGGCATCTTTTGACTCTGCTGCCCCTGAGGTTTAAAACTTTTAAGATATTTGTTATACATTGTTAAAAACCTTAATGGTACTCTGTGTTTCAAAATAAAAAGATTAATTTAATCATGGCATGCCTTAAATATGTGACATAGTATTTTTGTGCTTCAGAAATTTAGACATTTCGTACTTTGTGAAAGAAAGTGATGTCACTATTTTTGGCTGTATTAGGGCTTGGAGGCAAGCCTTTTTATCAATAAAATAGATGTGTAGATCAAAAAAATTATTTTGCTGACATATAAAACATCAGCAACAAAGACCTGATCGTTGATGTGATGCTAACATTTTCTATAGTTTCGTCTATTATAATGTTGACACAAAATAAGAATGGACTTAAAGGTTTTAAAATAACCTTTTTAATGTAGCTCGTAATGAAACGTTTCTTAGATTATAAAAATAACAAAAATAAGATGAGGGAGAAAGAAAAATGAAACATGGTTAACATAAAAACATTAACTTTAAAAAAATCAACAAAAGAACTATAAGCTAAAAAATATTTTAAGCAATTTTGTACAGTTGGGATATTGCTGTGTAAAATCTTATCTTAAATATCTCTGGTAACAAAATGCATTTAACAAAAAAGGCTCTTGATGCCCTTGATATGAAAAACTTCAAACTGTGCTAGAATTTATAATTACGTCTAGATTTTATCGTTTTTAGTAGAAATGGATTATCGATAGAATCGTACTTTGAAGCTTTCATGACGATACTTTTAAAGAACAAATATGCCGATTCTTTATTTCTCATATTCTCAAAAAGTTTTCTTCCGGCAGTTCCTTTTCCTTCAACAACTGATTTCTGTCTTTTTGCAACGTTTTTGAAAAAGTTTCCGTTAACGAATAGACCTTGCGAGCCAAGTTTAGGCCAAAGAAAAACAAAACTTCATCACTTTATGCTGGCACCAACTTATTTCGGATCTTTATTTCGATTTATTACCTAAGCCAAGCTTTTAATCGTGGTATAACTTAGACAATGACCGATTTGTTTGATCAAATTCTCATGCTCAAATTTATTCATGATAAGGACATGGTAACCAAGCTAAAAGTAAGGGCATATTTAAGGGAACACTAGGCACAGTTACTTACAGAATGGTAGGCTACATTTCTTTCCACTTTTGTTTAAAGCTTTCTATTTGCTCTGCAGAAAAGCGGCGGGGGGGGAGGGGGAGGGGGCGGGGGGGGAGGGGGGTGCAGGGTTCTCCGGCCACCCCGGTTTCGCCTGCCCTGCGCTATAGTAAGCCAATGCTCTGTCTGAAAGTCTGAATTGTTCAATCGACTGCATCTTATAGCCGTTAGCTTGCTACTTATGGCAAGTTAGTTGCGATATTACAAAAAAGAAAGTTGAGTATGACCAACCATGACCAAAAAATAAATGAATTACGGGTTGAAATTTGGACAACCTTCCTAATTAACGCTAAGGTCTCCGCTGTATGACCAACTTTCTTGGACTTTGCAGACATTGGGGGGGGGGGGGGCGTGACGTGGGGGAAAAGGTCGAAAAGAAAGGAAGATACAATGAAAAGACACCTTAGTTTTTGTGGTTCCCTTATTGTATAAGGCAAAGAGAAGTCCCCCTCCTCCCTGTTAAAAATCGAATTTTGAAGATTGGACATTTTCTGAACAAGGAATAAATAAAGAATACGTAAGAAAAAATGTATTCAAACCTGGTCTTAGAACTGGCAGTGAGCAATGTTCTTCAAACCATTTTAAGACTGACTGGATAAACTCTTGTAAAGTTTTAGTGACAGTCTTTTTGTTGTATGATTCAAACAAAGGACGCAACAGTACAGAAAACTTGTAAAGTTAAGGCTGAAAACTAGTATTGCTGCATGGAATTATTCTAATACAGATGGTATCAAGTCAATAAACGATAGAAAGAAAACAAGAAATGGAGTAAAATTTGTAATTGCATTGGGTATTTTTAATATAAGGTAAATGTCCCACAGAAACATAAGAAATAAATGAAAATGTTTAACAAATCATGACTCTGTTTGTTGCACTTCCTTCCTCTAAAACAATGAATTTTCACATAAAGCTGAAAGAGTAACATATTTCAAAGAAAGATATCAAAAAAGGGACATTAGCTAGAGTATTTACAAAACCCCCTATCTCCCAGTTTACCTCTATTGCTTTTGGGTCAGTTATTCATTGGCTTGTTAAAACTTATGCTTAGACATTAAACAACCATTTCTATACTATTTTCTACTTAAGTTGATAGCATAATATTACAACCATCACCAAATGTCCTACGCTGACTCACAAGCCAGACACACCAAATGCCCTACGCTAACTCACAAGCTACTCCTACAAAAGTAAGGTGACTGTGGCACCCTTATTATGTTAAAATTGCAGTTGGTTAATAAAGGATACAAGCCAGTATTTTGGATCTGTTACAATTCTTCCTCTCACAAGTTCCAAATACGACGTCTTTGCATCACGATTATTCTCCTAGACAATAAAGGGACGGTCAGAAGCAAACCAAAGTGGTAGTTTGGCATAAATATAAACATTTCTATTTCCTTAAAGTCAAGGTGGGATTCGAGCCCACTTGTTGACCATCCAGTTGACTTTTATCACTCGTCGAGGCTACAATCCTTCCAAAAACAAGAGGCTACTATCCTTGCCAAAATACTTAACGAAGTTATCAAAACATAACACACTGTCAAACGAAATAAATGCTGGGTATTGCTGGCTGTGACAAAGGAAGCCATGGATCGCAAGAAAATAGAAATAGGTAAAACGTTGAGCTAGGTGTTCAAGCTCTAAAATTAAGACCTTTGCTGTAGAAACATTCAAGCTACATTTGGGTACAGAAACATTTGACAAGGCAATCTAGGATCATATGGAGAATGTGGAAAAAATTCGGGGTCACCGAGGAAGTCTATACTATTATGCACGTTTGAAGAGCAGAATACAAAATCATGACCCTTGAATGTCACAACAAAGGAAGGGAATACTGTAACAAAAATCTTTTGGGAAAATATATAACAACAAATTCATGCATTGTAAAGAATATATTTTGAAAACAAAACATGTTGATTGAAACACTATTTTTAGCAAATAACAACAAGCTAAAGCACTTCAACCCTTCCTAACAACGGTATGAACAAAAAAATCCATTTCAACAAAAACAGACCTGTTCAGAAATTGCTCCACCAGCTGGAAGCTTTTGCTGACAAATTCTGCAAGATAGTTGGAGTACAAAGAAGTTAAACAGAGAATACAATATTCTGAAGCTCAGTACATCTGAATAATTGCAATTCAATAAAACTGAAGCACAAACAGATTTGCCATGCTGAGTATATTCGTACATACTTTCTATGGTCAGTTAAATAAAGACTTTTGCAGTTGAAAAAATTCTCTTGGTAGGTAAATGTCATCGTAAAAATATTCATTACGCTTGAGGTAGCAATATTTCATTCAATGGGGCTTTCTTGTGCTTAAATAAGCCAAGCTGTTTTATAGCCTATAAAAGCATTTTAATTGTTTATCGAGGGTCGAATATTCGAGTCAGGGCTTTAGTTGCTTGATAGTTATCATTTGCTATCAGCCCATATTGAAATAGTGGCATAGGGGACACAATCCCCCGTCTCTTATACACTAATGGCAAATACTTCAACGGTCAAAACTTATGTGACAAATATTGTCTCATTGCCATACCCCACCTCCATTGAATTCAATCGATACGAAGCCCCTGTCAATGCAATTATGATTCACTGATTAAGTAGCACGAAGAAATGATTGAGAACAAATAGTTTACTTTATCTCTTCGTTTAGTCGATTGACTTCTCTGCGTGCTTTCTCTATTTTGTATTTCGTTAGCTCCTTCTCCCTTTGAAGATGGTCAATGTAGTCGACAGCTTAAATAGAAACACAGTGAAGACCATCAATATTAGGACATGTGGCCAGAGATACATAGCTTAATGACAGGTTCACATCACCAATAGACCACCAACTAGACTGGTTTTATAAAAACCTAACTTTTAAACGTAAGGTGGATGATGATAGGCAAGCAAGGAAAACAAACATCTGAAATGATGGCAACATTTATATAAAAACGACTTGAGATTTTTAGAGGCTCGTATTAACGCCACATGAAGACCTAGAAAAAGGCGATGTAAACAAAGAAAAGGACGCAAAATTACATCATAATTTCAAGATCCTTCCAAATCAGAACAGTATTTCCATGAAGATGTGTTTGTCGAATTCCTCCAGAAGATCAAATTTCTTTTCTCAAAGATCAACGTTTTAACATATTTTCTCTCTAAGAGACTTACTGATGGGATTTTGAAAGCTACAAATATCAAACCAATAGACACAAATGCGTCTTATCATTTCTATTTGTTCTTACTGGGGGCCTTTTGCTTTTAAAGAAAACTGCTAGGATCATGCAATACATTTCATGTTCAATAAAAGAGTTCAGTTTAGTTACATTAGCAATATATGCATTAAAAAGCGCTTAATCCTGATAAAAATACAGAGTGTATACCCGATACCCTAAGCCATGATTTTAGAACAGCAACACTATTGTTGGAGCATTGACTGACCACAAGATATCTTGCACAATTTTACGTAGGAAATGCATAAGTGTCTATTTCTCAGATTATTCAAATTCATCCTTACTCATTCAGTTACATCTGGTTAGGGGGAGGGGGGCTCCCTCCTCAATTAGTTTACCTATTCAGGGGGCTCCTCCTTTAAGTTATTTCTTGCTTACAATTCATTTGTTTCTCTGTTGGTATTTGTATTCAGTAACATGACTTATCCTTGTAGTCTACTTATATCCTTTCTGTATGTATTGTTAATATTCTTGAATTGTATGCAATGGAATTTAAAATATAAAACTGAACTGAACTGAACTAAACTAAACTAAACTGAACAGGAAGTGGCCTCGTAATGATGTGGAAAATAGGGCCTGCCCATGAAATATTTTAAAAATGGGTGCCGAGATCACGTGGAACTAAGCTAATCGCGCCGAAAGAAGATGACCCTAAGTAGGGGAAGCCTATTTACCATAAATCAATGCCTTCATGATAGACTTTGGTAGAAAACAATCAAAAAAAAGAATGCGAAAGAAATCAATGAGAAAAATAAACCTTTTTGGAGGACAAGAGCTTTGCTTGTTCTTCCTTGCTTGTCGTTTTGAAGACTTGGTATCAATGAAATTAGCTGGTCAAATGCAACCTAAAAAACAAATTCAAGTAAAACAGTAGGCAATACATGAATAAATACAATCTTTCTAATCAGACTTCAATCAGTTCTCCTCGAGAAAGTGACAGAAAATGGCCAGAAGAAACAATCGTTTTGGGTAAAAAGCGATCCAGAAAACTTAATCAGAATTGAACAAAACAGGTGAACAAAACAAAATCTTTTTCACCAGCTTAAGCCTAGTGCACACAGCAGATTTCTGTCGAAAAAACGAATCAATGAGAAATCTTCAAACTCGACATTCAGTCAAGACAGAGGCAGGTCATTTGATTACAAAAAGGTACAAACATGGCGAAAGTATTTTAATAATTGGGATCAGGTGAAAACATTTTGTGAAAACATCAAAGAACCATTCACACCCTTAAGGCATTTGCGCAATGACAGGGCAGAGGGCCGGGTGATCATCCTTAAGTGACAATACCTTTATAAGACCACGTCTTTTCTGTTCAGCAGTCACGTGGTTTTTTCGTCGATATTCCTAAGAAGACACAAGCGATATTCAGTCTCTATAATGTGGCACATAAGCCTATATTTACTCATTGCTTTCTGAGAATATCAACAGGTATGATATTTATCTTCTGGCTCCAAAGCTGCCACATTGGAAAGTTCTAAACAAATCTTATTCGCAGTTGCATAGGAAAACAAGTAATTACTTGGCTCTTTACAGGTACAAAACACTTTAGTGACAATACAAGACATAAATGATATTCCTCCAGCGACAACGATTTGCTTACTCGTACTCTTTTCTGTTTTAGCTGTGCAAAAGTTTATCAATCTGCAAACAATTGCTTTACTTCGTTTCAAATTCAGAAAAACTCTGCATTGAAGTAAAAGCAAAAATAGCTGATGTATTACAATGACAGAAGCATCTTATTATATTTGCATCCTTTCCTTGAAAAACCTTTTATATAAACCCTGAACAGGCCTTAAAAAAATGACACGAATGATCGGTATAGGACACCTTGTAAACTTCTCTGTCCTCGAATCTCAAGCGAGAGCGCTGTGAATGAAAAAGTAGAATACAAATATTGGTCATAAAATACAACAGGAAACATTGAGGATAGCAATGTTGGCTTCCACTAAATAACATAATAATATAGCCCATGATTGATATTTTGAATAACACTTGCTTTACTCCCAGGCTCTCCATTGTCAATTTTATTCAACATGGATACCGTACAATAGGCAACATAGAATGTTGCATTTAAGGTAAGATAAAATGTTGCTTATAATGGCTGAGGAGGAAACATGTCCAACACAATAATAATATTCATATTAAATTATTTATACACTTAAAAATCCCTTCAGCATTTCAAAAAAAATAATTAAATTAAATTTACAATTCAAATACAATAAATTTTTAGGGCATATTTGCTGCTTTTCAAAGGAGTCGTGTTTTGATTTAATTTCAGCTCTTGAAATATGATTTTAATGGTTTTTCAACTGCAGGAGGGTGGCCAGTTCCAGTTATTCTTGACTTCTCGTGCCTCTAATGTTGGTAACTAAGGTTAAGTGGCATATTATATAATCAACATCAAACTGTTACATACCTTAGCATTGTTTGCGTCACTTCTTATAGATGCTGGGGAATCTGGAAACAGGAACTGATTCATTAGAAATGTCCTTTCATAATACAAACTCGCTCTTGAAATTGATAACTATTACAACAGAGTGCTATGTCTTCTATAACGGTGAACCTTGTATATAAACGTTTGAAGATCATCCATCAATAGACTTAAGCTTTCCCACAAAAACATTTCAATTCAATATTCTATGCAGCGGCAATAATACTATCTGTTCATTTCCCAGTAGACAAAGTACACTAAAATAATTTAGAACCAATACACTTGCTTCTTAGGTGACCAAGTATATAAATACATAGCCGTCAGAAACTTCAAGAGATGGGGGGAGGAGGGAATTGAAGAGACAAAAGGACTAGGGCCAATAAAAATCTTACGTCACATTACTATCAAGATGTTACAAGTACTAAACGCAAATACTCATCATCACTCATCAAAACGCAGATACTACTAGTTTCAGCTTCTTATATGGAATCAATGCCTGTAAGTTTATCACAGAGCTTGATTCGATGTTCACGTGTCCTTGATCCATGCATACAACATTTTTGCACAACCTTGTCAACAACTGTCCCTCAAAAGGGAGTTTTCTTCGTTGTTTTGGAATTTGAAGGACGTGGTGACTTACAAATTGTTGGGTGGGGTCCCTTAGGGCCAAATTTGTTCTGGACCTGGACTAACCTTAGACGCCCCTGCTAACCAGGATTAACTGTTTTCAAAACCAATAGAATGCATCTTACCTGACGCAGCAATCGTAGGTATTGCTTGAACAACACAACTGACGACGGAGGTTGACAAGTCATCCTGAAAAACAATTCTTGTAAGTCACATATTTCATAGAACGAGAAAGGAACCTTGGTATCAGTGATTGTGCATCTTTAAGATAGTGATTGTGCATCTTTAAGATATTTTCTATGGTTATTGGCATTAGTGCATTTACTTGCAGTTCATTTCATTTATTTAGCCCATTCAGGAATGCTGGTTTAAAAGTGACCATGCATCTGTAAAAAAATACTTAAAAAGGTTATTGCTGTATCACATTTTCGAGAAAAAAAACTAACTACTTTAAATACAAAATAAAGGTGGATGTATGTACAGGAGTTCAAAAAGGAGCTCTCTTTGAGTTGAACTAATTGGCGATCAAGTTTAAGAGTCCCTTTTTGCACTGCCACTTTTTACACTACCTCCAACTTGCAATCCAATTGACGCGGAATGCATGGCTTTGGGTCAATTTTAGGTCCTCTTTCAGTCTAGCAGTACCGATGTGCCCTGATATGGGGCGCAACTAGTCTACAGGTGTTTGTGGATATCTTATATATACTGGTCACTGCATCTCAGTGGGATGAAACACAACGTCAAAGCTGTCAAAGTCTAGCGACACCGCTTTGCAGTACAGCTTTTAGTGATATTCCTTTAAAGTTTGTTCAAGAGGCTTAGACTCAAGGGCGCTTTTTTCCTCTTCCTATTTCCTTCCACGCATTGCTGTCATCTTCAAGAGCAAGGTTCTCTAAAGTGGTAAATATCGACCCCTGGGGGCTATCTGAGGGACAGGAAGGTGCATGTAGAAAATGAGCGTATACTTCATTATCATCAGTATCCAGTTTTATGTGCATGCCAGAGGGTCAATGAGTAATAAAGGATTCCATGAAGAGTACATGCCGAGATACATAAGATAAAAAGCTTGGGGAACCCTGTACTGCCAATGCCGAACGCCGTGTAAGCAGCTATCTTCATTAAAGTCACAGATATAATTGAAAGTAACTGGGTGCGTAACTATATTACAGTGCATAAATTCAGATCAAAGAAATGTTGTTCCTTCTTACCAAAAAACTGTTCAGTTCTAAAACTTGTTGGTGATGGCACTATAAGGATATTGTTAAAGTTATGCTTGGAAATATATCAACTGCTGCAACAGAGCCCTAAACAAATGACTTGTATGGGCAAAGACCCGGCGGAAGGCGAATAAAAATAAACGAAATTAAAAGCCCCTGCCAGGTACGTTGGAATGTTTTCAAATCTTGAGGAATTCGCACGGAGGAAAGACGAATACTTTACTGTGTTCTTTACTACAGTTGATCTCAATTTGAATAGATGGACCAGTCTAACAGACCAGGCTATTATTACATTAGACTAATAGATCAGGCTGTTTTAAACATATAGGCTATATGCTTCAAATTTGTTTACGTTTTAATTAGATAGAATAGACGAGGCTGTATGTTGAAAAGCGTAACTGATTATGCTAAACGTTATGTTCATGATGATATTATTCATGATAAAATTAATACCTATATATAATTTAGTAAATTAACCATAGTTATATGTGACAAAAGCCTGCTCGAACTGATAAGGAAAATTGTATGATAGAAGGCAGTCGATACAAAAAATCAATTATGAGGTTGGGTAGCTGCTCTAGGCCCAGGTTGCACTATTATCCACTAAGGCATCACAGATGTAACAAGTTACTTGCAGTCTCGTGAATGCAATAAATAAGGCTCAAATTGTGTGAGAAATTTCTCAAATTGGCATTCTCTCAAATCTATACGAGATTAACTATTTCTTACTATACTTTGGAATGCTAGTTATGTAGTGAGAACATGGCAATCATTTTGAATTTTGGAAGGCTGAGACAAACCCTGTAAAACTGCTCATTTTCTAGAAACTTTGGATTAGAATTATTAGGAGCCGACAATTTTTAAAGTGCAAAAAATATAAAATGCTGTAAAGTAGAAACGAAGACAATAACTCACCGTAGAGGTTGCAGCAGCAGAACCTTCCAATGTCTTAGTCTCGAGACTTGGGAGTTTGTCAGTCAAATATGTTCTTTGGCTTGCTGCAATTGCTAAGTCTACCATAGTAGGCCTTGCAGACGCCTTTGTAACTGTACTGTCAACTGGTATAGCAATGGTGGTAGACCCAGGAAGCAGCGGCTCTGATGAAGATCGAAATTTTATATTGCTAACAAGGCTATTGCCCAGCGCTTGAGCAATCGATATACCCACTCCAGATGAGTCCAAGGTTGAAAAGTGTGGACTTGACTGCACTCCAACGATTACTTGCTGCTGTGCAGAACCAGTAACAGACTGGACGACTGGCAACTGCGATGCGGAGGAGCCGTAAGGGAATTGCAAAACTGTCTGATGTGGCAGCCCACCTGCAGGCTGAGGCGAGGGCATCAAACCTGGCAAAGTTTGGTATGTGACACTTTGATTGACAGTATTGTCATGGACAGGCACCACAATGGTTGAAGTCCTACTGCCAACTGAAAGTGAATTGTCCCCTTTTGGCATAAATATTTGAGTTGAGATTGGTGGCGGCGCAGGGTTGATTCGTGCAGAGGCCTGTGATTGATTGTGTTGTTGGCGCTTTTGCTTCTTCATAGGAATTGAGCTAGTGAGTGAGATTGTTGACCGGGTGTTCCCATCAAGCAGCATCTCTGCTTCAGGGTGTATCGCAAGCTTGCTAACATTCGTAACTTTCTGCTCGCTCATTCCGGATACCTGAAATGACTGGCTGCCAGCAATTCTAGCAAATGGCGCAGATACTTTCTCCACAGAAGGAGTATGCGCTTTTTGCTGTACATCTAAACAGCTGCTTGTTGGCGCAGAGTAAACATTTCTAGCAAAAGACTGACTGTCTGGGATGCTTGATGTCAATACACTTCCCGAAGGATTTGCTGAAGAAATTTGGTTATTCTCAGATGTGGGCGGCTGCGACTTTAACATTTCTTGTTGCTGTACAAGTAAAGCGTTTAACTGCTTCTGCAGCACCTCCAAATACGCTATTGTAGTTTCCTGTTCTACAGCCCCTGTTCTCGAGCCCTGAAGAATTTGAGCCAAATTTACTAGTTGTTGCTCCGAAAGACCTTGTAATGGTGCAATCGACTCAGTCTTGTCAGAATCTTGAATAACAACGGGCACTTTATGCTCGACAGCAGCGACTGTCGTCATGTTTGTATTATTCAAAGGTGCAACCTGTTGGACCGTCGATGAGATGCCTTTGCTGGAATGACCAACAATGTCAGTCGTTATATTATACGGCGTTTGAACAGTTGAAGTCTTTTGTATGACGCTGGTCATGGCAATAGACCTCACTGGTTCCGACTGCATTGGCATGATTAATGATGGTTGAAATCCTGGCCTGGTTAAAGGCATTTCATTACCCGTGACAGAAAGTATCTGACTCTGTGTCTTACTTCCAGATCCTTCATTTGTCACAGAAATTCTTTGTTGTGCCAAATCCTGTTGAAAAGATGCTTGAAAGCTTGTTGTTTGTTGTTGTGTCTTTGAAAGAGCCAGGCTCGGAGCCACAGTAGCTGATGGGAGCACAACACTCAGTTGTTTCCCCTGGCTTTCTAGCTGATGTCCTTTATACTGAATTACTTCAACTCTCTGTGGAGGTGCAATGCATTGCTCGGATGCTTTTGGTGGTTCTGTGGTTGCAGAAACGCTTTCAGCTTTGGTAGTCTTTGGCATGTAAAGTGTGACTTGAACTGGATTCGTGCTGGTTGGCTGTTGCTTACTTACCATAAATGTTGTAAACTGTCCCCCACTGACAGTTGTCTGGGCAACAATAGTGTCAACCTGGCTAAAAGACACCCTCGATATGCCAGAAGTTATTCTAGCTGGCGCTGGCGGCACGATTGCGATAAGGTTTTTTGGCAGTATAGGCTGAGGTCGTCTGTGAGTGCCACGCCCTAAAGCACATAGATTTGAATCTGAAAAGTTTTTTGGCAAAATAAGAGGCTTGCTGTCAACACTGATTGATGACAAGCGGCGTCTTGCCAGCACTTTAGAAGAATCTTTTGCCATTTGGACCAGATTGGTGTCGGACATATTCCTTGGTAAACGGGCTACGTTTCGTTTAGTACGAGTTGCCAATGCAACGGTGCTCTCTCTCCGAATGGTTGTGTTTCTTACCGTGTAAGGAGACACAAACTTTTCTTCTAAGGAACTGAGCTGCGTATCAGACTTATTTCGGGGTAAGGATGGGTTCTTCGACCTTGTCGACATGACTGCTTGAAGGTGGGCGGTAAGATTTGGAGCTTGAAGCTGCGGGGGAAGCTCAGCAAACTCTACAACTTTGGTTGTGGCAGTTTGGTTGACCAACATCTTACGTTGTAGTATCTGGGTAGCACTGTCTTCAGCAATCTTAGCAGATGGATTATTGCCCACCTTTTTATTTCTAGCATCGGTTCTCAAAACAGCACTGGCTGCACTTTCAATAGCAGTTGAAGATGAAGCAGCCTGACTGGGCGATGAGCCCATTGCATTAGAGAGCAGGGTTTCGAAATGTGATCCTCTACTTCCAAGATCATTCTTTCCACTGAAAAGGGTTTGCTGTATAGAACCCTGACAGACTGTAGGGTCTTGTACAAGATCCTTCTGCAAATACTTATCATTTAAAAACTGCGCTGTTCTATCTACTTCTTTCACCATGATTTTTCTTGGCGGCGACGAGGTTGTGATATCCTCAATTGTTTCAGAGATTGCCCTTTTCTCAGACGATTTTTTTGTTGACATTCTAAATTGTAGGCCTTGATCTGAACTATCGTCAGATAGCATCGACGTGAAATTTTCCATGCTTGAGTCTGCTTTTTGCAAAGGGGCACTTGGGTTTGGAGTATAAAGAACTTCTGAAGAGTACAGGTACGTAGAAGCTGATCCTAAAGTATCACCATACATCTGGTCTGTATTTAGCAAGCCTTGCTGCAGCTGTCCCCCGTTGTGTTGGATGTTGATCACCTCTTGCAGAGGGGCTACCATTTGCTGTCCAACCGTGGCAAGCGACCGTGCATTATTCTGTAAAGCCCCACTATCACCTAAAAAGAAAAACATTTTTGCTAAAGCGATGACTATTCCACTTCTTCTACTAGAAAAAGGTGTTCATAACATAAAGTTAACTTCACATATCTTACTGATAAAAAAGTATTCTTCTTGAAAAGAAGGGTGAACTTAATTTGCAGCACTTCCATGCAGTAAGCTCTCTAGCAACCAAAGATGGTTAATCATTGCATACTCAATAAGATTTACAATTCTTTTAGAAAAATGACGTTGATATGCTTTCACATTGGCTAACAAAGAATCTAGGGGCAAACTTACTTGTGAGAAAGTCGAAATTCTGTAAAAGTTCGTCGAAACATGGGTTGAGTTGATCCAGGGTGGGTTGGATCATATCAGATAAATCTAGAAGGTTCGAACAAAACGACGTATAAATTTCATTATCTACATTAGTGAAATGGAAACATTTTCACATGGTAGCAATGCCATTGAATGGTTAAAAATGTAGTTACCATGTGATCCCTGCTGATAATATTCAGCGAGTATCATAGTAAACGAATAATAAAATATTGACTCATTTCATATAGATATACATAGCAGTATTTCAAACTCTATAATCAACAAATACAAACTTTACTTTATACATTCTATCATACTGTATAGAGCATTTATCTTCATGAAACAGAGTTTAGGAAAACAACAATTATCATACATCCCAAAAATGTCTCGAAGCAAATACAGTCTTATAATACCACTCACTTTAAAGCTTGCTTTTATAAATAAAGTGTGCAGGAATGTAAATAGAATCATAAAAACTAACCCGAAAAGGTCAGGCCAAGTGAATTTTCAACAGTTGGAGGTCGGATGCTTGAAAACAGGGTATCAGGTAAATCTGCTAAAACTATAAAATGAAAAGGAATAGATTAAATTTCATTAAAAGAATAAAAATCAAATGAAAGCTTAATGGGGAAATTTATAGTAAAAAGTTCACTTATTCAGCTCAAAAGCTTATTTTAAAATTGATATCAAAATGTCTTCTATATTTTATGTCTTCCAATTTTGTTTCTTTACGTTTACCCTTTAATCTGCCCCAAAACAAAAACATGCATGAAATGCTCTTGAAAGACCGGCATCTCCATAGAAAGTTCAATGGCATGCTGATTCAATTCCAACATGTGAAAAACAAGAAATGCTGTTGAAAATTGTATCCCTTACTGATAAAACTCGTACAATTTTTACGAAAGTTTACTGGTTCTAGCTTTAAAAACTGTATATTCAAAATTTGTTATCATACTAATTTCAAATTCTTCAACAAATTAATTTATCAATAGGATCAACAAAGCAAATATAAAGTTACTATAAAGCATTATACACTTTATCCTTTGAAATAAAAAGTAGTTTGTAAGGAACAAACAAAATCATCTAAAAAAACAAGATATTCTAGAGAGGACAACATATACAGATAGGTATGGTATGTGCAACCTGACATTTGAATGAATTTTTCAAAGCAAATGCTAAAACGCACACAGCTTGATAAATGCTGGAATGTTAACTTACATGTATCTAGTTCTAAATTTGTTGATTCAAACAGCTTCTGAGCAGGTACTGGTGCTTTTGCATCTGTCTTTGTGGGTGAAACCCTACAATGAAAATCACAAATTGAAAGAAAGAAGTGACAAAAATAAGCCAGGTCTCATTCTTGGGCAAAAACATGATCTATATTTATGATCATTATCTCCTTTTTCAATTTCTGTGTACTCTTTATAAAACAGTCAATTAGATAGGAACAATCTTCGTTTCTGAATACATAATATTAATTTTCATGTATCATTTATTATCCTAATATTTGGACAAGCTAGAAAACACGATAATTCCTAAAAAAGCAAAAATATCATTTCTTCTTTCATCACAAATTTTTTAAGGGGAAAACAATTTTTACACCAAAAATCACCCATTGTTTACCTGAGTTTCTTTTTATCATTATCTTCTTCCTCATCACTAGTAAACTCATCCTCAGAATTCTAAAAGAAAATATTCAGTACCATAAGAATATGTATAGAGAGTCAAAAAACATCTAAATATTGAAGCAATGCTACTGCTAATACCGTTGAAATCCAAATATTTTTGTCGTAGATATATTTGGGGGAGTATATTCAGAAGACTAGAATCAAGATTCAGTTACTGTCTGTATAAAAAGCAGAATGCGAGTTTTCAAGCAGAAATGACAAGATTGGTCATGTTCTGGAGAAACTTGCAATCAATTTGCAATAATTGTGGCAAGATGGGTTTATTAAAAAAAATCACAGGAAATAAGCTGGTGAAGATAGAAAGCCCCAGACTCAAGGAAGAGGAACTGAGATACCCTGTATATATAATGTTTTTTGTAATTTGTCTCGGAAATGGCACATGTTTGTGTTGAAGGGAGAAATTCATGCTTTATATTTAATTGCCTTGAGCTTATTATAGACCTGGGGGCTAAAATTCAGCAGCAAGCTTATGTCCCAGGAATGGAGGGCTTATATTTGGGGAGACTTCATTGGGAGGACTATATTTGGAATTTTATGCAATTGTGCCTTACTTTATATCTATTTTAAGTTGTTCTGTCATACCTGTTTCAAACATTATTTCTAGCCTGTACAGCCACACTTTCATGAAACTTTTATTTCATGAGCCAAATTCACAAAATCAAACTGGTTTTATACTTTTCTACAACATATACTCAACTTTATTAATTATCACACTAAATCTAACTGGGAACTCAAAGAGAAAAATACATGCAATAACTGGGACCTCAAAGAGAAAAATACATGCAAGGACTGATGTAAATAAATGCAAGATTGACCCATACCAGTTTGGCAGTGGATCCATAATATTAAAACATAAAACATTCATTATATATCTAACAAAAGGATAGAATGTGAGATATAGAAAATGTATTTGGCTTTTTATAAATTTTTCTAGAAAATCAGGGAAAACATTTTTCTGGTGGCACATTAACATTAAAATGAACAACAAGAAGCGAATGTATCCAGAGTCTATAAAACTTGTCATATCATTCTATTCTCATAAAGGCTCAAATGATTATCTTTGATTGACTTGCATAGTAACATTGATTCTGCAACTTTTATTAAATGTTCAAAGAAATAAGGATTTGTTCTGGCTATGTAACAAAGAAAAATCAAAGGCTAGATGGACCAAAATGTATTTTAAAATGCTATCAAGTAAGTGACATACATTTGATAGCTGTTTCAAATTTTCTGTTTCCTCTGTATCTCCTTTCAGAATCTGGAAAAGAAACAATTTGAAAACAAATGTTCATCCTAGGAAGACAGTGTGATGAAAAAGAATTTATGTAAATGTAATGTTAGATACAAGATAGATTTGGCTTTCATTCTTCCATTTAGAATTAGCATGGTGTAAACTAAAACCTCAATCCAGAGAGTGAAAAAAACAATCTAAAGTAACTCAAATATGATATCATGTAACTTAAGCCTCAGAAAACAAAACCTTTCACAATATAAATGTAACTTAGACACAGTTAGTCATTATTTCCAACCAATATTCTTTCACATGCCATGACAATAAAGAAAGCAATGTAAATCAAAATTGGATACAGCCATGAAAACGTTATACTAGAAATCACAAATTTTCACCTTGAAATTGTAGAATTTTCTCCATTTTTTGTACTCTCTGGAAACAATGTCAAGTCTTCTTTTCCATGTCTTTCCATCCAGGATTACAGCCTAAAGAATAAAAATTATAAAACTTGAATTCTATCACGCATTGCAACAGGCCTTGCCCGGAAAGGCGCTTGATCGAGCGCGCGCGCCTAGAGCGCACCCAAAAGAAGCCTTGGGGAGCGATTTATAGAGCCCCTCAAAATTTCAAAACAATATTACCACAGAGCAAAATAATTTCTTGGCCTTTGTCTAATAAACTTGATCAAGCAAAAACAATCTTCCCAATAGACCGCAATATTATGATTTGCGTAAGATCACCCCTTGAGAAAAAAATTCAGCAAATTCAATGTTGGGTTTTCGATACCATTTTTAATCTAATAACCCTCTAATAACCACCAAGGTCACAGGCCATCAACCCTCATTATTTTCTGTTTTTCTTAATAATTTAAAATCACCTTTGCAAATCAGAGATCACATTTCTGTCCAAATTACTGCATTGCTTTTCAGTTTTCATTTGTTTTCGCAAGTAGTAGATGTTCTAGTGTGTCTTATAGAATGAATAGCATAAAAAGGGAAACAAAGCTAATGTTCCACTTAAAGCCATGCGTTTTCCTATATTTCTATATTTGTATTAACATAGTGTTTGCTGCATGTTTTGTTATTTCATATTATGGTGCTTTTTGGTATCACCGTAAGAATTTCTTATTTAACACTCTTTCAAAGCTTTTGATATGAAGCTCTCGATCTTCCAAAGCTCTTGAAGGATGCTCTCAAGGATATTTTATTTAAAGGTGCTAAATAGAGCGCCTAGAGTTTCTAAGGGGCTCTTTTTATGGAGCACCTTCATTTTGCTTAGAGCAAGGCCTGATTGCAATATGACACAAAAAATGATCAGAAATAACAAATTTGTTCTTATTATCTCAAGCAAAGGTTGAATGGTTTAAGCAAAAAAAAATTACCTGAGGTGTACTGTGAACAGTTTGATCTGAGAAGGGCATGTCAAACTTGAAAAATATTGGTCTCTTTTGTTCTTTGTCTAAATCAAGACAAACCATAATTCCATAAATCCGAATATTAATAGATACATGACACAAAATAGCAAAACACAAACCATAGTTAATAATACTATTTCATAAAACACAACTCTTGAATTCACTAAAACTCTGGTCATAAATATTTTAGGATATAAGGTAGACTTTGATGGAAACTTCTTAACTGTTTTCGTTGTTGTTGCAATATACTTCAAAATATCAAATAGTCACATTAAAAATTTTAAAAATCACAGAAGACTTCATACAAAGTTTCATGACTACAAGAAAAAGGGAAATATTTTACCCCATAATAAAGAAAGCTAAATACTCCTAAAAACATGAAACATCAAATCTGTGTCTCATTTCCTAATGCTTATTGTTTTGACTTACTGACAACAGCTAGCCCCTCACATAGTTGAAAGGTCTGATTAAGGAAACTCTACCATCTGCCCAAATCTGGACATTTGCAAAAATATAGACACATCTCAAACATCTAAATGAACAGATGATCTGACTTGCTTAACATTTAGACATTTCATTTACAGATGTTTCTCTTAACTATTGAATCGCAATTGTTGAATCAGGCCCCATTTCACTTTCAGGACTCAAAAATTGCTCATTTTTAGGATTCAACCAAAACATATAAATGCTTTTAAGAACATTTGTCCTGGAAAATTGTTTGGTGTGCTTCTCTCTAAAGGTAAACTAAATAATTGTTTCAAACCTTTCCAATAAAAATAAAAAAACCCATCTTAATAGTCAAATATTTAATTAGAAAAAGTGAAATTTGGCTTAAATAATATCCGAATAAAATAAAAACATCAAATTTTATATACATTGAATATGCCAGCATCTCCAGATGGCATTGTTTATCCTTGTTTTTGACTCAAATCTGAACTTCTGGCTTCTAAAGTTTTTCCACTTGGGACTGATGAGCTTGCTTACACTGAAAAATTTAAAAAATTAAGCATAGAGGCAATCCATGTAAAAAGAAGTGAACAACAACTTGTAAAACCCGTTAGTAAAAATCAATGAGTGTGTGAACTACTTTATTAAATAATAAATTGAGATGTGTTTATTATTTAACAGTTACATCGTCATATGTTACAAATATAGTATTTTTATGCAAAAAATTAGAGATCTTGAAAGTAAACAGCTTAATAATATGCAAATTCAAATTGGTTTCGAATAGGAAATTTGATTCGAAGGTCGTGCAAATAAAGTAACCAGAAACCAGTCATAATTCATTTATCAATGCGGCGCTGTTTGCTTTTGAAATTTCGACTTTATTTACATAACAGCGTAAGGCATAACTACTCCATATAACCTCACGATACAAGTTAATCAAAACTTTGAAAAACTTCATATGATAAATTTAAACATTTTGGTCTCTAAAGTTTTTGGAGTGAAAGTCCTTCCTTACCTGTATTCTATCGACATACACTCCAATAACTTCGCCAAGGAATCGTCCATGCTAAATAGCAACTTCTTTCTCCATTCAGGATCTTTCTTCTTGTATCTCGTTGACATAAACATGGTTCTTGCTGAATAAAACACTTCAAATTGTATTCACTTAGTTAGTAACCTCGCGGGATAGTAACAGCCGTCGGTGATAGTTTATTGTGTGAGATGAATGAATCCTCCTCGGGCCTACATTATATCAATCATCTCCAATACCAATTTCAATCTCATGGATTTACCATTAGAAGTCATTTTCCAATATTACGCAACTATCGTTATTAGAAAATTGAATTTCAAGCAATCTTTACGCCATCAAGTTGACTTTTACGATAAAACATGAAGAGGCTTCCTCGTCGAAAATCTTGAAATGTGTCACGAACTGATCACAACATAAGGCATGCAGCGGCGCATGTTGATCAGCCACCATCCTCGTTTCCCTTCCATTGTTTAATTTTCAGGGTGGTTCCTGCGCAGTTACCTAAAAGTAACGCCACAAACAGGGATAAAACCAGTGCCCCTTTTTATAATTTCATGACAAATAACGAACGAAGAAGAAATTTGAAGGTACCTTATCAAACTGCCCCTTGTTGAACAGTTTTGTGATATTGTGCCTACTTACAGAAGATATACAGTAATAACGCCGTTAGGGGCATGAAGCAACGCACCACAGCCTAAGAAAAGCTCAAGGGGACAATTTTCAGTTGGAGTCCATATCCTATCTTTTTCAGTTTATCAAACTGCCCCTTTTCCCAAAATTTTATGCTGATATCACAATTTGTACAATTTTTGACCATAGCAGGCCATAGCAGCCCTAACTATAAGATGGATTTCCTATAAACTTGATCAGTTAAAGAAAAATTGGGGGAATAAAGATAAGAAAGGGAAAACATTTTTGACGGCAAATCAAAATACTCAGGTGTTAGAAGTTATTGTAATGCGGGTGAACATTTTAATCAACTTGTTGCTGAGAGCAACAGGCAATTAATTTATTGATCGAGGTAGAAGTTGTAACCTTCCAGATATCCGTACAATGTTTACTTTGCTTTGATTTATTACGGCTTTCTAAACTTTGATCGCGATAAAATACAAAGACATGATAGTCCAGGTTTTTAATTATTTATGAATATTTTATTCAGAGCTTTGAATATAGAAAAACAAGATAATAGAACTGCTTCATTTATAATATGTTAACTTTTTTTAAAAAACACGAAATCTATAATCTCCCTACATTGTCTGATTTTCTGATCCGAGACACTATCTATCTCCAGGCTTCTCCTGACAAAGTTTTTGAAAAATTCAACTTTGTGTACAAGCGTTTAACAAAGCGTATACAAGCGTGTGAATCAGGCTTTACACGTGACGAATCTTTCGCGCGAAGCAAATTTTTTGCCACGAATTTTTTAGCTGCAAACTTTTCTCTCGAATTCGAAGTTCAATTTACACTGGCAGAAATTTGTATGCGAATTCGCTGCGAATATTACAAAAGAATATAGCGACTGTCCGAAGAGTGCTCTTATCAGAAAGCTTAAAATTTTAAATTTATCGAAAAAGCGAGCAAAACAGCAAAAAGCGATACTGGATTAGAAACAATTAGTCAGGACGTCTTGAGTAGGGGGAATTCCATCTTCCGGTAAGAGAGGTTTGCAGCGAAACAGTAGGAATGGTTTCTACTTTTTCGCAGCGAATTATTCGCTGCGAATTTTCTAATCTCTACTTCTGCGCATATCTTTCGCGCATTCGCGGCGAAAAATTCGCTTCGCACGAAAAATTCGCCTCGTGTAAATCAGGCTTTACATGAAATGCTTTACGCTTACCAAGTAACATTCCAATGAGATGGAACAAAAAGCTAAAGAGCTACGGGATCTTACTAGAGTAAATATTCGTCTAAAACTTCTCTAAGTATAATCACAAGGGATGCAAAAAGGTGCGAAGAGAATCTAAAGATGAACCTGCTCTAACCTTTTATGGGTGATCTTCAAATTGTTTAGACATATCGGTAATCAACGGCATTTGCGAAAACAGACATCAAGCAAATCAAGCAAAGCCATCCAGGGACTGTTTGGCCTCCTTCCGGACCCTAAGACCGAGGCCATTATTTTGGCGCTATTTGCTTATAGGATGTCGTCAGCATATTTAACGGAAAGGAAAAAATAAGAAATACAGCAAACAAGATAATAACAAACAGGAGACGAAGAACAAACAGAGAAATAGCGACAAAGAAACAAAAAAAATAATGAATAGAAGTCAGGGAGGTAAGTGAAATGTTGATAACTGTCATATAAACACAAATGAAGTAGCCTTTTATTTAATAGTCATGAAAAGGGAAGTAGGTAGCGTGTTAAATTCACCCATGACATAGCCTACATGGTATTGTTTAGAAATATAATAGACTACTTTGCTTTAATACTTCGCTTTAAATTCATTGAACTCGGACAGTAATTGCTATGTTTATAAATTTAAAAAGTTACATAGATACAGCAGACAAACTTCATTCATTCTAAATCAATAATATATGCCCTCTTTGTTGGTAGCTTAGCTATCAGTAATTAAATACAGACATTTTAAAACGTCACCTGAACTTCAGATTCAAACCCTATGTATCAGACAAAAAGCGTGTATCTGCCCAACCACTGAAAATAGGGTCGTCGGGCAGTCTCCGTATATCAAGCCTATACCTTTTGACAGGGGAGTTGTCAGAAAATTATTTTGAGGGGTGTTCATATGTAAAAACCGTCAAATATTGATTCCTTAATTTATACCGACCATCAAGTCTGCCTTGTAAGCAGTCAATAAGCCGAATGTGCCTAGTAAAAAGACGATCCATACACTTGGACCCATACACTTGGACACTCCAACCCATTCCCCAACAATCGATTATTTTTAGACGTGTACTATCAAATCTCTTAAAACATTACCTACTTAAAACATAAAAAGCTTGGCTAGTCAGGCTTATTCTGCTGTCTTCCTTGACAAAAATTGTTATGCGCAATTAGCTCAACAGCTAGATTCCAAATCGTTCAACACTCTCGGTATTTACTATGGTTTTACTGGTGTAATATGGATACCTAAAACAATGTTATTAGGGCAATTTCACTTCGAAAGAAAACAAAGAAATACCCAACTTTGACATTTCAGGAGGGGGAAATGACTGGCCAGTTGTACCGATATTTGGAAGGAGAAAACGGGCGAGACAGGCCATCTATGCTGAACCATCCCAAGACTTGAAATACAACAGCAATCAAGAAATCAGGCAGTTTGGACAAAACAAACGCAGGTCTGTAGGATTTGGGAAGAGTGGCAGTGATATCTCGTTTGATGAAAATATAGTGCTTGATGACTTGGAAAATGACGACCTTTTTGGATTAGATACCGGAGCAAGTATCAAGGAAAGTTCTGCCAAGAAGTTCGATGGCGGGGCCTTACAAAGAAGTGCGAGGCAACACAACATGAACGAAACCATGCTGATCCAAAACCAATCACAAACACACGAACAGCCAAAGCAGAAGCTAGGCTGCGAGGGTACTCAGGTTATATCTTTGGCATCAAAAAAATATCCTCATTTTCGCCCAATTGGGCCAAGTTTAGGAACGCTCCTGGCAAGAAAAAGCTCCATTGACTTCCATACGAACCTCATGGAAAGAACAGGAAATCAAGAGAGCTTAACGAATAACACAACTCCGAACAGGGAAAGCAGTAATAGCAATGCATCTGAGGTTTGATTTGACTCCCATTCAGAATTAAAGCTATGTGTAAACGTTGGGAAAATGTAAAGGTGGAGGGGCCCAGTTCTATAAGTCGAACTTGAATTTAGTGCTTCAAAACAGAACCTCTTTGGAAATAATTTTGCTTACCAAAAAAGTGGGGGACCATGGCCCCTCCGCCCCCTGTATATTGCCCGTTCCTTCTTACATTTATTGATCAGGTTTTACTTATTATCAAAGGATTAAGCGCACTACATGCCTCAAGCAACCAGCCATGAAATTACGGGGTATGTTGCAAGCAGCTGGACCACTCTTTTCCACTATTGGCATAAGTAATCGACATTATTCCGTTACACACTAATCTATTATAAGGCCTATCATATTATTTTCATTTAATACCGCAGATTGGTAGATATTTCCTTCTTGCTCCTTAAAAGCCCACTATTACCCCTGAAATTATTTTTCGAAGCTAACACTGACATTCATTGGTATCAAAGAAGTGAAAAGTCACTTTAGGCATAATGCATTGTTTCTCTTCGAAAGAAATCTGTCAGATTGTATCAGATTGATTCAAACTTTTAGACTTCAATAACAAACCTAATTCTTTTTTTATCTGTGTTTCTAACCGTCAATCAGTCGGGTGCACAAGAAAAAAAGCCACGCAAGAAAAAAGAACCACCACTACAAGACAAATCAACTGTTCCAAGAATGCTCACCATCGATATCAAAAGCGTAAAGGAAATAAAGATGAAAAAGAGGGACATTTTTGCTTTGTACGAGATATATGGTAGGCTTTCAGGTGCTTTTCACCCTTAACTTTTCTCTTATCAGAGAATCTTGCTTTTAAGAATAAGATTCATTAAAAGTTTGGTTAATAAATTTGTATTGCTGTCTACATGTTCCCATGCTGCGTGTTGTAGAAAAAGTCACGTTATACAGTCAATAGATTAAAAGCAATCAGAACTTGATTTACTCATAAAATATTCAACAGCACCCATTCCTCTCTGTTACATTCGCTATGCATTAGCAGCAAAAATTTATGTACAGTAAACCATTTTAAACCCTCACATTCACGAACGGTACTTGCGCACTGATAAATCTTAATTGATCAGTGTTAAAATTATAATAGGTGAAACTACCATTTTACTTTATCAGATGCAGTATGTCCAACAATTTATGCACACCATCGAATAAAAAACTATCATTTTTCCTGTCCGTTCAAACCATAAAAAATAACTGCTTAAGATTTCTAGCTTAATGATCGCAAATCGCAGATTTTCCGACAGTTAGAGGGGCTCGGTCGATTTTTTGTTCCCGTTTCTTTTGTACAGTGATATTGATTCTTATAACAAATCCTGTTCTCCTCCCCCAAAAACAACACAGAAAAGATATACTTGTAAGGTTTACAATTTTTATTTCCAGGAATTCTTGAATCGGCAGTGATTTGCCTGCCAGGGCAAGCAGCAAAACGATTCACAATAAAGGACAACAGCGGCTCGCTCAGGTGCGTTACCCCTATGCGACTGCGCACTCGTTATCACTGAAACAAACTCATCTCAAATCAAATCAGTAGTATAATAACTAAAATATCTGAAACAAAAAACCATTTTTCTTATACATTTTTTATAGTCGTTGAAAAATCTACATCTGTCTATTATAGTTTGCGTTGAAAGTTTAAAAGGTTAAAGAAGATATAACTTCAAAGAGTTATACGACAAAATAACAAAGATGTGCAGTTAATATTGCTGTTACCATGGTTTTGGCTTTTATTCATGCAATTAAAAAATAACTGATAACGATTAAAGAAATGAACTGCAAATCGTAACTAAAAAGTGTTGCGTACAACGCACAACGCCTGTCGCTTTAATTTTTCTAATCAGCCCAATTGTAGCCAGGAGGGGGCTACTAGATCACAGAAACTGAGGTTTATTCTATATGGTACTCATTTAGCACTCCTTTGCAACAAATAATGCTGCATGTAGGAATGAAAGAATTATAGAAATGTGGTACCAGTGGAAATAACTGACCACTGCTTTATATCTATAAAGATTATGTGACAAAACTGTGCATTAAAATCAACCACTTATCAGTAACACAAAAACGTATTAGATACTGCATAGAAAAAAGTCTTTTCAATGATATATGTTCCCGACGACTTCCCTTAAATCCAAATTTTATCTTTTTCAGGTGCATTTTCTGGGAAATTGTAAGTTCACATTCATCAAAGTTTATAAACAGAGAGCTGTGACGCTTAATGCCGCCCAAGAAGTGATTACTTAAAGCTTAGGAAAGTAGTATGGAGTGTTAATGTAAACTACTGCATAAGAAATAAATGCATAAATTTGCAGATATATGTCATACATACTTACACAGCTGAAAAATTTGATCTTGATTTCGAATTTTTGAGATTTTGAGAACTATTCTCTCAGGTATGGTTACGTAAAATTCCGAATAATATATTAATAGTAATGAATTAATAATAAAAAGGAATAATATATTAAAAAGTGAAAACCCGACAATTTACAGTTGATTTGTATGAAATAATAATAAACATTTTGTTTATCAGGATCGACCGTTTCCACAAATGCGGAGGGGGACATCAGTGAGGTTAGTAAATTGTATTACATAGAGCCATTTGGCCGCCTAACGTTTATAGCACAACTAGACACAATAAGTCCTAGGTTATCTACTGCAGGATTTCCGAAAATGAAAAACCAAACGGAGTGTGCCTGCAAGTTCAGCTTAATTTAACAGTTTTGCATTGGGTCTATATATTATGTGATTGCGACCAGTAGTGTGACGTTAAGCAGAGTGACTTAAATAGACTGAAAGATGACACACATTGTGCTGCGACAATGGGAGACAAAAATTCCATTAACTTGATCGACTAATGGTAAACTAGGTGACGTATGAAATTACTTTGATCAACTAATTTTCCAAATCTATATTTTTCTGGACATAGAAAAAACAACTTCATGTTCTTTACTGAAAAGTAGCAACCCTTAATAAAGCAAAAAGCAAAAAAATAGATTTCAAAACTTTCAAATTTCACCAGGACTAGTAAGCAAACAAACAAGCAAACAAAGATCTAGTATGCTAACAAATATCAAACTTCCTTAATTAATCATCACTAAAATTATAAATTTTGCTACAGGTGCATTGGCCGTTTTTCCAACAATGGATTTCAGTGTCTGAAGATACGTCCATCTGCTCAGTCAGAAATCAGTTACTGCCAAGTCCTACAGATGCAATCTAAAGATGCCCTTCAGAAATGTCTGGATACAGACATGGAATACTCAGCTGGATTAGTTACATAAACTTCTCAAAATGTTCTCTTAACACAGTTGCATTAATCTCTAATACTTACTTATTGTTGGTGAAACTGTAGCATGTAGCAGCTTATAAAGTTTTCAATTATTTGTTGTGTATAATTCAATTTATCAAATGAATTTATATTTCAAAAAATGTCATAAAATGTTTTATTACAGTAACACATAACCAAAATGATCACTTTTTTCATCAATTGAATGGACCAAGAGACTTTGTTTAAGGTAATGAATGCAGAAAAACATATAATTTTATTGATGAATCTTGGTTAATAGAGAGGTTACAAAAGATAAATAACTGACATTAAAATTTTTTGAAAACTTTTCATTCTCCCTACAATTGAATGAACAGCCTCAGAAAGAGATTGTTTGATCATCATAGCATTCAAATATAGTTTAAAAAGTAATCAATACATTTGAATTTAAAGTTATATGACATAAATGTTAAAGAATTTAAAGTTAAAGAATTTATGTGACATAAATGAAAGTGAGTCCTTTATCCACTAAATTAATGCTGTTCATGGCTTTACCCATTACTGATGTCGAAGTAAATAACAGTTTTTTCGCATGAGCTGTAAAAAGCACAATGCAAGACAATCTTGCTGTTAGTTAAAATTAATCTTTTCTAAAGCCCATGGTTGACTTCCCACAGACAAGGGTATGAGCCATAGGGGCAAATGGTAACTGCAAATAAACTTTGTAATGACACCTATCATGACCTTGATGAAACATCTCTGGACTTGTACTGAATTCCATTCATTTTGAGATCTCTAATGACATGATTTGGCAGCTGACCACTAACAGACACTGCATAGCAACCAGGTTTGAGTTTGTCTGAAAGCAATAAAAATTATAATGTTAGATCTGGTGCCACTAAAGCCTATGCAATCAAAAATATTACAGATAAAAAAGCTGCTGCAAAAATAAAATCATTCATATATTCTTGATTTTAAAGGTTATTTTTCTAGTTCCTATATTACTATTCTTTAAGGTCCTCGGAAGCAGTTTCACACAGTGGTGGGCACCTGGGGGCAAGGGGGGTCACTTCAATGCTTTAGAGGACAATTGTATTTTGTTCTGAAACAATGGGATCATCTTAGTAAAACAATAGGCTTGCCCCCAATATTTAACCAAGTGTCTTCCCCTGGTTTCACACTATGCTGCTGCCTGAAGATCAGAGGCAACAACTCATCTTTCCTTCATACAGTCTTTCAAACTTTTCAATGCATTGCCTTAAAGCCTATTTTCTTTCAACACTAAAATTAACAGACTAGATCATATCTAGCTCTTAATTCTTAGGCACACCTTCCCTTCCCTTGCTAGAGCTTTGCTTTTGGCAACTAGGTTTTCACCTAATGATACTGACTAAAAAATACATCTATTCGGGAATACATCTATGCAGTAACCAAAATTTCTCCATAATTTATCAGAGAAATGTTCTCTACAGGAACTATACTGTGTTGTGTACAATATTTTTCAGATTATTGTAGTGTATTTGAATAGAGCTTTGATCAATGTTCAACAGAAGTGATTCAAGAACACCACAAATCATAACAAATTGTAGAAAAAATTACAAATAATTGTACACACCTATCCTCTTCCATCTGGCTACCCAGCTGTCTTCTGGATTTATCATTGATATAACACTAGTTGATAACAATGAACTGGTTAGTTATTATGAAACTTTGAAGAACAATTACAAATTGAATATTGCTACCTTATTGTGTAAATAAATTTTATGGCAATAAAATGTTAAGACATGAGACTTTATTACTGTAGAACTAATTCTGCTGAACTACCTTGCTATATATTCCATCAGATATATAAAGTCTCTTTAAACTGACATAAATTTGTTCCGATTATGAAAAGTTTTTCTATCTTTAGAAGAAACAAGCTCACCCATCAAAATTTGAACTTGTACAGGTCATGACAAACTCCCTGTCATTTTTCATGTGTAGAAAGCGTTCACAGTTATCACAGCCATCTCTTTCAAACTGATCAATGGTCTGAAATTAAGACATAGTAAATAAACAGGTACCAAATTTAACAATATAACTAGATATTAACTATATTTGTCCTAAATGGACCTCAAGTGTAGTCTGACAGAATGATTTCTCAGTAGGAATTACAGGATTACAAAAATGACAATTATATAATTTGTATCAGCAGTTTACACCACTTAAAGTATTTGACCAGTCAGCTAAATTATTGGCCCAATTCTTAGATATGGCTATGTAAATGAATGTAAAATGAAATTTTAGTAAGAAAAAAAATAGTAGCATCAGGAAATAAATACAATAAATAAACAAGCATATTAGAATTTGCTCTGAGAAGTTACAGGGGAGAATTATTTTCAAAAGCTGAAAAAGTTATTTTCTATGTCCCATTGTAAAAACACCAAACATAAATGAAGCCAAGCAAATGGTCATAGAGTTGTTATGCCAGGCATGTCATTCATATGATGAAATTTCATGAAGTCTTTTTGCCATAGAATAACCAAGCAATGAAATTTGTGAGAGGGACAAAAGAATTGCCGCAAGGGTTGTCAAGCTATGTTTGTCGAACGAAAAATGATTGCATCTGACAAAGAAAGCTTAATTTTTAAGCTTATAACTATACTCAAAGGCAAAACAGAGCCAAAGTGACGAAGGAACGACCTGCAACCAACTGGGATGATAATTTCTTCCTAGATGAGCATAGATTTGATTTAAAAATATGATTCTGGAGTTCTCTGAGCTTGCAAAACAACCAAAAAGAACACATCCAAAAGTCCATTTCCATCAATCTCAAGTGAAGGGAGGAAGTTCAGTAGTGGTCTGGAGTTGCATCAGGCCTAATTGCACTGTTATATTTTTTACTAGGGTTGTCTCCAAGAAAACCTTCCCAAAATGGCCTGAAAGATTTAGGGATAGGTCAGCCTTTTCTTTTTTAAATGAGTCAATGCTCCATGTCACATAGAATACACATTTTGTGCTGCCAACAAAATCCTCTTCCGGGGCTTTATCAAAGTCAAGATCTGAATTTAATAGAAAATGCTTGCTATGGCATCTTTTGCTACATAATGGACAACTCAACAAATCTGGATCCACTGAGGACTAAGCAACAGAACTGACATTTTGGCAAATATTTCCCATCATTTTGTTGAATATTTTGATACATCAATTCCTCCCGGGCTGCATGCTGTCTGTCTGTCTTGTTAATACCCCCATCAAATATTTAAAGTTAATTCATAAGTAAAATGAATTCAATGGACTTAAATTTTAGAAATGTGGTTACTTTATACTTTCTTTTTTTTATGATGAATTGGCTGAGATCCTGAAGTGATAACCATTGCATTGTCAGCCTATTAACAAAACTAATTTGCTTTAACTTGACCATGTACTGATGCATTATTTACTTCCGTTCTAATACTTCTGGCAGGGAAGTGTAAGTGGAATTGTGCCATCCGGATATCATAAAATTCTGACATATCATATCTCGTATTATTTACCTTTTAATTTATAAGATTAAGAAAAAATATCATGTAATATTCAGTGAAATGTCGAATATATAGTTATAAATACCTTAATCATTGAACAGACAAGACATGCTCGGAGTCCCCTCAGTTCTTTAGGTATACTTTCAAACGACATGCTTTAGATTCAATGACACTTCTATTTTCTTTTTTCGTGAAGGACACTGGGAGCACTTATGCACCAGCCTCTTTATGATCGTTCTTTTGCAATTCACTTCAACAAAATTGTGGTATACGAAATTGGTTACCCAAAATGGCGTCAACAAGTGACAGATTTCTCAATTTCAACATTGGTGTTCTTGGACATGTTGATAGTGGGAAGACATCATTAGCTAAGGCAGTCAGCACCATTGCATCCACTGCTTCATTTGACAAAAATCCACAGAGCAAGGAAAGAGGAATCACATTGGATCTTGGATTCAGTTCATTCGTAGTAGATGCGCCAGAACATGTGGCCAAACTAGGATACAGCAAATTACAGTATACCCTGGTTGACTGTCCAGGGCATGCCTCACTGATAAAGACAATAATAGGTATGGTAAACTTTTTGTTTAATGCCCCTGTTATTTTAACGCCGCCTCTAGTTTGTGCGGCCCGTTTAACCCATCAGCTGAGTGAATAAAGAAACTTCCCCTTCTCGATGCCTGCCTCTTTTAGACAACATAGGAACATTAGTGGGATAAAAGCAGAGATCATAGGACTCATTGCTATACAAAAGATTTGAATAGCACGGAGGCAAGATTTTTGCTTGATTTTTTCAATTATTTCTTAATATTTCCATGAAACGCCATGTAATTATCTGAACCACTTATGCCACCCACACCTTTTATCTAGATAGTTAATGCTTCTATTCAACGTCCCTTTAAAGCAGATGTTCACAAGGCAGAAAAAACCGTGCAGGCCCCTGTCAGCTTTAGGTGTCAGAAAGGCACACAGATAGATGCAGCACAAGTGCATGACCCTTTTGCAGTGATTTTTCTCCATTCCCTGTCACTATAAACCAATATCTTCCTGGAATCATGTTTTTTTTGTTTTCTTTGTAGCTTCTTTACAAACTGTTTCAAATAAATGGAAAATCATTTGGTTATTCCATAAAAATTTCAACTGTTTTTATTGGGAATCCCATAGCAAGTTCTGGCAGAAAAAATTCACCTTGAGAATGCAGTTGCAGGATTTGACTGTTGCTTTAGTAATATTTCTAGAAATTTAAATGGATTCCACTTGAATTGTCAAAATTGATGAAAAATACCCCTTGGACATTGGTTCGGATACATTGGTTAGGATACCAAATGTTGAAATAATCCATCAAAGGAGAAATTTCTGATGATTTTGAAAATGTATCTTTCCTTCTGAAGGTGGAGCCCAAATCATAGATATGATGATGCTGGTTGTTGATGTAACAAAAGGTATGCAGACACAGACTGCAGAGTGCTTAATAATTGGGGAGATACTTTGTGACAAAATGATTGTGGTTCTAAATAAAATTGATCTATTGGATTCAAACAAGCAAGCTGCTGCCATAGAAAAGGTAACTAACATATGACTTCTCACGGACATAGCTAACTCATCTTACGCATATATCATTACAGTTTATAACTTTGAAAGAAGATTAATTTTATTGTTTTCCTTCTTTTTATTTAAAGAAATTCTTTTTTCAGGTTGGTATAGATAAGCAAATTTTTTGCTTATCTATATTGGCCAAATATGTGTCTGTATTTAAATTTAAATCTATTTGTATACACAGATGAAAAAACGCATGCTGAAAACACTGGAAAACACCAGATTTGCGAACACCATTATTGTTGCTGTAGCTGCTAAGCCTGGTGGCCCAGAGAGTACAGAAACTGAATTAATTGGAATCACAGAGCTGATCAACTGCCTTAACCAAAGTTCATATGTTCCTGACAGAAACTGTGCAGGTCCCTTCATTTACTCTGTTGACCACTGCTTTTCAATAAGAGGTCAAGGAACAGTAATGACAGGAACTGTTTTAAATGGCACTGTCAATATCAATGACACAGTTGAAATCCCTGCACTCAAAGTTTCGAAAAAGGTAAAATCAATGCAAATGTTTAAGAAACCAGTCCAAAAAGCTGCTCAAGGAGACAGGGTTGGTATTTGTGTAACTCAGTTTGATCCTAAGTTGCTGGAGAGAGGTCTTGTTTGCACTCCTGGTGCTTTACCAACATTATATGCAGCTGTTATTAGTGTATCTAAAATACCTTATTTCAAAGGAAAATGCGAAACAAAGTCAAAGTTCCATATAACCATTGGTCATGATACTGTTATGGCTAAGCTAACATTTTTTGGCCCAAAAGATCGCTCTGATGGCACAGATTCTAAATGGGATCTGTCCAGTGAATTTAGACATGAAGATGAACTATTGGATACCACACAAACATTCAACTTAAAACAGGGCGCTAAACCTGCAACCCAGTTTTTACTTCTTGAGTTTGAGAAACCAGTCACTTGTAGTGAAACATCTCTTGTGATTGGTTCTCGTCTTGACACAGACATTAATCTAAACACATGCCGCCTTGCTTTTCATGGCAGAATGCTTGAAATGATAAAGGTAAAAGAATATCCTCAAACATTTTTGCCCAGCCTCAAGATTTTCAAAGTCAAATGTAAAGAAGGGATTGTTGACAGAATGATGGATGAATACTCTGTGATAGTTAGGTCACTCTTTAAGAAAGAGACAAATTTACAAATGTTTCTTAACCTAAAAGTTACCTTGTCAACCGGAGAACATGGCTTCATTGAAGGTGGTTTTGGGCAAAGTGGGAAAATAAAAGTAAGAATACCTGATGGTCTTAGTCAGAAAGCAAAATCACAACTTGCTTCAGTTCAAAAGAAGAAAGGGAAAGGAAAACTAGAAGACACACATACAGCAAATGAAGATGAAACTACTGAAAAAATTAAGATGAAACTTGAATTTAAGAAATATATTTTTGATATAAAACATAAAATTATTCAAAACTAAGTAAATAAAGTAAATAAGGCAAATTATGCAGGAGTTGGTGTAAAGAAAATATGAAGAAAATTTTTCCTCTATAGTGAAACTTCAGATCTCTTTTCATAGAATTTGATTGTAATTATTTTTCTAGCGGAATAAAAAGACCTTTATGATTGTGGTAAATGCTCACCATTTACAATTCCTTAAACTCTGATATACTTTCATCAATCTTGACTGTAGTAAAAAAATAATAAAAAATTCATCTCTACAGTAGAATCCCGTTATAACGTTCTTGGTTATTACGTACTTTCGGATATAACATACTGGTGTGCTTGGTCCCGGCAAAAGGTTTGCTTGGTTTTAGTCAATTCTTACTTACCCTGGTTACAACGTACTTCGGATATAACATACTTAATACGCTGGTCCCTTAAAGTACGTTATAACGGGATTTTACTGTACTTTCTATATAAGCAAGTTATGAATCATCGCTGGTACATTCAATTCAGAGGTAACAGTATTCTCCCGAACATCCCCTTTAAATACCTTGCTTTTACACCATTCTAAGAAAGAGAGCAAATGAAAAAGAAACCCACTTCTGGATGTAAATTGCAATTAATAACCAAACATGTCTCACAAAAAACATAGTAGAAATTTACATGGAAACATACAAATCACCTAAATGCAGCTGAAATTGCTTTACAAGAGATCAAGAATGCTGCATGGGTCATTTTGTGAACCAGAAAGTGTCCGAATTAGCACCTGAACTTGATTACTTGGAATCAGTACACCTGAAAAACAATTTTTAAAATCAATCTCTTTTAAAATTTCAGATATCTATATATGCCTAAGTAAAATTTGAGAATGATATTCAAAAATTCTACATATGGTTTATTTTCAAAGTGGTGAGATTTCTCTTGCATCTTATTTTTTCGGTAGTAATAGCAGGTTGGTATTAGTATATAAATCCATCGTTTTTGTGATATCAAAAGATTAAAATGCTTTATAAAATAAAACATAGTACAAATTTGTTGGAGCCACTTATAGGTCCCAAAAATGTGTGGACAAGGGGTCAAATTCAAATTTCTAACCTAAAGGTAAAATGAGGACAGACTTGAATAAGCACTGCCCTTGATTTAGCTCCTTGCCTTGTATTCATTTGAAAAATAAGCATTGCGTCATTGATTTATTTTAAAAATTTGTTGGTTATTGTTAACATAAAATGAATATGACCCGAAATAAATAACCTCTGAATGCTTACCAACAATTTTAGTTCCATCATCAAGCCTGACTCTGATTATCTGCATTTTTCCGCTCGAGCCTGACTGATTTGAGAGGATTACTCCGATTTTTGTCCATATACTAAGTACAGAACCAGCAAGTACATATACAGTCTTCCTCCTCATTCCAACCTCACAACCAAGGCCTAGCTCCTTCTTTTTACATTTCCCTTGCCTAGACACAATATAAAGCCATTGCTATAATAATGTTAAACAATGCAATTGGGTTAAATTAAAACATTTACTTAAGCATCATACTAAATGTGATAACCACAATTCTTTTCACAAGACACAGGCGATCCCACACACCTCCTCCAAAGATGTGCAAATTTATTTGCAAAAAAATGCCAAAACCACATCAGATTATAAATTATGCGCAGTATTAGGCAACAAAAGTAAACATAAAAACTCCTGACCCTGAATAAAAGTAAAAAAGTTGTTGCCAGTTTTAACCAATTGCTAAATGTCAGGCTGCTATATGCCAAATATTGCCATGCAATCTCACTGACTTCTAGCAGACATGATAGTAGATATTCATCAAAAAATATCTACCATTTGGTTGGATTACCACTGTCTTTTCCTATTCCGTTTAAGATTGACTCATGGGTGGCACCTATTTGAGAATCTCTTTGGGTCGGTATTTGCAAAGGATTCACTTTCAGAAATCAGCAGAAAAACTGGAAATAAATGACCTAAAAACAAAATTACGAAGCTCTCGCCACTCACCAGTAAGCATGAGAGCAATGGCTTTCAGAAAATTGGTATTGGTCTTTCCACAAGTGCTCTGCTTCAACATCGTGTATCTATAAACAAATGACACACAATCAGTTTGACCAACATTTAGCATTTAAGTAAAACAATCCATGGTCAAGGTTTTTATGAACATGTCCCCTTTCTTGCATTTTGCAGATGTTATACAAAAAACCTAACAAATTACAGGTACCTAGGAAAGAAAAGAAAAGGAATAATCTAAAGGATAAAATGAGTTTTCATTGTTTGACGGTGCTACTTATCAAGTAGAGATATATGATATAACTGTAGACTAGTGGCTTTTGAATAAGGACCATTGTAGACCATATGTCTTTATTCCCAGAATATAAACAACTTCTGAAGAGCAAAAGCATGGAAAATGATCCAGAAAAAAGTGCTGATGTAAGGCTGTTTTACACAAATCTGTAACAAGAAATTGATGCTAAAAATAATTAGATACTATAATTTAAAAACAAAATAACAATGCATTTCAAATGGAAAAAAAGATAAAATATCAGGTAGCCAATAAAGATTGTTTTAAAAAGTGATATTTTTATTTTTAAAGGAAAATAAAAAAAATTATGACTATATGACTATATGAAACATATGACTATCATTATCACCATTACTTTGATGCTATTGAGGAGGATTGAGAAGACGTCATGGTTTAAGACTGATGAGGGTGATTATGATTATTATTGTTATTATAATTGACAATGATGGTGATAATGATCATCATTATCATGATGATGTTTGAAACTGAGTTCCGAACAATGACATCATAAAAATCTGTTTTTTTGGAATCTTTAGCTGTTGGCTGTATAACCTAAAGAACATGACCAAATCACTCTAAAAGTGTAAAATACCTTAAATCGGTTGCAAATTAATAGAGATAGGGCAAATTCACATTAAAAAGTATGTCATAGTGCTCTTTTGCACAATGTGGTCCAAAATAAAAAATTTTATAGAAATATTTTCATGACGTCATCACTTTCGAACATTTTTGTCAGTACCTTTTCAAACTTCCTTTGTATATCTGATAGCTGTTCTTGTTTGGGTTGCATGCCGATATTTGGGCGGTACAACGTGTAAAGCTTTTTCTTAGAAGTAACTGGGGCTCTTTTCACAAGAACAACAGTCCTTTTTCCAAGACGTGTTGTGTTTGTCTGATAGAAGCCTTCTTCTTGGTATGAGCAGCTTAGAAAAATATCGTATACACGATGCCATGGCAGTCCTCTTTCAACGCTTACCTGTTGATGGAGAAATATGTAATTGTTGCTTGTAAAAACTATGAGGCTAGAGGTGCTTTAATAATCAATATGGAAAGAAAATAATGCACTTGAGAAAGTGAAAAAGCAAATTCTATTTAAACATTAATTGGATTACCAAGCATATAAAAACTGACACTGGATCAAAAGATGCTCCATTAACATTTTCTTTAAATGACTGTATCAGTAATTAATTGATTCGATCAGAGGCAGAGACACAACTGTTTGTTTGGGGGGGCAGCCCCGATAAATAAGTGAAAAAATAACTATATTTTACAAAATAAAAGTATTTTGCATATACTGCTGAAGGTTTTTGGGGGGGGCAAGGCCCCCTGGTATCTCCGTGTTTGGCTTCGATTCAAAATACCTTTTGTAAAGGAAAGTTTTTAAGCATACAGAAACTAGTGAAAATAGGAACATTTTTTACTTTTAACTATGTGTATAGGATAGAGGTATAAACAACTGCAAATAGAATTTGAATTCCATCAATCAATTGAACCAAATCTACTCACCGTTATCAGCTCATTTGACACTTGTCCAGAAGAGGACGAGGACACAAATGTTTTCACATCAAGCTTCTTCACAGATTCACCTTGAGAGCCAAGATCTGAAAATGGATGTAGCAGAATTGCCAGTTAATTCGGAACTCAAAAACATTTGCAAAAGATCTGTTTCCCACAAGTCACAAATCAATATCAAGTTTTGGGAATACACTTATTTTTACAGGAGAATATGGATAAGAGAACATTTAATAACAATATCATCTTCACACATCAGACTTTAAGTCCCATGAAAAAAGTAACTTATGCCATGATTATCATTTTCGTCTCTCGTGGCTCTGTTCAATGTTGCTCTTAATAGGTGTATCATACAGTGCTCCACTTCATAAAGGCAGCGCTGTGCTTGTTTTGGCCCGTACAAAATGCAGATTTCAAGTTGCAACTCAAAAGTTTAATGCTTAATGTTATCAAAAAGGAACTGCATTAGGATCGTTAGGTTCTTGATGCTTTGAAATTCAGATATGAAGGAGAACTGCTAGCCTAGGATATCGTTCAAGCCTATGAAGACGCAAGCCTATGACGAAAGTCTCTGCATCAATTTGCGAAAACACACAACAAAAAAGCCAGTTTGATTATTAAGGCTAACAGATAAAATGGCTACAACTTGTTCACATCAGTATAATGTAGGAAAAAGAAATGTCAAGCAACCAGATATACATACCAACAATGCCCTCATCCCAACTTCCCCGCTTCTTGGCTTCTTTGATAATATTGTTCATCGTGTCAATGAAATACGAAAACAATGCATTTTGTATGCCTACATTTAAGCCAAGTATCCGGTTTAAGAATCTGGAAACTTTCGAATAATCTAAAAAATAACGCATATAAATAAAAACAACAAAGTCATTAAAAATACGTTCGTTTTAGTTTTAATTTTTGATTATTTGACTTGATTTTTCAGCGCTTCAGTAGGCCTTAATGAAGTAATTTACATATGAAATTGTACATAATGTTGTGGTTCGCTTAATTATTCCAATTTCGCTGTTTATCGCCTCAAGAACAAAGGTTTCTTTACTTTTTACCTCCATCTGCTAACCACATTTACATTCAAAGTATCTTACATTCAAAGTAAAAGACGATTGAACCATTACGTAGAATGTTGTTCCTCTGGTGAAAATATTTTGAATTTCCTGTGATCCTTACCTTTTTCTGTGAATGTTATTGAGTTTTGTGGTCCACGTAAAAATACTCCAACACCAATAAGACCATCTTTAGTGTCTGTAGTTAAACAGAAATCTTCATCAAAATCTTTGAGGTCAGTACGTTGAGTGCAGAGGTAGAAGATAACAAGAAAAGAGTCAAAAGAGCATAAGATTAACAAACAAATGCTATATATATATTAAACAGAAAACTTCTTACCTTCTAAGAAGTCTCCTTCGTAATCTAAAGGATACGGAGCTAACGACTTTTCAAGCCCCAAGACAGATTTTAATGTAACCTCTAGAGCAGTTCTTCCATACTAAGGAGAAATCAAAAGAAATAGAGGAAATCATCTTTCTTCGTGATTAACGATAAAACCAGCAAAAAAAAGAATTTCCTTCCTCATCATTAATCCAAAAGGACAAAATAAGGATATGCTGAGAAATTATAAGAAATCCAGTTCATTGCTTGATCAGCAGTTAAACTTGTACACAACCTGCAATTTCTCTGAAAGTACACACATGCATGCACTATTTCCTTTCAAGCAGTGGAGAATACAAGAAAGAGCAACATGTGTCAAAACATTTTATTTTTAAAGCAAGGTTAAGGCTAATTATGATTAGTATTTGTAGTCTGATACTCGCGTAATGTCTATTGTTGTCTAAAAACATTAAAATACTTGACAATGGGTAGGGTTTCATGAATCAAGTATCTAAAGTTACCTTCGTATCAAAATTAAAACAACTCAGGTCTCTGGACTCAGTAGCTCGTCTGTCACCATGAGTCAATGCACCCTGCAGGAAGTAACACAAAGGATAAGATAGCTTGTGGTTCACGACATTAGCTACAACGAACGAAACTGGCCAACTAAGCCATCCAGTTTAGTTATGCTGGCAAAAGGCCAAGGCAAGGATCAGTGGTCATCAGACGTCTTGAAATTTTCTTAAAGAAACATTTTAGTTGAAAATATGATTGACGATATGACTTTCAAAGTGTATATTCAAAATTGCCTTGCTTAAGTAACCTACCCACAATATATTTTATCAGTTTACTGGACACAATTTGAAATCAGCTTTTGCACGTTAATAGGGTCTATTTAGACGTTCACTTGAGAGACAAAAAAACTAACCAAACTTTCTAGTCTTTTTGCCACAATTGATGCGAATCGCCTTTCCCCTGCAAGTTCGGATATAAGGAACAAATATTCCGGAGCAGAGACTTGATTTGAACGATGCGAACGACCTGAAAACAGTAGTGATAAATGATAACTCTTAATTCACTCTTCGGGAAGTTTTTGCTACGAAAAGGAACAAAGCAGCGCTTGATTAGGAAAGTTGAGATTATATCAAGCTTAAGCAGGAGTGTATTAACTAGAGTGTAGTAAACTGTCTATTAAATCGATTTACTGACAACAACTCGTTAAATACAAAATTTTTGCCAAGAAGCTATCAAAGAGGCAAAGTTCTACCAGGGTGGAAAACTAGAACTAATAAACAGGATCCAAAAATAATATTCATCTTTTTTTGTGTCTTTTTCAAGTTAACGTTAAGATAAGATCGATAGATAAGACAATTTAACGTCATAAGTGTAATGTTTTGTTCAGCGAAAAGACGCTAGGACCCAGACCCTAGATGTTGTTATGTTAGTTGAGTTACGTAAAGTTATGTTCGAAGCACACCATCGTTTTGAGTTATCTACAATCTGCCTATTAGGCCACCATAAACATAAATATAACAATAAGACAAGCCTGTTAAGAAAAAAACAAATTTCACTCGATGTTATATTATAACTGGTTTGAGAATAACAATCATGCAGAGGTGGAAAAAGTGGCGTTCAAACTACATAAAAAATCAACGTTAATAAAAACCCAATCTGCACCAGGGTAAGGTACAGTATGTTTTTTATGAGGACCTAGAACTTAGACTGCTTACGACAAGAGATTCACCCTTCGAAAACACATTTAAAATTGGTCTATTTGCTGCTATTACTGGGCTAACTCTAAAAAGTGTGTCAAACATTTTACAAAGAGTGGCATATGTGCCAATGCTACAAAGAGTGGCATAATTTTATAACCATCAACTATCCTGTTTCATTACCAGAGTGTTTTTATCACGTAGATAGATTGTATCGACTCAAGTGAAAGTCTTTGTATTACCATGCTTATCAGTATTTCATTAGATATTTCAGGCATGAAAAAGCGCTAGAAATGCTTAACGGTAAACTTGACCAACCAAATTGCTGGATAGCCTTGTCAGCACTCCACGGAAGCTCCAGCGTGATGTGAATTCGTCTCCTTTGATTCTAGAATTAAATCGAATTTAAAACAAATTGAACTAGCCATTTTAAATCTCTTAGGGTAAGGTAAGAAAAAATAACAATGACAAGAAGACTATAAGAAGGCAAAACTAACAAATCTCGATTCGCAATTTTCAAACCTAAGCAACGTTCAGAAGGGTTTTACACATACAGTTAAATGTCCCTGTTTTTATATACAATATCGTTTGCATCTAACAGTGATGGAGATGTCAGGGCAAAGATTTCTTAAATGCCAACAAAAACATCCCAAAAAAGTCTTTGAACTCAGACTCTCAATGTCGAATGTACTTGCATTTTTGTTAAAGATTCTCTTTTGTGTTGATAAAATCATTCAAACTTTTCACTGATTCAAGACTGACAGGAAATTTCTCATTCACGGAAAATCTATAGCATCATAAAGAGTTGCCAACACAGAATATGTCCAACCAAAAACGTGCTGGCTTGTTGAGGGGAAGGCTGGGCCCCCTGAAATATCATTGAAGTTTAACAAGAGGGCTTAGCCCACGAGCCCCCTCTCCACGGCACCCCTGTTTGAAACATGCTTTCTAATGCGACCTACACTACATTTACCTAAATTATGCGCACTATAACGGGGGAAAGGTTTGCTGAAGAAGTAGAATTCAGTAAAATTTTCAGAATATATACAAAAGCAAGATCAAGCCATTGGGGGTTCCAACGAATCTGGCAAGCACTTAACTTGTCATTTTGGTCTATTACATTGACTGCTTTAAAATCCAGCACACACTTTATGCTTTTATGAAAAATGCCTTCAAAATATCTTTGCAAACTATTTTAACTTCCAATTACGTTTCAAGCCCTTTCCCTATATGATTCTTATTTATCATAGCCTCACAATACAAAGTAAACACTACTTTGAGGTGGCACTGTTTATTGAAGAAGCTTGTGGTGAAAAGATTATGACCGTGGGCAAATAAATATTTGTTTCTTCTATTAACGTAAATATTTAGTCTTACATATTTAAGAAATAAAAACAAACATCTCACCTTGGCCCGCCTGTCAGCGTGTAACGAAATTCCTGAACTTGCAGCTTCAGAAATTATTGCCACAAACTAGGGGAAAGATTTGAAATCAATTTAATACCAATCAAGGCATGGCAAAAATTATTTCACTAGGAAATACTTTTCAATATGAAGATTAGTGGAACGATCATTTCCCATGTTTGCATAACATTCAGCACGTTAAACTGGTCAATTAAATCAGAGTTCAACCTAAAGATCTCCATCCCGATTCAATAAAACGTATCCAAAATACATTATAAGCAAAATCTGGCTGCAAAGGGCATTTCTAATTCAATTTACATCCACCATAACACTCACTGTTTGATACAATTTTTATCATATTTGCTTGTCACGACATGCACCATAATGGCTACATTTATTTTTCCAGAAAATGCTTTTGTCATTGAAACTGCTGTTCATTTAATTTTAACTCTAGCCCTACTGGTTGCACTAGGAAATGCTCTTTGATCAATAGTAGAATTACCTTTCCTCCACTCATGAATCGATCTTTCTCAGCAATGTTGAGCATTTCCAAGGGAACATCGTCTTTGGACCTTGACTCATAAATGAAACGCCCATCATCTCGCAGCAATACGCGATTCTTTCTACCAGTCATCTGCAATGTATTCAATACAATGTCATCAATTTCAGATCAATAAACGTATGTTCCAAAAGTTTAAGGGAAGCCAACAGCTAGAGAAACATTTCAGATGAGACATCTCTTGAATCACCCAGGAAAGTTCTTCAATCAATTCAAAATTAAAGATGTTTTGAATATTGTACAGAAAAAGGGCCAAAAGAAAGAGGCCAAGAGAGTTCGTAAAATAGCAAAAGGCAGTAAAATTGCATTTGAGCTTTTGAAGGTGTGAGACACGCTAACAGTTCTCTACCACGTTTTACAGCTACAGAAGTTCCACAAGGAGCACAGTCCTTAGCTGCTGTGGTTGTAGCTTGACACTAGGAAATATTACATGGAATACTATGTGAGAGCACTTTCCTACTTAAGGTGATAATTGATGAATTAAGCTTTTCATTATGATTCTCTTAGGAAACTCGCATAATCATCCAAAACAAACATATTCCAGATTATATAAGCCTGACTTTTGTTCGCCCCTTCTCTATATAGGTTACAATTTTAGGTTTTCATTTAAGGGTTTTCTTCGTTTCACAATGACAAAGCTTTACCCATCAGTGAATAATACAAAAAGGTTTTTACCTCTGCAACACGGTCAGGCCCTCCCAGCTCATCAATTAGCTCGTCCAATGTGTTGGGAGGTAGAAACGGTGCTAGAACATCTAGTTTCTCTAGAAGTTCGTTCTTCATGAGTGAACACTGCTCAGCAGCTGACAATGATGCAGATATGTTTTGGTTTAGCGATATCTGTTTAGTCAGTTGCTGAGATGAATTCGCCTTCTTGAGTCGGTTGCTTTTGAGCGCATCACTGCCACCTGGAAGGGAGTCTTATCTTACAAAACCAATTGGATAGTTGTGATGTACAATGTGTAATAAATATATGACTAAACAAGGTTGTGATGCGACCAAACTTGGTGCCCCAAACAGGAAAAAACAAGGGTCTTCTACCCCACCATGAGTTGGATTCACGAGGGCGTTCAAAAAGCTCTTGGACGCTCTACATAATCATCATTCGGACATTCGGAGTAAATGAAAATAACAGAACAAGGCAGTTTCATCTAATAATTCTCCAAATACTCTATAGCATTGTCTATGCACTGCTGCATGCGTTTCTTACATTGCATTGACCAACTTGGATGGGTTCCAAAAATTCCCTTATCGCGAGTGGAGAGACATCCAAGTCTGGCTCTTATTTGAAGGATGGAAACAAATGAAAACAGCTGGTAGCGAAAATAGTTCTACTAACTTGAGGCATCAGCCCAAGAGAACTGCTTGCCAAATAACCCAGCTGCATTGAGCACACTCAGACTATCTTCTGATGCACTGCTGTTCTTGTCCAACTTCTTTTTCTTTGTCTTCTTTTTATTCGACTTTGGTTCGTCAGAAAATGCTTTAAGCCAATTATCTATACAAAAGAAGAAGTAATTATCGCAAATTAAGAATCTCTCTCGCTTGTGGTACATAATCAAGATAAAGAATGTTGAACTTGCCAAGCCGAAGTGGTGCAATATTGCAAAATGGACCGATAATATTTAGAAAAATATGACTGCCAAAGAGGAGATATGAAATAAGTACGGAAAATATTGAGCAGGTTCGGAAATAGGAGTAAAGCAAGCAAACTGTGAGCCACGGAGAGGCCTTAAAAATATGAACTAATTGAATAAATTCCAAAGCTTTACTTTTCATCCATGTACAATCAAACCTAAGTTGCCAAAGAATTAAAAAGTATATTTTTGGTTTTAATTTTTCATAAATAATACTTTATCCTGTGAAGGGTAATTGGTGACCGACTGATCGCCTTTCCTATCTTTTAAGTTAATTTCAATCCGTTTTTTTATATAAACTTCATCTCCCGTTTATCTTTTGCTCGTTACCCAATGTCTCATAATCAGGTGCATAGCGCTATCAAAATAACACGGGGGCTACTGCGCAAAATGTTACAAAAAACAATAGCAAAAACTGAAATTGGCTTCTTTTCAGCATTATCAAGGGGGCTCAGCCTCCCCAGCACTACAACCTTGCTCATACTCCGAATAAAAAGGTCTTTTAAAATAGATTTGTCATCAGCCAGGCCTCTTATAGAAGCTGCTAACGCGGCAGAAGCAAACCCTTTCATAGTCATGAATTCAGTAATAGGACAGACGACAGGTTTTAAATCTGTTTAAAAAAGGCCTTTACTATAACCTGATACCACTTTAGTTATAAAGATCATTGTAATCGCTCTCTATTTTACAGCGGGCAAGCGTTACGCCCATAAATTGGGCTGTTCTCGAAAGCTTTGACTTGACAGAGGTTTGAGGGATGATGCTCCCAGCCTGAACGGCCATTACCAAATTGGTTATAGAGGACCACAAATTTTTACTTAAATACAAATTTTTTCATATCCACTGAGCCTACAAACAGTGGGAAAATAGCCATTGAATGGGAAAGATGACATATTCTATGCATTTTATATTTATCAACCGATGAATAAAAAGTCATAAGTTCAATCTCGTAAGACAGTGATTCAAAAGTTAAAACTCAAAAAGTTGCATGTTTATTTGTTAAAAACATCAAATATTGATTTTCAAATGTTAATGTAAAAAATTTTAATACCGGCTGTGTTTTGAAATTTTTCATGAAAGTTGTATACTGCGAAATTCTTTTAAACCAAGGCAAAGACTAAATCCCAGAGCTTTTAGAGACCCGCCAAGGCGCTAATACATAGCTACAGCACAAACTTTACACTTTTTTAATTAGGTTTAGGATACCGAATTTTGCCATGAGAATATTATCATACTTGACATTGAGTCTGCATTCCGGGAAATTTTGAAGTCAATACAAATCTACAATTTTCCAAACTCGACCTCTATTCTCAATACTTGTATAATATTTTCTATTTAATATTTGAAAGCGGAAAAATGTCTGGCCTTTGCATATTATAGAAATATAATTAGTGTTCCAGTGAGATTTCCCAGGGACTTAAATTCCATCTCTCCTCTTGGGATACTGTGTATAAACATTTTTGAAAATAAAAGATTAAAGATAAGAATAGGCGTCAAGGTAGAAGAGACAATCTTATCCAAATTACTTCGAATGCTCAAAATCGTCCTTATCCACAGCTTTAGAAAAGGAGCAAGCCTACTCCAAAGATGCATCAACAATGATACTGAAAACTCGAATATATTTCAAATGTTTTAATGTAAACAACAAGGGGCTCTTGGGTTCGTGTAACACCAACCCATCAGTATTTTTACAGGGGCTGCCACACCAACAGGGACATGCTACCTACAGTTGAAACAATGCAATATTCAAGTTTAAAATTTGAGGATGTTCGGCTCTTAGTAAATCTTCAGTTATCACCGCTTCTGCAAAATTTACAAAATTCTCGTTATCCAGATTTTAACCACAGCAATTACTGCATATTTCAATACAGCAACATTGCTAAGGTGGATGCTACGGGAAGCAATTTTGTTAAACCATCAATATTTGATTAGAGTGTTGCAACAGATTTGGAAAGGCTAGTTTCTTCTGACAGTGAGAATGGCGACACTGCATGAGATCGTTATAGGTTACTAAACCAAAAACCGTCTTATTTAACGTTGAGCTCTTAAGTCTACTTGAGGCCTGATTGGGAAATATATTGAAGCGAATTAAACTTCTTTCCTCTATTACTTCGGTTATAAGCCTCTCCGAATAGAGGTTGGAGACCCACTCAAAGGATAACACTAGATTTTTTATTATGACAAAAAAAACAAAATTTTGTCTTGGGTGTATCTCGAAATCGAATACTGAGAATTCTATATATATACTGCGACTTGAAATTGGTTAAATTTAAGAATTATTCAACAATAATAGCCAGGCTGGAAATTCATGGACAAATTGCCTTTTATCTATAAAAGTTTCTTGAGTAAGCAAGACGGGTGTGACTTCCGAGGAAAAAGTTGAGAAAAACTCATCAAGCTTGTATTGTGTTAGTATGTTTCGATTCCTATAATGTTTTTGTGCTGAAGGCAATTGCAAACATTTAAACGCTCTTCTAAAGAATAATTTAAGAAAAATTGACTATCGGCTCAGAAACTGAAATTTTTAGAATAACGTGGCTCAGTTAAATCAAAGGCATGCCTTCAACAAATTTGCTTTTCTCGCTGCCTGACACTTCCAAAACATTCCCATCTGGGGCACTTAAATCAAAGTGCATCAACATACTAACGTACTTTTTTGTCCGTCACGCCTTAGTATAAACGAACATGGATATCCATTGCTTATGTTTCAGTGCAACTTGAATCTATGAGTCGTAGCCGTTAAAGGGAAAGCAACGACTTAGGGAGCATGCAATAATCTCTCGATAATGTAGATATATACAGAAAATGATGCAAAAAGAATCCTACCTTCATCAGTATCAGAGTTCGATTCTGAGGACGAAGCAGCAACCTGACTATCATTATCCTCGTCGGAATCATTAACTTTGTCCAAAGAGGCTTCTTCAACGTCCACAAAACTGTCCGTTGCGTTTTCTGAATCTTCAAAATAAATGGAACGATAAAACAATAGATTTTCAACGATTAAACATCTTAGGAACACATTCTAAAGTCAAGAACTTTAATAAAGACTGCCCAGTTGGCTGCCCTGTTCCATTCTCGTTGGATCTTCGCTAAAAAACATCAAGAAATGAAACCAGAATAGCTCGCCTTGGGTTTTCATACTGTTCCAAAAATACTAGACAGATGAACTGCGATGGTAAGCTTTGGAGTTGGTTAAAGCTAAAAGCGATTTACTAATTTGGAAGCTATCGCCAAAATGCTTTTGTCACCAAAATGACAAGGAAAACCAAGCAAAACGGAAATATTCTATTTATTCGACTTTCCGCCAAGCAGTTAACGCAAAAATCAATTAGAATTTCTACACATAAAATGGTAGGGGTAGAAGTTGAAAGACTTAAAGGAAAAAATCCAGGCAGTTGAATTTATCAGTTGAAAAAGGTTGCGACAGGAAGACGGATATTTGAAAGTATAATGGAAATTCCACAGAGTTCACACGTTAGAATGACTGCTTCTAAAAGACGAACGAATATTGACAAACAATTGGTTAGTCTCCTTGTAAAGGGCACAATGTGAGATACTGTTTATAAATAAAATAATCATTGATAGGGAAACATCGATTTCAAGCGAGGCGCAAAGGTTGTGTGGGTACGCGCATAAGCATGCCCAGACACGCTGAGAGCGTCTATAAAAGGCAAGCAAGAGCGAGGGACTTCACTTTCGAGTGATCAAAGGCATCGCGATGGAGCAGAACCGACAGAGCAAGAGCGGAGGAGACGCGAAAAAACTTCGCCTGATTGACGGAGTGGTACTGCTCTTCGTTGCAGCTCTGGCGGCCTTCTCGATATTCCAGCAGGTGCAGATCCATCGGCTAAGCAAGGAACTGGCCAGTATGAGACAAGAGCATCAAAAAAGCATTAAGAATATGAATTTGAGCGAAAAAGGTAATCATTTAATCAATTATAGCATCTTTGCAAAATTAAGAAAATTCTCTTCGCTTTCCTCGTAATTACAAAAGGTTTTCTTTTCTCAGTTTTTCTGTAACCGTCCAAATTCCTATCATATCAGAAGGTAACTTAGTGAATTGTAAGTCACTCATGTACCTGACATGCAGTCATATTCTGGCAGCTCGATTGGCAATCAATGTGATCCGTATCAGTATGAGCTACAATTTTATGTAAACTTAACAATTACCAACTGTATATTATCAACAGAAAACTATAATATAGTTAAATATTGTTACGATTAACCTAGCAGCAAACAGAGCCACCCCGTACTAAACCGAAAATGTGGTTTTAAATGCTTCTATGTTCTGTATATTGTAACAAAAATTGTATGAGGAGTTCATTTATATTCAGTACATAATTGGCTAAGACATCGACGAAGTGCACAAAGTGTTGCCGAAAGTAACGAGGATTACCAAATCATACAGAACATGTTTAAGACACTGGAGATGTTCAAGAAAGAGATTGAACAACGACGAAAGAATGACGCTCGTGTTTGCAACAGAACAATCGTCTGCACTGGGGCCAAAGGGGGGCGAGGACCAGCGGGGCCACCGGGAGCCAAGGGTGAGCCTGGTTACACCGTCTTCGCACAATCAGCATTCACCGCTCCCCGCAAAGGCCAAAAAGGCGACATTGGACCAAGGGGACCGCCAGGGCCATCGATTGAGAAACCAAGGATACTTGCGAAACCGAGGGATGTGACAGCTCAAGAAGGCTCATCAGCGAAGTTTTCATGTGTGTCTTATGGAAATCCCAAGCCTGAAGTCGAGTGGATGTTCAATGGTGAGGGTGTGGCCGCTAAAACGGGGAGAATACGACTGGATGGCAATGGTGCATTGCACGTTGAAAATCTGGCGGCAAACGATGCTGGTACAGTCATGTGCACGGCAACTAACTTCCTTGGCAAAGTTACTGCAGAAGCCAAGATTGCTGTCCACAGTACGTGATAAATTATATCTTTTCTAATGTATAATAAATAAAAAATTTAACATCTGTTGCAGAGCGTTTTGAGAAATCTGAGACATGTCCTTTCGCCTGCAAAAAGGCAAACCCCTCTACATAACATTTAGCACAATCCCAAATTATCACCAAGATACGACATAGACGTGGTCAAAGCCTTTCTATATCCATCAGTCTTCAGTAACAAATAATGGTGCAATCAAAACAGACTGAATTCTAGTCAACCTTCATGACAACAGGAAAAAACAGGGGTGCACATAATGTTCTTTATGTTTTAATACTACAATGGTATATAAATTGCTCGGAATCACCAAGCTCCTAAAATTTTACCCTTCACCTAGCTCCTCCTTCATTGACGGTTGGAGAAGAAAGAGTCATGGCGGACCTCGGAAAGCAGGTCGAACTGACGTGTAGTGCTACTGGGATTCCTGCACCTTTGATCAATTGGAAGAGAATCAATGGCACCTTACCGGAAAACGCAGAAGTGACGTCAGCTGGTAGTCTTGTTATAAAGAACGTAAAAGAGAGCGACGAGGGGACCTATAAATGCATTGGGCAAAACGCAGCAGGGACGGCACAGGCGACCACGTTGGTGCTTGTCAAAAGTAAGCTGGTCTTTCATTTCCTTAACTTAAGGAATATTCGTGTCTGAATAAAGAACTATTACAAAACCTTAAATATTCGAAGTGGAATGGCCTTTGCATAGGATTTTTTAAGCGACAAAATTACGATTCAGCTCAGCGTATGCTTTGGTCATTTCGGTTCCACTCCACATGGGGCATGATGTAACCGGGTTTACTTTCATATTTCAAAAATAGGTTTGACGGTCCAGATGAAGACTACTTAATCCAAAAAAATTTTTTACTCCAAATTGTCTGACACGTTTTGGTACTTATTACCAATAACCACTTGCTGAATTATTATTCATACTTCACAACCCTAACATTCAAGGCAGCTTTTACTTTGCTATCTTATATACCAGCTACACAACCATCTCACCTTTTAGTTCCACCTACTGTTGGACTTGTGTCCCGAGAAGTTCTAACCTACACCGGAATGGAGGCTATGGAACTTATATGCAGGGTGACAGGCTTTCCAAAACCGGAAATAAAATGGGAGCGAGTTGATGGAGAAATGCCAAAAAATGCTGTCACTACGCAAGAAGGAAACCTGGTACTTGCAAAAGTGACAAAAAATGATGAGGGAACATACAGATGCGTTGGTGAAAACTCTGCCGGGAAATCAGAAGGCTTGGCTGAAATTCGAGTGCAAAGTAAGGAAAACATTGACAGCTTCAATATTATAGTAAGACATTAAAGCTACAGCTAAAATGATCTAACTTTATTTGAAATCTAACTTAGCAGAAGAAGTGTTTTAAGCAAAAGGACTTTAAAGACTTTGAAAGCTCAAGTACCTACAATCAGGTTTTTCTTAGCTAGACGTTAGGTGAAGTAAATAAATACTTTGTTAAAGAAGTAGCTTATGCCTTATTTGACATACTTTCAGGTGTTCCCGAAGGCAGCAGACCAAAGAGCTGCAAAGAGGTGCTTGCATCTGGCAATGGAATCAGCGATCAGTATCTGATATGGCTAAGTGACACGAAACCAATTCTAGCGTACTGTGACATGGACACCGAAGGAGGAGGTTGGACTGTGATCCAGAAACGAGTCAAAGACAACATAAATTTCAATCGAGGCTGGGAGGATTATAAGCTCGGTTTTGGTGACGCGAGTGGAAGTTATTGGCTTGGATTAGAGAAGATAAGAGAGCTCACGAAAAAAGGCGCTGTTCTAAGAATCGACCTTGAAGATTTCAAAGGAAGCAAAGTGTATGCAGAGTACAGCTTGTTCAAAGTGGACAGTGAGTCAGACTTATTCAGAATGCATGTTTACGGGTACTCTGGAAATGCCAGCGATTCCCTGTCCTACCACAACAACATGCCATTCTCAACGAAAGACAGGGACTATGACAAGCACGCTTCGCGCCACTGCGCAGTGTACTATAGCGGTGGGTGGTGGTACCGGGGCTGTCACAAATCAAATCTTAACGGGATCTACCCAACAGACAGTCAGAATCACCCATCAGCAATTTCGTGGTATTATCTCAAAGGTCAATATGGCTTCATTAAAGCTGTAGAAATGAAGGTGCGCAGTTTGATGTAAAACAATGTGATGTGAACTGTAGCACGGGTCTGTTCAGAGAAAACGAACGCTTGAAACTATACTTCCTTGTATTATTAAATGTCTTAATGTGATATAGTGCTTGCTTTTAAGATTTTATCTCACCTGAATCGAAAACACTTTCTGTCTCTTCTAGTTTTCTCTTTTTGTGAATGTTTTCTCTCCAACCTAAGCAAACAAATTTCCAGATTCAATCGCCAATAAAAACGTGAAATAACGATCTATTTGTGATAAAAGGACTGAAGTGAAATTCATGGTCTAGTCACACCATTTAGCACTGTATGGTTCCAAAGGAACATACACCAAAATGCAAGTCTCTGTCCATTGCATTATTGCCTATTTTCATTTTCCCATTGGACTTATGCTAAAAGAAGGATTCACTAGGGATGTCAAATAATGGAATACAGGTCTCTACAGTTGATAGTAAGGCTTAAATTTGGCAGAAGGCCTAAATTCACAAATTATCCAACATAAATTCTGATAATTCGAAACACTAAGCAATAACTTCACTCTAGTTGCAATTAAATGGAAACAAAATTTGTCAAACACCGAGTTTCTAAATCTAATTGCAAAACTTTTTCTTGATTACAAGGCACAACAAAATATAATTCTCGCCATACTTTAAATCACCTTCAACTTGGCAATAAAATTATAATTCCATATCAAAGTATCAACACGCTTTGGTTGTTGAGTAAATATAAAAAGAAAATAGAAATTTAAAGACACAACACAATAAACGCATATGATGTGTGAAACAAGCCATCTTAAATTGCTTCACCGAGAAATCAGGTCATTCCTGTCTACGCTGCAAGGACGCTACACAACAGAGCAGCTAAAAGTTGTTTTCCTTAGGATGCACAAAAATATTTAAAATTCTATGCGTAACCTAGCCTAACTTTTCAAAACATTAGAAAAAGGGTAGAGTTCTCAACCTATGTTCTGACGTTTTATACTCTGAAGGGTGTCAGACAGAAAGCTTTAGTACGACTCAAAATGTTTGCTTTTTTCAAGACCATTTTGAGAAAAGGGGTAATATTTCATCATTGACATCATAATGCCATTCTTGCTGGAAACGAAAGTAAACCCGGAAGCATCCACCCACCTCGTTTTCTTTTGCCTGTGTTCCCAAAACCATCTGCATTCCAACCAAAATCAGAAGATCGATCCGTAAACTTTGAACCAGAAACAGGGAAATGCTTCTCGATAAGCCCACTTAAAACTCCCCTGAAAAGAAGAGATTAGAAGTCGTGATCAAATCAAGTAACGACAGACTTCCGTTAAATAGGCGAAAAATTTATTACTTCCTGCTTATGAAGGTATTCAACCAAAAGTCTCTGAAAATGCAGCATCTTGCGATTCTAACAGAATAAGGGAGAAGAAACAGCTATATGTCAGTGGCTTTTTCCAAACAATTAGCAAACAAGCGAAATTATACTCCGAGAAAAACTGAGGTAAGACCGAGAACAGGTACATCAAAAGCGGGATTTCGCTTTACATTTCGCTGTGAAATCATAGTAGGAATGGAGGAATTAGTTAAAACAGGAGGGATTCGATAAATTTGGTGTCTGTCAAATAAAGGTTCTGTTTCATAGAGGATATCGATAAACAACTTAGAACAGCAACAGATTCACGTTTGTACACGGCAAAGCAACGCTAAAGTTCAACGCCTTCTGGAACTGTTTATCGCATCTTTCTCTAGAAATGAATTGTCATGTATTTCATACTGTTTGCGCCGGTGTCAACTCCAAAAACTATTAACACTAAGTCAGTTCTATATTAACAGCTACTTTTTGAAAACTATTATAGACACTGATCAGCTCCTAACAAAACAGTGGATTTCAAACACTTACTTTGCGGTTGATATAAAATCGTTTAGGTCCCCAGCCAGGTCGTCGACTTGTTCTTGCGTCCTAGCTTCTCCAGTTGACTGCAAGCCAATTACTATACACTAGAAAATAACAATTAATAAAACGGTGATATAGAAAACAGATTATTCGTGATAAATAAGGTTTCATGTTTAAACGAATGCCAGCTATGAAAAATATTGAAAACAATACCTTTCCATCCCTGATAGCGTCCTTTGCTATGGACACAACTTTCTTTACTTTTGCAGCGATACAAAGGTATTTGAAGAATCGCTAGGAAAGAAATTAGACACATGTACAAAAAGCAGATACCGGTATAGTCAACTCACAATTGATTAGATTATAGTCAGGTCACAATTGCACTTTATAAGCCTTTTGTACAGCAACGTTTAAAAGAGCACTAAACAGCGGCAATGCAAGCTGTATAACTAACTTTTAAACATGAAACGTGTTACACGGGTTTTCTTATTTCACGGCGTTCTGAAACCTGAAATAATGTGACTTTGTGGTAAAATGAAAAGAAGGTTTAAGGATGACAACTCAAATAAAAAATACCTATTACAGAATGTACAACAATGGCCATCGATTTTAAGGCCAACAGCCACAAACAAATTAGCATTTATTTATGCAAATTAATACGTATATCCGACTAATATTAATATACCTATTAAAATTCAATACTAAACTGTGGCTGTTTCTATTGTTAGTTACATATCTAGAAACCCCCACAAAAGAAGGTCAATGTATTGTTTGACGAAAATGGACAATTTAGATCAATCTAACTACAGAAAAAACATATAAGATTGATGAGGTTGCTTCTGGCAGCCTGGATAGGCATATATCTACCTGCTAATAACACTCTGTCGTTCAAGCTACTAACCGATTCTTTGTTTAAAATGCTAAGAACATTCGTCGACTCATAAATAACTTCAAAACACACGCTTACAAGAAATCCACTTTGCATTAGCCCAAGGGGGTTTCCTCTGAGTAACACTGAATAAAATAACTATTCAAAGCGTACAGATTGAATATACCGTAAATCCTCGAATTGGCCCCCCTCGAAAAAGCCCCCCCTCTCTCGAATAAGCCACCACCCAAGAACTATAAATTGTCAATAAGTCCCCCCTCGAATAAGCCCCCACTGCAACCGTATATTCTCGAACTGTACCCCTCAGTTTGACGGTTTATGCCATCTGTGGTTGCCTATGGCGTTTTATTGAATTACCACGACAAATTCATACTTTTGGTAGTAATTAATTAAATGCTCATAAAGAAAATCCTACTAAAATAAACAAGGTCTTTTAATAATGTCTTCTTATTGTCTACAATAATTGTATAAGCCCCCCTCGTATAACCCCCCCTCCTCTCGAATAAGCCCCCGCCCAAAAATATCAAAAATAAATAAGCCCCCAGGGGGATAATTCGAGGGTTTACGGCAATGATGTTCATGATCTAAATTTGTGATCAAAACACAACCTAAATAGTAAAATCGTTCAGTCTTTTTCTAGTATGAATGAAAAAATGTCATGTCATTGCCTCGGGTTTCTTTTGGATTGCCTGTTTCAGCTTACGTGAAGTTTGTCAATACATCATGGGAAATTTGCTCCCTTGTCACTTTCTATTTTGAAGGCCCAAAACTCACAAAAAGCAAAGTGCCATAAAACCATAACTGTTGACGTTTATAGCCAAGTGATATTTGAATAAAGTGAAATAAAATAAAACTAATCTACATTCAAAAATATAATCTTCTTTTAAGAAATATATTAAGCGTCATCTCGGCAGCATCGTATTTCTTCAAAACAAGCCAAGAATAAACATAACAAAGGCAAGAACAGCAAAGCCGTTTTATAAATACATTTAAGAGAACCAAAATAAAACAAAATACAAAAACAAAATGGCGTGGGTGGCTGTTCTAATCTCGGTAAGATTTAATGAAAACATACATTCATTGATTTAATGCAAAAATGTCGCTTCGCAATCCCCGAAAGTTAGAACCAAGTGGCAGGGCAGAGAATATGACAGAGTCCCCAATCCTGTTCCTTTTTGGGACCTTATTTACGGAAAGGCCCCTTTTGGGACTCTTTTACGGAAAGGCCCTTTTTGGGACTCTATTTACGGAAAGGCCCTTTTACAAGATCAATGCGCTCTCTATTCACGGTTCCAAAAATCCCTCTAACAGCAATCATGTCAAACCTTGTAAAGACCTGTCTTAAACAACGCAAAACTTCGACGAGCAACCCAAGAGGAACAAAATCTAATTTGAAGAATTCAAATTCAAACTTTAAAGCTCAAGTTTAAAGCTAAAGCCCGTCATGTGGGGCTTCATCAGCGTCTTGGTAAAATGTTTGGTTTTTCTTACCTGATGAGCTGACCAAAACTGTCCCCAAACCGTTTTTCTAACATGGCCATCTAGAGATATTAGATCAGCTGCTTTCTCGAATTTCTCTCTAGCGTCTGCCCACTGGAATACAAGAAACGTCTGAATGAGAAGTTTTGAATTTTACAGTCCCTGTATGCGACTTATCAAACTTCTTAGATTTCAGAACACTGCGAGGATATTGGTTGGTTTGAGCATACCAAAGAGGCAATGTCTCAAATAACGTTCACATAACAAGGCAATCTATCTGTCATTCTCTGCGAAATAGGCCGATCAAAATAGCATATCCAATATGATAAAAAATATCATCAATAATAAGTAACTAATTCCAAGTCGTCTATGTTGTTCGATTTACAGGCAAATTTTCGCCCAATTTCATTACACCATTGGAAAAATTTATCTTTAAGAGTTAAATAAATAGCATTAAATAATGGATATTCGATAAGCTAAGACCCAAAACCCAGATGATTTTAGTCAGTGGTTTTAAGTACTTTTGTGATTATTGGGGACTGAAGCCCTCTCAGCAGTCCCCTCCCCTTGTGCAGTTCCAATAAATACCTTGTATGAATAAACACAACAGTTTTGAAAAGATTTGTAAAAACCTGCAGTAAATTTTTAATTAAAAAAGGATTTATAAACGTTTATCAAAGATAAACAGGCAATAGCTCTATAGCTGTACTAAACATATAATGAAACTCTGATAGCTAAAACTGAGAATACAAACCAGTTTGACAGACGCATTATACATGTCTATAAATTGGTCGCTTAAAGGTATCTCCCGGACATCAAAGGAAGTGCCAGCAAAGCTTAGCTGACGAGCAATGTACATGCCACGATGCTGCAAAATATCAAGTAAAAAATATTTAGTCTGCAGGTGATGACAAGAAATACTAGAATGAAGATATTAAAACACAACAAGCTATTAAGCTGTGGTAGTATAAAAGTATAGGTTTGAGTCACAGACTCATTAGAAAGAAGTATAATATAAGATGAAAAAGAGACATTTCGGTTGGGGTAACAAATCACATTACTAAATAAAATATGACTTCAACATCGATAAATTTATCAACAGTAAAACCAATGGGTAAAAAAAATATCGACGAACCTTCATTTCCATAGCTACTAGTTCCATTGCACCGACCCCTCTAAAGAAAAAAGATAATGATGTGTATATGAATAAGCAGGTTTTGAAAAATTCCAAGATCTCATTACTCGTTGGGCGCCATTCCTTAGAGCATTAAATTTATGAATGCTGAAAACATTTAAACAATCTTCAATACTAGAGCTTTCTCCAATGCCGCATTAAGGTACCTGAATAATTTTTTATACTAAGGCCTTCATCATTAAAAAGCCACCTCAACAAAAAGCTATTTTTCTCAGCCACAGTCAGTAAGGATTGGGCACCAACATCTTTGGTACTCAAGGATCTCTAAGGTCCTGCTTACACGCCAGAGTTTGTTTTGCATATCTCTCGGAACAAATACTTGTATTTACAACTATTTTAATATTCGATAACCTAAATACACAGGTCCGGCTTAAAGAGATGCTTGGCACAATACAATGATGACTTCGAATTAGCTATTCAAAATAGCATTCTAATCCAAGTTTTAATTCGCATGAAAAAGAAAAAATATATATATAAGCTATCATCATACCTCTTCTCCACAGACTGAATGAAATCACCAAATTCTCTAAATGGAGTGCCAGCACCCCAAATGCCTAGGCGATTCATATACGCCATGTTTTTGGGTTCCGAGGCACCTTAGAAAAATAAAGATGTTTAACTTTCAGCAAAATTTATACAAACATTATGGTAAAAAATTTGGCAACATATCTCACCTAAAATAAATCGTTATTGAAGTTGCTGTAGCATGTTGGCTAAATATTGGTTACCCGGTTAAATGTTGGTTACCCTGTCTGGTCACTGACCGGTGATATGGTTACTGTTCAGCACGGTCCAGGGTCGAAGTTTTTTAAAAGTTAAACCTTGGAAACTCATAGCAAGATGATCATTGTATATTTCAATACCTGTCGCACTGCAATAGACGACTCTTGCTTTGGGTAGCCTATCCTGCAGCTGGAGAACAGTAAGACCAGTCTTGGTGGGTTTACCGGAGCCGGTTGGTACTAAATTCTTTGCTTTGTGGCACTCGTCTAGAATTATCTGACAAAAGAATTAAGGACAAATGTTTGTCAATCACCGACCTGGAAACTGATAACAACTTAAACTTGAAAGCTACAATTATGGTTTTAGAGAAGAAGGGATAGCAGCAATTAGATTGATTGTTAGTTAGAGTTTTTGCAAATGAAGATGTTTTGCAATATGAGCAGCAAAGAAGGCCAATTACAGAATTCAAGTGATAATGGTAGTATATTGAGATCTTAAAGTAGGCTATCGAAGCAATGTTGGAAATGAAGACAGGCTCGTAGAGAGAGGGAGAACCGATCGTATAGGCCCTGAAAAGAAGAGAAGGTAACAGTAAGTAGGTAGTGTATGAAAAACAGCCTGCCGATCGGGCAGAACCTAAAATGGCGAGATACGATAAAACACCTGTTTGATCAACTGATACAAACGCCACATAAGCAAAATGTGCATAAAACGTTTTTGACAGCTGAAATCGATTCTTTATAAACGTTTTTGACAGCTGAAATCGATTCTCTATTTATAGCCAATTCTTTTAGCAGTCAGGGGTGGACATAAGTCAACCTTCGCCATAAATCATTTATGATATAGTCTAGCAAAACGTTTCCGTAAACTGTCTACGTGCCCATTTTTTCTTGTCTCTATTGAATGGCTTTGGCATCAAAGCCCCTCCCGTTTACAGCTGATATTCTTAAATTTTCCTGTAACAACAAATTTTCATGTTTCAATAGACCCCTTTCACATTGCATCGACTTAAGATCCAAAACGAGGCTAGAGTTGTATCGGTGCCGAACATCAGAGATCAACCTCTCTGCATCTATACGTCTTCGAGATATATTATCGCCGTTTTGTAAAAGATTTCCATCGATTTTCGTATTAAAGATATGGATCAATTTATTTCATTGTTACCTGAGGGGAAGGCGGTTTCCTGCATTGAAGATTTCTCGATATTAACTGTCAAAGAGCTCAAGAAAGTTTTGTTGGCCTACAAAGAGAAGGTCTCAGGTGCCAAGGCTGATCTAATTCTCCGTGCCTATGCGGTTTTTTCGCGATTAGAGCAGCAAGAAATCAGTGCCGTAAGTACATCCGAACCTGTGTTAGTTGGAGAAGACGCTGAGTGTACGTACAACGCCATCTTCTCCTCAAAATGCAGCCATTTGCCGTGGTCCTCAAACCTCAGGGGGACTCCGGGCTTTTCTTTCATTCAGCTATATAGCTATCTGGTAGTAAGAACAATGAAATTTAAGCATATCAAGCTGAAAAGTACTGCCTACAAGAAGTTGAAAGCTTTCCAGTTTTTTTTTGAAGGCTACATCAAGCATTTCTCAGTGGCAAGGGATAATAATTACACTTTCTTTGATGTCCGCATGAAAGCTTCTATGAAGAATACATTGTACAAGGTCCTTGTCATCCTTTCAAATACTTCTGGAGATGTTTGCTGTGCAGCTTGTACTTGCCCTGCTGGTGCAGGCCTGGGTGGTTTTGGTAACTGCAATCATGTCGGAGGTGTTCTTTTTGCCTTAGAGGATTTCAACAGAAAAGGTTATCAAGACTGCCCAGAGCCTGTATCATGCACTTCCAGATTATCTGCATGGAATGTTCCAACCTCTTTTGTTGCAGTCTCTCCTGTCTCAATTGATGAAACAGTTATAAAAAGAATAAGATTTGGCAAAGATAATGACAAGTCTAATCAGCCAAAGTATCTTTGCTATGATCCTAGAAGACCTACAGACCGTCAAGTCAATGAGAAAAGCTTTCAAGAGTTACAATCAAAGCTTGCATCCTGCTTATCAAATAGCTGTTTCTTTGCATTTCATTCTCTTGAAAAATCACATTCACCAAACGAGCAATCATTTATCACTGAAACTGTTCCTTCTCTAAACTCACCATTTGCTAATTCTTCTGTTTTGCTAACTGATTTCCAAGACCCTCAACCTTTTAGTGATGCATATGATATTTCTTGCAATAATTTCAAAGAGATGATGGATTACTATTGTCTCTCAAATCGCTACATTAGTAATGATGAAGTCCAGAGAATTGAACATATTACTCGTGGTCAAGCAGCGAATGAACACTGGCAGTCTCATAGATTATACCGCATTACAGCCTCAAACTTTTATTCTGCTATTGTCAACTCAGTGGAGCCATCCTCAAAGCTGAAATTCATGTACTATTCTTCTTTTTCTTCTGCCAGTACTGACCATGGCAAACTTTATGAGTCACACGTGCGTTCATTATACAGAACGAAGATGATTCAAGACGGCTATGATGCATTGATCATTGATGAGCCTGGCTTAACTGTGTGCAAATCTTTTCCTTACCTTGCTGCTTCTTTGGATGGAATTGTGAAATTTAAAGAAAATTCTTGGGGACTTGAGATCAAATGTCCCTTCTCTAAGTACAATTCAACACTTGCTGAAGCTTTGGATGACAATAAATTTTTTTTAACAAAGAAGAAAGATATTCAGTTGAAGAGAAGCCATCCTTATTATTATCAAATTCAAGCCCAAATGTTCTGTTCAGGATTGAAGAAAACGGACCTTGTTGTTTGGTTTGGAGATCAAGAGCCCTTATTTGTCCATTCAATTGTTTATGATGAACAGTTTATAAGTTCCTGCCTACCAGCATTGAAATTCTTTTATTGTAGAGCTGTCTTGCCTGAGTACTTTACAAGGCGTGTTAAGCGAGGCTTAAAATTATACTTGCATGGTGGTTGGGAAAATTCCCTAAAGTGTTCAAAGAGAAAAAAGGCAGTTGAAAAACAAATGTGAATCATATTGACATTCCATCTCTTAATTAAGATATTAAGTACAATGAACATCTCACTAAAAGTTATCTCACTGAAAAAGGCTAAAAAGGCTTCTCGTTGAAATATAAAGACTTAAGATCCAAGATGAAATCAGCTTGAATGCACAGTTTAGAAAGGATGACAAGGACTAATCTGCTATGAACTACAATAATGGCAATAAGAACATTAATTTTGCAACAAAGAACTGGACTAAAAAGGCTTCTTGTTGAAATATAAAGACTTAAAGATCCAAGATGAAATCAGCTTGAATGCACAGTTTAGAAAGGATGACAAGGACTAATCTGCTATGAACTACAATAATGGCAATAAGAACATTAATTTTGCAACAAAGAACTGGACTAAGAAGGCTTCTTATTGAAATATAAAGAGTTAAAGATCCAAGATGAAATCAGCTTGAATGCACAGTTTAGAAAGGATGACAAGGACTAATCTGCTATGAACTACAATAATGGCAATAGGACAACAATAGATGTGACAAATTGTAGTTATGCCTAAAAAGGGGGATTGCGCTCAATGTCATTTACCCAATGTCAATAATGTATAATGCCTATTTTTATCATGTCTTTGTGTGACCTATTCAGTACTTTTAAATAATAGATACTATTTTATTGATTACTGAAGAATACAAATTTAATTCAGTTACCATTCTTTTGAGGGTTAACTAAAAATGGCAAAAAGTTTGTTAAAAGGCAGCAGACTGTGAAAATTTGGTTTGCGACAGGAGCAAAACTTAGTGGCAATATACCATATTAAATGTGATAGTTCTTGACCCTCCCAATAGCTCTCTCTACGTGAATTCTCACAGCGCCAATCTTGGCTGTTTCTTCTGATTCTGCAGGTGTTAACTGGTCATGTGAGCCTTTGAAAGAAGGAATATTTAGTGTGACACCAGGTGGTAATATATTGGCGATATCAAAACCTCTGTCTGCCATTACATTGTCACCTGGGTCACCTGGTTCCAAAAGAGAAAGAAGACCAGAGGAAGATGCTAATTTTTTGTCAGAAACACGACCAGAAGAGAGCTTTGATATAAAGGTAATTGCACCATTGGGAGATATACCAATAAGAGCTTTCCATGTATTATGATGTTTGTATTCTGACCATGTTTGAGACTGTGATTTTAAGGAGGAGAGGACTTCAATATGTATTTCTGTACAGTCAAGGATAATTCTTGTTGAAGGATAATTTTTAAATTCAGCTGGCAGCATACTTGCAACTATATCCTTTGACAGATAGGGAAACAAAATTGGTAATTCATGGAAGAGAAAGTTAATCCAGGTTGTAAAATTTTTTGAGGCATGACCAACAGAGATACCAAATCTGTCAGCAAGATCACTGAGAAACAATCCAACTTTCAAACGCATCAGGACAGAGAAATTCATCTAACTGTCACAACCTTCTTTTTGGTCCTTGTTTTTTTGAAGTCAGATTCTGTTCTTGCTCTTGGTCTGTGGAGGTATTGGTGGACTTTGTTCCTCGCCAATAAGACATAATTTCAAGCTTTGGCTTTAAATATTCAAAAACGGCTTGAAATGAGAAATATGGAGGAAAACCAGTGTAAAACTTACTGCTGAATCACCATCTTGCAATTTTTCAACAGAAAAAAGGCTTTCTTTGCAGAAGATAGTTGATCATTTAAATCGGCAACTTTTTGAAAGAGTTCCTCAACTTTCTCTTTGAGATTGACGAATTCAACCAACTCTACATCATACTGGTTGCCTTGGGAATATCCCTGCTCGACTGTTGGGAAACTGCCAGGGCCAGGATTTTCAAGGAAAATAGGCCTGTCAATAAACGAAAGATTTGTTTGCGTCGAAACAGTGTTCTCCATTGAATCCAAGACATCGCTTACAGATTCAAAAACAAGGGAGCTGCAATCCGTTGGAGCTTTTCGAGTTGTTTTCATAGAAGGGGCCAAGCGGTTTCCTTCATGCTATTTAAGTGAAGGCAAGGCGCCACTTCGTAACTTCCAGCGTTGAGGATTCTTCTTTATGTCTGAATCCGTAAAGTGTTCATGCCACAGATAAGTCGATGCAGTAACTCTGAACCCATCCAGGCCATCAACTCGCTTTATTAAATTACACCACTGACGTTTTTCAGGGTTTTTTTGAGGAAACTTGAAGAAGCGTAGGCCAGTCGGGGATCCGTCGGTAGAATAAAAGAAATTGTAGCAACCAAACGCTGCACACTGCTTTCCTAAAGAAGCTCTTTTCTTTACTTGCTGGCTCGACTCATTCGTACTTGTAGACTGATCCATTTTTAACAAATCAAACCGCAAGAAACAACTAATAAATCTCAAGTCAATTCAATGTGAAAGGGGTCTATTAACTTTAAGCAAAGGTTTTCATGTGCACTAGGTTTTCAATATGAGGGTGGTTGGCATAAAAAGGCTTCATGTTCTATTTCGGTGCAGAAAAATTCTATGCGTATCATATTCTACATATCTACCTCAAACTCGCTAGCAAGGAATTTTAGAAGTGTAGTGAAAGGTTTATTGTTGTTTGCGCTACGTAATTTTGTTGGTCTCTATATCCTGTCTGCAGTAAATGTTAAACTGTC
>NW_027019317.1:6721262-6840990 GCF_013076305.1 Rhopilema esculentum
AGACCCCTTACACATTGCATCGATTTAAAATCCAAAACCAGGCTAGAGTTGTTTCGGTGCCGAACATCAGAGATCAACCTCTCTGCATCTATACGTCTTTGAGATATATTATCGCCGTTTTGTAAAAGATTTCCATCGATTTTCGTATTAAAGATATGGATCAATTTATTTCATTGTTACCTGAGGGGAAGGCGGTTTCCTGCATTGAAGATTTCTCGATATTAACTATCAAAGAGCTCAAGAAAGTTTTGTTGGCCTACAAAGAGAAGGTCTCAGGTGCCAAGGCTGATCTAATTCTCTGTGCCTATGCGGTTTTTTCGCGATTAGAGCAGCAAGAAATCAGTGCCGTAAGTACATCCGAACCTGTGTTGGTTGGAGAAGATGCTGAGTGTACGTATAACGCCATCTTCTCCTCAAAATGCAGCCATTTGCCGTGGTCCTCAGACCTCAGGGGGACTCCAGGCTTTTCTTTCATTCAGCTATATAGCTATCTGGTAGTAAGAACAATGAAATTTAAGCATATCAAGCTGAAAAGTACTGCCTACAAGAAGTTGAAAGCTTTCCAGTTTTTTTTAAGGCTACATCAAGCATATCTCAGTGGCAAGGGATAATAATTACACTTTTTTTTATGTCCGCATGAAAGCTTCTTTGAAGAATACATTGTACAAGGTCCTTGTCATCCTTTCAAATACTTCTGGAGATGTTTGTTGTGCAGCTTGTACTTGCCCTGCTGGTGCAGGCCTGGGTGGTTTTGGTAACTGCAATCATGTCGGAAATGTTCTTTTTGCCTTAGAGGATTTCAACAGAAAAGGTTATCAAGACTGCCCAGAGCCTGTATCATGCACTTCCAGATTATCTGCATGGAATGTTCCAACCTCCAACCTGTTGCAGTCTCTCTTGTCTCAATTGATGAAACAGTTATAAAAAGAATAAGATTTGGCAAAGATAATGACAAGTCTAATCAGCCAAAGTATCTTTGCTATGATCCTAGAAGACCTACAGACCGTCAAGTCAATGAGAAAAGCTTTCAAGAGTTACAATCAAAGCTTGCATCCTGCTTATCAAATAGCTGTTTCTTTGCATTTCATTCTCTTGAAAAATCACATTCACCAAACGAGCAATCATTTATCACTGAAACTGTTCCTTCTCTAAACTCACCATTTGCTAATTCTTCTGTTTTGCTAACTGATTTCCAAGACCCTCAACCTTTTAGTGATGCATATGATATTTCTTGCAATAATTTCAAAGAGATGATGGATTACTATTGTCTCTCAAATCGCTACATTAGTAATGATGAAGTCCAGAGAATTGAACATATTACTCGTGGTCAAGCAGCGAATGAACACTGGCAGTCTCATAGATTATACCGCATTACAGCCTCAAACTTTTATTCTGCTATTGTCAACTCAGTGGAGCCATCCTCAAAGCTGAAATTCATGTACTATTCTTCTTTTTCTTCTGCCAGTACTGACCATGGCAAACTTTATGAGTCACACGTGCGTTCATTATACAGAACGAAGATGATTCAAGACGGCTATGATGCATTGATCATTGATGAGCCTGGCTTAACTGTGTGCAAATCTTTTCCTTACCTTGCTGCTTCTTTGGATGGAATTGTGAAATTTAAAGAAAATTCTTGGGGACTTGAGATCAAATGTCCCTTCTCTAAGTACAATTCAACACTTGCTGAAGCTTTGGATGACAATAAATTTTTTTTAACAAAGAAGAAAGATATTCAGTTGAAGAGAAGCCATCCTTATTATTATCAAATTCAAGCCCAAATGTTCTGTTCAGGATTGAAGAAAACGGACCTTGTTGTTTGGTTTGGAGATCAAGAGCCCTTATTTGTCCATTCAATTGTTTATGATGAACAGTTTATAAGTTCCTGCCTACCAGCATTGAAATTCTTTTATTGTAGAGCTGTCTTGCCTGAGTACTTTACAAGGCGTGTTAAGCGAGGCTTAAAATTATACTTGCATGGTGGTTGGGAAAATTCCCTAAAGTGTTCAAAGAGAAAAAAGGCAGTTAAAAACAAATGTGAATCATATTGACATTCCATCTCTTAATTAAGATATTAAGTACAATGAACATCTCACTAAAAGTTATCTCACTGAAAAAGGCTAAAAAGGCTTCTCGTTGAAATATAAAGACTTACAGATCCAAGATGAAATCAGCTTGAATGCACAGTTTAGAAAGGATGGCAAGGACTAATCTGCTATGAACTACAATAATGGCAATAAGAACATTAATTTTGCAACAAAGAACTGGACTAAAAAGGCTTCTCGTTGAAATATAAAGACTTAAAGATCCAAGATGAAATCAGCTTGAATGCACAGTTTAGAAAGGATGGCAAGGACTAATCTGCTATGAACTACAATAATGGCAATAAGAACATTAATTTTGCAACAAAGAACTGGACTAAAAAGGCTTCTCGTTGAAATATAAAGACTTAAAGATCCAAGATGAAATCAGCTTGAATGCACAGTTTAGAAAGGATGGCAAGGACTAATCTGCTATGAACTACAATAATGGCAATAAGAACATAATTTTGCAACAAAGAACTGGACTAAAAAGGCTTCTTGTTGAAATATAAAGACTTACAGATCCAAGATGAAATCAGCTTGAATGCACAGTTTAGAAAGGATGGCAAGGACTAATCTGCTATGAACTACAATAATGGCAATAAGAACATAATTTTGCAACAAAGAACTGGACTAAAAAGGCTTCTTGTTGAAATATAAAGACTTACAGATCCAAGATGAAATCAGCTTGAATGCACAGTTTAGAAAGGATGGCAAGGACTAATCTGCTATGAACTACAATAATGGCAATAAGAACATTAATTTTGCAACAAAGAACTGGACTAAAAAGGCTTCTTGTTGAAATATAAAGACTTAAAGGTCCAAGATGAAATCAGCTTGAATGCATAGCATTGAAAGGATGGCAAGGACTAATCTGCTATGAACTACAATAATGGCAATAGGACAACAATAGATGTGACAAATTGTAGTTAATGCCTAAAAAGGGGGATTGCATTCAATGTCATTTACCCAATGTCGATAATGTATAATACCTATTTTTATCATGTCTTTGTATGACCTATTCAGTACTTGTAAATAATAGATACTATTTTATTGATTACTGAAGAATACAAATTTAATTCAGTTATCATTCTTTTGAGGGTTAACTAAAAATGGCAAAAAATTTGTTAAAAGGCAGCAGACTGTGAAAATTTGGTTTGCGACAGGAGCAAGACTTAGTGGCAATACACCATCTAAAATGTGATAGTTCTTGACCCTCCCAATAGCTCTCTCTACATGAATTCTCACAGCGGCAATCTTGGCTGTTTCTTCTGATTCTGCAGGTGTTAACTGGTCACGTGAGCCTTTGAAAGGAGGAATATTTAGTGTGACACCAGGTGGTAATATATTGGCGATATCAAAACCTCTGTCTGCCATTACATTGTCACCTGGTTCCAAAAGAGAAAGAAGACCAGAGGAAGATGTTAATTCTTTGTCAGAAACACGACCAGACCAGAGCTTTGATATAAAGGTAATTGCACCATTGGGAGATATACCAATAAGAGCTTTCCATGTATTATGATGTTTGTATTCTGACCATGTTTGAGACTGTGATCTTAAGGAGGAGGGGACTTCAATATGTATTTCTGTACAGTCAAGGATAATTCTTGTTGAAGGATAATTTTTAAATTCAGCTGGCAGCATACTCGCAACTAGATCCTTTGACGGATAGGGAAACAAAAGTGGTAATTCATGGAAGAGAAAGTTAATCCAGGTTGTAAAAATTTTTGAGGCATGACCAACAGAGATACCGAATCTGTCAGCAAGATCACTGAGAAACAATCCAACTTTCAAACGCATCAGGACAAAGAGAAATTCATCTAACTGTGACAACCTTCTTTTTGGTCCTCGTTTTTTTGAAGTCAGATTCTGTTCTTGCTCTTGGTCTGTGGAGGTATTGGTGGACTTTGTTCCTCGCCAATAAGACATGTTTTCAAGCTTTGGCTTTAAATATTCAAAAACGGCTTGAAATGAGAAATATGAAGGAAAACCAGTGTAAAACTTCACTGCTGAATCATCATCTTGCAATTTTTCAACAGAAAAAAAGGCTTTCTTTGCAGAAGATAGTTGATCATTTAAATCAGCAACTTTTTGAGAGAGTTCCTCAACTTTCTCTTTGAGATTGACGAATTCAACCAACTCTACATCATTCTGGTTGCCTTGGGAATATCCGTGCTCGACTGTTGGGAAACTGCCAGGGCCAGGATTTTCAAGGAAAATAGGCCTGTTAATAAACGAAAGATTTGTTTGCGTCGAAACAGTGTTCTCCATTGAATCCAAGACATCGCTTACAGATTCAAAAACAAAGGAGCTGCGATCCGTTGGAGCTTTTCGAGTTGTTTTCGTAGAAGAGGCCAAGCGGTTTCCTTCATGCAATTTAAGTGAAGGCAAGGCGCCACTTCGTAACTTCCAGCGTTGAGGATTCTTCTTTATGTCTGAATCCGTAAAGTGTTCATGGCACAGATAAGTCGATGCAGTAACTCTGAACCCATCCAGGCCATCAACTCGCTTTATTAAATTACACCACTGACGTTTTTCCGGGTTTTTTTGAGGAAACTTGAAGAAGCGTAGGCCAGTCGGGGATCTGTCGGTAGAATAAAAGAAATTGTAGCAACCAAACGCTGCACACTGCTTTCCTAAAGAAGCTCTTTTCTTTACTTGCTGGCTCGACTCATTCGTACTTGTAGACTGATCCATTTTTAACAAATCAAACCGCAAGAAACAACTAATAAATCTCAAGATAAGAATGTTTGGAGTACTTTCACTAAGTGAGTTCGCGTCCAAACAACTTTAGCCTCGTTTTGGTATGTAAGTCAATTCAATGTGAAAGGGGTCTATTCTTTACTTCAAGATCTAAACCTTGCAAGATCTAAAAGAAAATCTAGAAAGGATACGACTCCATTGTAGTCTTCTCCACACCAATGTAACAACTGACTCAGCCTCGTTTTAAAGCGAGCCTTTCCTTGCGTTTCACCAATAAGCGAGGAGTATGTCGAAAACACAATTCCTTTCTTGACTTTTCCATTTGCTCGAGAAGATATCTTTTCGTCATATTTGAACTGAAAAAAGAATAAACATTCTGTGGGTGACGGTTCTCATCTAAGCAAGGCTAGATACTTTATTTTAATTAAAACAAAAATGGCAACATAAATACGTTCCATAAAAATCTAAATTCATTTGTAACCTGAACGATTGTGATAGAAAAGTGGAACCAAGTACTTTGGACTACAGAGTTTTCACATGCCAAGGAAAAAGCGGAAAATGTTAGGCAGCATACTAAACTACTTTCAGATTAATCGTAAGAAACCATCGTGCATAACAGTATCACAATACACAGGCTTCCTTATAGTCATTGTTGATGTGCCTAATGTCAAAAATGCCGAGTTCTGAAAACTGGATAGGTATTTCACAATAAGGGGCCTCTTGATTTACTAACTAAAAGGGAAATTGCCTCTCCGCCCCGCTGATTCATCTTTGTTTAAAATAATAGACTACCAGTACTAAACTTTACAAGAACAGTGGGAGACCATTCAACCCACAATAAGCTGAAGTCTCTAAGCAGAGGTTATGTATCACCTAGTGCATAGTATCCAGGCGCATGATGGTTGTCAAATGACAGATCAAATCACATTGTATGCATCTCTGCAATCTGAAATCAGCAACTACCACATTATGTCACTTATTTACAACTTTGAGGTAACATGAGACTCTTAAGTCATCGCTGGTCAATACATTAGAAAATCCCCATCATTTCATAATTTCTTTCTGTTAATAGCATACATACCTTGTTCAATGCATGCACGGATATATTGCATCCAATATCACGAAGGTCCCTGCAAAAAACCAAGAAATTAAAACACCAGAAATTAAAACAAAACATCATAGTAAAAAAACGTGCTGTTCATGAGGGCAGATAGAGTTTGCCATGTTGTTATGTAATGATACTTGCTTTTATCTACCATTTGGTTGCTCGTTCAACAAAAGATATTCTGTGGGACCAGTTATGACATGATACTAATGCTGACACTCTAGAAATAGGCCAACAACTTTTTATGGAAAGTATCATGAATTTTTGTCAACTGGTCAAATGATAAGATGATAACTGGTCATAGATAAAGTTGAGATAAAATTGAAGACCTAATACAAAAAATTGCTAAAATGATAATTTCATAGATACATGCTTCAGGTCTATTTCAAGAACACTCTATTCATATGAAAAACTAAACTTGCAAGGGTGTGGAGTAAATTTTAATCAAAGAAACTACATAGAATGGACCAATTCACACTGAGATGAAAATCAAAACAGCCTACCTTTCTGCGTCATAGCGCAGATCATTAGAAACACTTAGCCTAAAATAGAAAAATTATAAAAGATAACTCATTAAAAAAGGAACAAGACCGACAATGTTTCAAGGGAAAAGAACATCCAATGATTTTGCCAATGTTAGACCTGGCACATAATAAAATATTTTGACATCTAAACTCACCTTTAGAACAAAATTTTTTTGCAAATCATCTGCATTTGAGTAAAGACAAGCAACACTAGATAACTGCAGTGGGTCCAAAACTAGGGATGTACCGGATATCCGGTAGGCCGGATAATCCGGCGCCGGATCGCTGAGTTTTTGAAAATCCGGTTCCGGCCGGATTTGTTTCTGAAATCCGGCCAGTTGCCGGATTTTCCAAAACTTTAATCAAAACTAAGAAAATTTGGAAAACCAAGTCAGACTCCCTTCATACAGTGATGAAAAATGGATTTTCCAGAACTAAACAATACCAACAATAAAACAAGCGCCTTGAAAACAGATTTGAAATGAAAGTGCTCGTCATCACGAAACAGGAAGACTGGATGATATAATTCACAAATTTGGTCCAGGGTTGCCAGATCGGCTTTTTAGGCCGAATTTTTCATTTTTGGTTTTTAGATTTAGGTTGCCTGGGAAAATTGTTTTTTGCTTACTACTTAAATTTGACCTTGTTGGCCTTTTCAGCAGACATCCAAAATTAATAAGTAATTACTACATTTATAGAATAATTAGTAGTTAACTACAAAGTGTTAACCAAATTTCAAATTTTATCACTAACCTAAATATTATCTTGATATTAGCAAAGGGTTTTGGAAAAAAGTAAGATTCTTATCAAAGTTAAGAAATTATCTAACAGGCACAAGCGTAGAAATATAACCAGTGCCTGCTCGATGGATTCTTGAGAGAGTTTTTGATTTGGCCTTTTTATGAGCATTTTGGCTTAAATTGCTCACCAGTCTAGCCTTCGTTTGTAAATTCAATCTGGCAACCCTGAATAGGTCTCTTTGATCTTCTTGCTATACATTTTTTCGCAAAGTGGCTCAAAACTTTTTATTACTAAAAATTCTATAAATTGTCAGATTATCCGGTAGAATCTGGCCGGATATTCCACGAAGAAATCCGGTAAATCCGGTTCCGGCCGGATTCTGAAAATCCTGATCCGGTACACCCCTATCCAAAACTCATTTTTAATCCATTATTTTGGTGCTAACCTACTGCCCTTCCATTAGCAATGAGGTACCAAATAGAAACACATAGAATGGAAAGGATTGGCCATCCTGCACTACCATGCCAATGGCCCAGGACCAATGCCTTCTCTAACAAACAAATCCCCCATGTGTGGATCATATCCAGGACTCATTTTTACTACATTCTGATTTTTATGGCAATCAATGAATATTTATTAATGAAGGTAAATTTTTTAACTTACCAGATAGCTCTTTTTCTACCCAGCAAATAGTTTTCATATATTATTCCTAAAAAAGAAAAATTCTATTAAAAATGTTACATAAAAATCAAACAAAGCCCATTAATATCAGTAGATATGCATTTAAAAAATAGAATACAGATATAATTATAAAATTATATCTCTTCAACTTGCATGACATTGGAATTCCAATTTTGTCAACACATATAAGCAATATACCATATTCTCTCTTGCATTCCTGTCATATCTACTATTCCCATCTCTCTAATATTCCTGCTTTTTCTATACTTGAAATATCAATCCTGCTTTTCAATAATCCAGCATGCAGGTTTGCATATTGAAAGAAATCAATTTTATTTGATGACAGCAAGGGTGAATCATTTTTCAGCCAATCAGCGCTGCTTTTCCAACAAACTTTCTCAATGTTATTTGCAGCTTACATGCAAAGAAAAATTAATCCTGCCTGATAATCCCACTTCTATGATAATCCTACCTGTATGATAATCCCACTACCTGATAATCCCACTTCTCTGATAATCCTACCTGTATGATAATCCCACTACCTGAAAATCCTGCCTCTCTGATAATCCTGCCTCTCTGATAATCCCCCTTCCCTAATAATCCCACCTCCCTAATGATCCCCCAATGACTTTAGAGGTTTAATTAAAAAAACCCACAGCAGGAATACAAGAGAAAATATGGTATGACACTATGATGCCACATGTGTTGTTTTTGTACTCTCTTGTGATGCATTATACATTGTCAACAAACATCAACATCTTTTCAAATAATGTTTGGAAATTTTATCAAAAAGTGGAGAAAATTCAACTCATCAACCAGGATGGCCTGAATTCCAATTTGAGAAACTTGATTAAAACTTAAAACTTTTACAAAACAGAAGAAAGAAAAGATGGAACTTAAATTTAAATATCAAAATAATTTTCCCACTTAAGCAACATCCACTTAGACAAGGTTAACTGGCTAACAAACATAATATAACAAAATGTCACAACATACCTGCTACTGTCCTTCCTTTTCCAACTCCTGCACCATCACCTAAAAATAATGAAAATATCATTTTAAGTTAATTTTAAGTCATTTATTCTTGTAATAAAGGGAAAGACAGTATTTTAAAGGGGTAAGTAAAGCAAACATGTTGATATAAAATGCTTTTTATCATTTCAAGAAAATGTGTCTCACCAATCAAAAAACCAGCTCTTTTTCCATCAGGCAAGAGATGTTCATGTTGTTGGCATGCATAAATGACTGCTTCCAGTTGTAATGCAGAGAGGAAACTTCCTTCAATAATCTCTGATGGCAAACTTAATTTGTACCAAACATCTGGTGGTGAAACACTTGCCATAGAACTTTAAACAAAAGAGAAATATTGCTGAACCACTTCAGATCCCAACTGTAGAAGTTACACTACTAGAAAAATATCTACCAAAATAAAGTGTCCATGAAACCGTAAGTAATTACATTTGTATTTGTTTCTATCTAGCATCTGAAGGTAATTTTTAGGACACTGAGAAATATTTAGCCACTGAGCAGCTATGCTTAACGAGCAGTGTCCTGGTCCTTCCTTTCGATGTGACCACACCTCGTGATTCCTACATCTGGAATTACATAGAGCTGGCAACTCTCTTCACTCTGGGTGAAAGTTTGGTCATGCCAGGGACTCAATCCAGAAACCCTTAGGTCTGTAGTCAGCGCCTCTAACAACTGAGCCATCCTCGCACTATATGTGTCCTTAAAAACCTTAGTGTCCTTAGTTTGTTTTCTCTCTTAGACTCCAGTGGTAATTTTTCTTTAGGCCTGCGGCACTGATTGGTCAACTATACCAGTCTTGTGCTTGCAATTTTCTGATTGGCCTATTTCGATCCACAACTGGGTATATATTTTCATTGTGTTCGTTCGGACCCTGATTCTGACGTTTTATGCTCTGAGGAGTGTCAGACAAAAAAGCTTTCAGTATGTTGTAAAATGTTTGCTTTTTTCAAAGACATTTTCAAATTCACAAAAAAATTGTTCATGTACAGTAGCATTGTATGAGACAAATTCAAAAAACCATGACAAAATCATTGTTTGATAAAGAAAGCTGTCACAGTATAATGTGTCATTCATTGCTCATTATAACAATACAAGATTCTGAGGGGTGCTAGAAAAAATGTTCCTTAGATATATATCCTACAAAATGCATTTTCTTTTTTATTCAATAAGTAGAATTAAATATCAATATGAACAACTGGAGTTTTAATAAATATTCAACCTTGTTTCGACTACTGGATCAGGATGCTTCTTTCCAATTTTAACTGAAATAGAAACATATAGTTAACCTTAAACTTATGAATCAAATTTAACAAAAAAATTAAAACATATATACACAAAAAAGGGTTACTGAAACCATTTAGATCAGTCAACTTATTTATCAAACTTAAGAAGAGGCTAACTTGAGCAGAGCACTTAATAAATGATTTATGGTAGCCAAACAAATGTTTGTGTCCATATGTATAATATGATGGTACTATAGTATAATATTGTGTGTAATTGAATGGAACAAAACTTAATTCAGCTAAATTCCAAAAAGGTGAATATGCTGTACCTTTTGAAGGCATATAATCTGCAAATGTATCAGTGTACCCCAGCTCCTCCTCCTCTTCTTCAATTTCCTCCTGTTGCTCTGCATCAACCTTTTAGATAGAAAAAGCTTTCACATTTACATAACTAAGAATTGAAGAACAGAAATTTAAATTTGATCATATAAAAGTTGTCATTTGATATCCAAAATAGGCTTACACTAATCAGACAGCTAGAACATCCAGCTGCAACTGTATCTTAAAGTGTTTGTTAGTGCAAGTTTATCAACAATATTCATTCTCAGCTTTCATCGACAGCTTTTATTACTTACATTGCCACTATTTTGTTTTTTATTGACAAGCACCTTGGCCACTGAATAAAATTTACCATATTATCTTACATTGGCTGCACAAAAATTTTCTGATTTGACTGAGCAAGCAACTGGCTTGCCTGAACAAGTTTCAACTAGTTTCTGGTCCAGATTCTCTATATATTGTATTTCTGGGTTTATTTTCAATGGAGCAACAAGAATCAAATAACAATCCACCATTAAAACCATAATTTTAATTTATGCCATGTACCAAAGTACTGCTACAGCAAAATAGCTCCCATAAAAAACTTACATGATTTACTTCAACCTTTCTTGCAAATTGCAATCCCAATACATCTTTGTTTCTTGCAAAATAAATACAATAAAGGTAAATGATGTTGAACTAGCCATGACACTGGATAAATGAGGAATAAATACGTGATACTTTATGCCATTTTATAATATCACACGAACAAATAAAAGTACAGAAGGTAAGGTGTCATTATCACAGGTTTACAAAGTTATATGATCCAGTCCTCCTAACAACAACAATATTGTCTGTCATTATACTAAAGTTTAATACTTAAACTTTAAACCCCCACTTAAACTTTATGTAGCAATTAAATAATTATTAATTACAGTTTATGAAGAACAAAAAAATGCAATGTTATCAAATAGTTCAAGTTCAAATTCCCATCAATACTGTAATAAATTTCTTGAGCTTTAAACTGGCAATTGGCTTTGTAAAGACATTAGCAATGTTCTTAGCTGTTGGAACATAAATCAGATCCATAATACTGTCTGAAACTATTTAATCCAACAAAATTATTTTTTATGTCTATATGTTTTGATCCTTGATGTACCATAGCATTTTTAGCTAGAGCTATTGCACTTTGGCTATCACAATGCAGTACAAACTTGTCATATAAAGTAGAGTTTGTCATGTCTCTCATGGGCTCTTGTGTGATGTCAGTGTCATCTGATCTGTTCCTCAGTAGATCAAAGTTGAACTTAGCTTGAACCTGTCATTCCTGAATTTATTACTTTGGGTCTTTTGAGACCTTTTTTGTATCAGATCTGCAGCAAACACGAACCTTGATAAAAAGTTTTATTTGCAGTTACACTCATTTATTTATAAGAAACAAAGGTCGATGTTGAGTACTCCAGTTTCTTAATGTTCTGGAAATTTCACATCAAGAGATTTGCTTCCGTTCTGACGCTGCATTTAGAAATGGGAAGAATATTTTTATCCCTTGTGTCTTAATTTCTAGGCCATCAGGGCAATCATGTTCTTGGATTTTACAAAAGTTCGTTGTTCTCAGTTTTATCACGATTTAATAGTTTCTTAATTTTTTTATATATACTGTGAGACATGCAAAAATTCTAGCATGCATACTGGTTCATCATTCGTAATTTCATACCCAGTTAGAGAACAGTTAATTAAATAACTATTCATTAATTAGATAACTACAACACCTTTGGCACTGGCACTAGAGTACCAAAATGCCTACCTTTGCAAAGCAAGGATGTTTTTAAGGCCAGGAACTTCCTTGTTACCAGGAAACTGAATTCTCGAAGTTTGAAGCGTGCTGGAGCTTTGATGTAACAGTCCAGCTGATGATTCCTTTAGGGAGTCGACTAAATTTGCAATTTCTTTACTTTGGTATTCAACAAACTGCTCACTTTTTGAAACGGCTGGCATTTTAAGCAGTCCGGATAGAGCAAAGCTAGTACTTTCGTTATTTGTGTATACTTTCTGCTGTTGAACAAGTGGTACTGATGGGACCGGTACTGAATTATGGGTGAAACCTGAAAAACTTTCCTCCTGATGTCCCACAGAATCACTATTTATCAAGTCCATAATATCATCAAGGTCACTTTGTAAATGCCCTGAAGTATCAATTTTGTTAGTCCTTGAAGCTGTTCTTCCAGCTGGTATGCTACTTCGAACTGAGTTTTGTCGCTGCATGTACGACGGAAAGTCGCCATCAGCAGATAGCGCGGCAAACACATCTTGGACATCATCTTCCTCAGTCTCTGTAAATGTTAGGCCACTTTGCCCTAAGGCCGCCGAAAGAATATCGTTCACTTGTGGGTTCTGCATATGATTGGGAGGTTCAGCCATTGTCGAAAGTTTCTGTATGCATTTTAATTTCCGGCACTTTGGGCCTAAATTTCTTTCGTCTCCATGTACGCAGTTTCATTTTCCGAGAAAGCGTGGCTACAGACTACATAAGTGCGCATGCGTACTTCATAAAAACGATAACCTTGTGTCCAAAATGAGGCAAGCACATTACTCGACCCAGTTTCCCACTTGCATCGTCATTCCATATTTTTCTTTGAAGATGTGACAGAAGGGATCTGGCAAACCATAATATTTCATATTAGCGCCGTTGCTTTAATAAAAGATTGCTTTTATAAAAGACGTATAAAAACTGTTTACATATTTTTTACACCGTGCTGATTTTTGGATACATAAACCGGAAATTTTCTATCCGATATACGCATTATACAACGGCTACAAAGTTTCCTTTTAGACAGAGGAGTGGTCGCTACCCCTGCTCGATCTTACTAACTTCCTTTCTAACTTTCACAAGACGTCTATTGGTTTATCATCATTGTTCTGTTGTGGGTCATTACTCTTTCGATACACTCTTCAGATACACACACACACTCCTTCAGGGCCCACGCCACCGGGAGGACCTGAGGGGCCATGGGTGGCCTCCCCCCCACTTTGTTGGTAAGCAAAAATATTTCCGGAGAGGCCCTGTTTTAAAGCACTAAATCTAAGTTCGACTTATAGAACTTGGCCCCTCCACCTTGAAATGCGTGGCGCGGGCCCTGTCCTTCTTATGAAATTGATTAATTTTGGACAAAAAAGATATTGGAAAGCAACATTTTCGGACGAGAAAGACAATGACTCAAGAAAAATTCGAATATCAAAGGAACTACAAGAGAAAGATAATTTGAAAAACATTTCTGGACATTTGGGGAAACGCAAGAGGTTTTCACAACTCCAGTTGTTGTCTAATATTCTGTAATTATTGCCCGCAACTCGCGCGCGATAGCGCGCGAGTGAAGGGCTTATAGTCTGCCCCGCGTATAAGTAGCATATGGAAGCTTCAGTTCATGTTGTCAGCACTTTTTTCAGCAGATTTTGTCACTTTTCTGCTGCCATGACAACTGTCAATCAATTTCATTGTCAATCAATCGGCTTTGTCGAGGAGGTCGTTAACCGCCACCTCTTTGTGCGGAAGGGAATTATCTTCGGAGCGTTGCTCTGCCAAGACTCTGTTAAAGGCCTTCGGTTTTTTTGGCACGAAAACGGTGCTGCATCACAGCTCGGTTCTCCGCAATGGATGGAAGTTTTGATTCGAAGTTTTGGGAATCAAAACCAGTCGAATGCCACACTTTTCTCCCAAAAACTCGAGACCGTACGAGCAAAAGTTATGATTGTCGTGATTATCGAAAAATAAATGTCAAACCCTCGAAAAACTTCATGATTTTCAAAAGGGCGTTGGACTTAAATCAAAGGCAAACTGAACACCAAAAATTCTTGATAAAAAGAATAGTTTAGCATCAACTAGAGCAGCTGTTTTTATAGAATTGTGAAAACCCAAGATGGTGTCTTCTTCGAATATCCTGACCTACATTTTCAAAACAATCATTATCAAGGAACTAATTGTTTGCGGGCAGTACTAGCAAGAGCTATTTCTAGTTCTATATTCTAATGCTACAACATTTTCGCTTGAATTAATACAGTCTTCTCATCCTGAATTAGCAACTTTTGATCGACAATTTCGAACCAATGGTACATCGGTAATACTAATCGAGTGTGGGAGAGGGAACAATAAATTTAAGTTACATCCGTGATCCTGCATCAGGAAAATTTGTTCATCGATGAAAGTTACTGTTAACCGATTATGTTAGAGTGGTAGATGCCATTTGACATAATGCGTAAAACTCGGAGTTGCAACTTAGAATCGTCCTGCTCTAATACTAAATTTCGAAATTTCATTGAAAGAAAAGAAATTACATTGCTGGATTCTCTTGGATCAACATTATTATTTGCAAAAGAAAATGTCACTAAATTTCAAAAAAATCTACCGTGATAATTGAATCAAAATTTAAGTTCACAATTTTTTTCTTTTGTTAGGACTATTTGAGGCATGACATTTGATTTTTGATTTTTAGTGACTCGCAAATAAGAAAATATTCCAGTTTTCAAGCTGCTTGTTGAATGGAAAAACAATTTCAGAATTTCAGCCTGTAGTTTGAATATCTATTAACTATTGGTCCTTATTTTGTTTGGTTCTTATACGCAGGTGTTTACTGTACATTTATCTCTGCTCCAGCTAGGCTAGTGTTCTCTGCTCCAGCTAGAGGTTAGTGTTCAAGTGTTCTCTATTATTCTCTACATTGACGTATTCGTTCATTTAAAATGTTTTCTTTACAGGAATTGCAGGTAAGATTTTTTTTCCTATTTCATTTTCTACGCAATATTTTGTTTCCTCACGAAAAAGACAACGATGTAGTTGTTGATCAGTATAAACAAAGAAGATCCATTTAGTAGAATGCAGATTGGTTTTCGTTGTTGATTAGTATGAAATATGACTTGCTAATGTTTGAATACATAACTGTTTTCCAACCACTGAATACTTTAAACATACTCTCTATATTGAAATGGTGTGGTCAGTGCAGAATCCAGAAAAGATTGCGGCTCCACGGCTGTTAGCCGGAGAAAGGTTATGAAACAGCGTAGGAGCTTTGAGGAAGGCCAATGCCATAACTTGACAAAAATACATAAGAGAGGGATTTACAGTTGTGCTTCAACTTTTCTTTTTTCTTGACCAATTTTAAAGACCAGACTAAAGATGACTTTACTTAAATTGCATTTATATGGAACTTCTATTGAAAAGGTATGAGGAAATTTCCGAGGAAGGTAAATGGGACGAAATGTTGTCAGGAGGAAGGCTGAGACATTTTCTGACCTCTGGGTCATTGTGCCAACGAGTTCTCTCTTTATAATGTTTCCTACATTTAAAGGATACACAAGAGATCCTTCTGGGTAGTTCTACAATGCTTAAATTTCACAAGCAGCAACACAGAGAGATAGCCCTTATTCCATTTAGGAATGACATACTACAGTTAATATCAAATTTCTTTGTAAACGAACTACAGTTAATATCAAATGTCTTTGTTCAAAATTCATCTCGGTGCTTCACGCGATCCCCTCCACTTATTCCTGGTCCGGCTCTACTCGTCTCACTTGATGGTATTCTCGATGTTTCACCTTTCAGGCCACGTTTTCCTACAATATCAATAGTGATCCAATAATATCAATCACAAATTGCCAGTACGACAAGATGGATAGGAGAGCTTTCAATGTTAAACGAGAAATCAACACAGCTGAAAAAACTTGTCAGCTTGTCTCATTATTCGAAAAAAAGTTGTCAAGGTAAAGTTTGATTCTCTTCTTTTTAGTTATTTTGTGGAAATGCTAGACGCAATCTAGATTGTGTAAAATCGAAAGGTAGATTGAGAGCAGGGTCATTAACGTTAGCTCTTTGTTCATTTTATTTCTCCAAGCTCTTAATGTGGGATGGCAGGAAACATTCTTATTGATACTAGAGTTGCATATCTAAGATTGAAAAGGGAGATATGTTATCAATTAAATCACCTGAGATCGAAGTGAATTCAGAGGATGTCATTAAATGGGAATAGATCAGGCCAGATTGGATAGCGGTCTTGTAGACGGTTTGTTTTGACAGAGCAATTTGCATTGGTAAGGTATGAAAAGTACACGTATGGTGTGTTGTATGGTATGGGATGGTAGCTACTATTGTTTTTTGGGCACAACCCCCCTCCCAAGAATCATTTGTGTTTCCAGCTAACCATTTTCTTTTTTTCCAACGTCTCAAACAATAGTGCCCAATAAAACTACCTCTCTTACGGTACTTTATGGTGTATGGTATGTCGCATGTTATGGTGTATGGTGTGCCGTATGCTATATTATGCCGTTAAGTATGATATCCTGTATGGCATTGCGTCGTGTATATATTTTGCTGTTATAGTAAGTGCTAGAATGCAACTTCCCTGAAATTCAAATGATACTCACCTGATACTTCCTCCTCCAATTCTATGCTGCTCTGGCTTTGTTTCGATTGTTGGTTACCATGTTCGCCACTGCCCGGTACGTCTTCACCTACAGAAGCTGCAGAACGATCTTCTCCATCGAAATGATAGTTTTCATCTGTCAACTGCTCGTCATCCAAATCGTCGCCACGACGACCTGTCCTAGTTCCAGATTCAGTTTCTCTTGCTTGATAAAATGACTTTTCATAAAAACGAGGATCATTTGGGTCATAGTTCGTGACAAAACCTTCCTCCAAAGCATCTAATTTCTAGAAAGGAAACAGAAACATAAGCTCGAATGAATCCAAAAAGAGAAATGCATTACTGCAGTCTTGAGTCAATACAATTTCAACATTTGAACCATTACCACCAACTACATTGAGGTTTGGGAACCTGAACCCCCTTAATTTTTTAAAACATGGTCTCTTAAAGCAAGACACCGTTCTGAAAACTTTCTGAAAAATCCTCAGCGTTATCAAAAATTTACATTTTCGCGAACTGCATTTAAATTAAAGGCTTTTATGGGTTAGAGTGCTCTTAATGCAAGTTCATTCTTAACGAACTAGGATTTGAAAACCTTTATCGATAAACTATATGATGCTTTCTCTATTGATTGAAGATGGACGTGTCAAAAATAAATGAAGCTATTGCTATAAATATTTGGAATGAAATATTTTGAATCTTCTTATGATTAACTTCAACATTCATTTGCCTAATGAGAGGACAAGGCAACAAAGTTTAATGTAAAATTAAACAACAACACTTCAAATTTACTCTATGTGCATTAGACGCAGTTGTTATGTGATCTTACCTTCATGTCTTCATCTTCGAGACTGAAATCCTCTAAGTTGATATTATCCTCGAGATGCAGCTTCTTGGTAGACTTTGTAATGCACGAATACCCTTTTTGAATACACCATTGAATGAGAACCTGAGCCGTTGTAGCATCGTATTTTTTCGCTATTTCTTTCAGCTTCGTGTCTTCGAGTTTGTGACCATTTGCGAGAGGTGAATATGCCTGGATCTTTATGCCTTTTGCAGTGAGATTTTTAACCAACTCATCTTGCTGGAAAAATGGGTTGATCTCTAACTGAACAACTAAAAAGACAAGTCATCACCTTTTAATCTACATCTTGTACTGAATACACAACTTGCTGTTAATCTTTAAAACATTTCAAAAACTTTTAAAAAATTCTAATTGCACTAAACTATCACTTAAATTGAACTCTAATTTTGCTATTTATTCATTAGAGAGTTCTATATTAACTCGCACAATAAAATGTTCACAGCCAAATATGCACTAGTAAACTATCAAAACAGTTATCGCCACCCTACCTGATGGCAATATGGCAGTGGCGCTGCCGAGTGATGACACCTGCTCAAAGTTGAAGTTTGAAACACCAATTAATCTGCAATAAGAAAATCAACTACATTATTGCCCGCAACTCGCGTGCGATAGCGCGCGAGTGAAGGGCTTATAGTCTGCCCCGCGTATAAGTAGCATATGGAAGCTTCAGTTCATGTTGTCAGCACTTTGTCAGCAGATTTTGTCACTTTTCTGCTGCCATGACAACTGTCAATCAATTTCATTGTCAATCAATCGGCTTTGTCGAGGAGGTCGTTAACCGCCACCTCTTTGTGCGGAAGGGAATTATCTTCGGAGCGTTGCTCTGCCAAGAATCTGTTAAAGGCCTTCGATTTTTTTGGCACGAAAACGGTGCTGCATCACAGCTCGGTTCTCCGCAATGGATGGAAGTTTTGATTCGAAGTTTTGGGAGTCAAAACCAGTCGAATGCCACACCTTTCTCCCAAAAACTCGAGACCGTACGAGCAAAAGTTATGATTGTCATGATTATCGCCTGTACATCGCTGTACGAATCCTTTATCGCAATCGATTTTAGCTGTACCCGTTCTATCACGTATTAATTTTCATACGTCTTTGTTTACTTCACGAAAACGAAAAATAAATGTCAAACCCTCGAAAGACTTCATGATTTTCAAAAGGGCGTTGGACTTGAATCAAAGGCAAACTGAAAACCAAAAATTCTTGATAAAAAGAATAGTTAAGCATCAACTAGAGCAGCTGTTTTTATAAAATTGTGAAAACCCAAGATGGTGTCTTCTTCGAATATCCTGACCTAAATTTTCAAAACAATCATTATCAAGGAACAAATTGTTTGTGGGCAGTACTAGCAAGAGCTATTTCTAGTTTAGCAGTACTGTGCAATAAATGTGTTGTACACTGGGGTCACAAAAGTATGGAAACGATGCTTAAAATGGCGGTTCACAGAAGCCAAGTATCCAAGCCAACAAATTTTTAAAAACATAAGTTCAGTGCTAGATGATTTTGGTAACGAACGCCTTGGGTACAAAATTTTTTGCAAATTTATTCCAATGGCTTTTGAATGAAGATAAATGCGAAAGATTATCTTACTATTATATGGGAAGAAAGTCAGGGAAACATTGGACCAGTAATTCAGAAAAGCTCCGGAAATATTATGGGAGGATTCATAGAAAATGCCTTAAAAGACAGGCGAAACTTGAGAAGCATAAGATGATTCAATTACTATCGTTTCCAAGCCCCTTTAATTCGTAAATTTTATTTTGAAATTGGTCAGCTTAGGCCCGTGGCCACAGTGAGCGGCCATTTTGACCCACCATTTCCATACTTTTTAGACCCCAGAGTATTCCTTCAAAACAGAGTACTGAATGGGAAACAGCTGCATGGGCACCAAATAACAAATCACTTCTTGCTCCTCTACTAAGAATTCCGTTACCTTAAGAATTTAGAAACTTATGAGTGAACCAAAATATGCACACATTTTAGAAAAGTTCATGATATCACTAGAATTTACTAAGTGTTTTGAAATGTTTAGGACTCCTGACTAGCACCGTGTGATATATTCATGATAAGAAGAATTTTCCTTGTCCGTCTTCCAAAAACCTTAGAGTAGCCTTCCAATAAACATTAACGAGACATACTAATCAAAGCGCTTACTTTGCTTTTCCTCTGTTTTTCAGAGAAATCATAGCCCTCCATCTTCGCAAATGCTGGTTGTTGAAATCAGCGTAATTCATCAACAGCAAATCAACGTAGCTTGTCTCCAGCCTTGGAAAAGACACACAAATATTGGATACAGAACACATTGCATTAAATATAGTTTCCACGATCGAAGTCAGTTAGTCTGCAGTGCAGTTGTTTCCACGAGGGGGAAAAGAATAGCTATCTGGCGACATCATAAAATACCCTAATGTACAGTTGGGGTACAGGGGATCCAGAAAAAGCCCAAGGGGTGCAGAAAGAACATAATTTTGGGACGGGCAAATATTTAGAAAACTCAAAAACATTTTTCCAATAACTGAAATAGGGGAGAAATCAGGTCCAAGCAATACTAAGCTTTTAAAAATTCCGAAAGCATAGTGGGCGCTCAAACTGCACCCTTCATCACCTGAAAACTATGTACTTGAAAGAGCCTGCATCTCTGTCAACATGTGTTGATTACACGGGTGTTGCAATTTAGAGATATAACACGGCGTTGGATAAAGCATTTCAAAACTATATTTCTATGCCATCGTTGAGTAGCTACAATTGATCTGACAATTTCCTTTAAGTAATTAACAAAAAAGATATGATTCATTTTCCTTAAGTGTACTGGGAAAAACAGGGATGGATTTACCGGGAGCGTGAGGGGTGCGATACCCCCCTCCAATATTTTTTGTTTCCTTCGATAAGCTTTGCCTCGATTCGGTAAAAGAGAACTTTCGTAGTCAATAGTAACAAAATGGTGCAAACAATAATTTATCTTTTTATCAACTTTATCTTAATGCTAAAAATTGAGTTTTCAAAACGGGCTTTACCATAATTTTCCAGTCCCCTGAAGGATGTGGCCCCAAAATTGAGCCCCCGAATCCTTGCCGCTTAAATACGTCCGAAAAGCAAATTCCATTAGCAAAGAGATTTAGTGGCCCAGAGCAAAACATTTCCGTGAACAACTTTTCTTTAAACGTAGACTTAGTAATTGCAACTATTCTTATAAGGTCAATCAAGTATCCAGCAATAGTATATGAGTAGAAAAGATCGAATGATTTACCGTTTCAGAATGTTTTCCACGGCCTCACCTGTGTCGTAAAGTTGGTCGAGGGTTTCTGGGGGGCTCAACTGAAATGGTAAAGGAAAAAAATGGAAAAAATATCGAATTGAAACAATGGAAATAAATGGAATTAAATACAATTGACTTAACATGTGTCTAAGGGATTCTCTGCGATTGGTAACATTAATCATGCTCATTTGAAATTCTTTACACATTATAGCTTCCTGAAATAGTGCACTTTTAATTAGATTCAAATTACAATGAAGCAATCAAGTTCAACTTGACAATGCAAACGACCCTCACCTTAACAACAATAAACACCTCCTCTCGTGGCACCTTCGTCCTCAAAATTGCATTTTTTATTTGAACTTCTTCCCTGTTGACGGAAAGTTTTAGGCTTCAGATAAAATTGTGTTTGATTATTTGGGCCAGGATTAACAAAAAATGGTGTGTCTAAACAGCAAAATTTCAAATCCATGATTTACGAGGGCAGCAATGCATGTAACTACTAAAGGCACAAAAGGTTACTAAAGGGCGGAGCCTTCATTGATGAAACAATCTTTTTCTGGCATTAAAGGAAATCCAGCTTTCGACTCGTTTAGTTGGCAGAATTGTGCTAAATACAGTCTTATAACGGCATAAAGACAACCTAGAGTAAACTGCAACCTACGACGCCCTTAAGAACAAGGGCGGACGTTTGAAAAAGGACAAGCCTGGACACGAATACAAAATACAACCTACCCTTCCCATATATCGATCATTCGGTACCCCGCATCCAAGGCCATAACCAATGCATTTTCTTGTTCTATTTCTGATTTAATATCAAGCACACCAACACCAAGCGTTGGCAGTTTTATCGTCTTGTTTTCATTGCCACCAGCAGATTCTTCTTTTCGACAATCCACGCCATTCCCTAGCTTTAAGAGTAACACAGCAAACAGAACAGAGGAGCAAGCACATCTAATTATTTTCTTCATTTCGCGAGGTTGGTGTTGCTGGTATATAGGTCGGTCTTGCTGGTATATAGGTCGTTGTAAAATGATTAAGACAATTTGTACTTTGGTATTTATTTGCTTGTAGCCCTCAAGGAAGCAATAACATCACTTTGATGTCGATAAAAAAGTAATAAGGTATATTCGGCTGCTATTAAGTATGCTCTAAACACATACGTGTCAGATAACAAAACGAAGTTACCCCACATGTAATTGATTGTACCCAGTTTATCACCCTATTAAGTCTAGTTATGACAACGATGATGAGGAGCAAGTCTTAATAACGACTTCACAGGGAACAAAACAGCAAGAGAATTTTCTTTATAACATCAACGTAGCGGAAACCGATGAGCGCAAAACAGGAACGCAATATTGTGAAACGTCCTGAAAAATACAATAAAGTTGCCCAAAAAAACCAAACGTTTCTCTTTGTTCAAGGTAGAGGAAGGTTTAACCAACAGACTCTGATATTGCTAAAACAGATGGAATTTTTTATTCCCATCGAATTTAAGTTCCCCATGTCTACAGGAGAAAATTACAATGAAACTCCGTTACAAAAAAGGCTCGAATTATTCTACAAATTATAGCTCGTGAAATTTGATTCATGTTCATTACTCTTAAAAAGATTGTCCAGTCAAGTCAATGCCGGATTAAGCTTTAATTCAGCTTCAGAAATATCCTCGTCTCTTTTCATCTGGGCCTATTCAAAGAATGGACCTAATGCCTCAGCGCCAATAGCCACCACCTTAATCCGGTGCTTCTTCCAGCAAGCACACAATTTCCATCGTTGTCAAAAAGTCCTTTTATAAATTCTGATTGGAAACTTCAAATGACAAACTTCTTACACACTGACAGCATTGATCAACAGCAACGTGGACCATCATGGAAATTACTTGATAACTTTTTTATCAATAGAAAAACACAAACGAAAACAACAAGGAATTCAATTTCACCATTGATCTCTAATATTCCTCTTAGCCAGAGCTATGGCACTAAAGTCATCAAGATAAATAACAGTTTAAAGATACAGAAAATAAATTTAGACAACAGTTTACTTTATTCACAACGTAGTGTGTTGTCAATCAGCTGTTTTTGGTGTTAGTCAAACAGCATCAGTGAGGACTTTGCTCTTGATTTGAACATAAATGGTTTTTAAGGTAATAAAAAATACTGATCTCGAAATTTCTTGAAGAAACAATATTAACAGACAAAAATCGCCAATGAGTAAACTGTTGCTAAATCTAACAGAATAATATTGATCAGCCAAAAATAAACATTGTATATTAATGACTAAAATAGATGCGATTTTTAAAGTGCAGGTTTCCATTGATAATGACAATAACAACTGTCAACGAGTTCCCTAGATTCCAATTTTCCTTTTGAAGCAAATAATCGATGTCGACTTTCTCTTTTCCGCTACTGCCTTCCGTGCCTGAATCGTCCTACAGATAATCAGAAAAAAGTGAATATAAAATTAGTTACTGCTGTCGGATTATCTTTTCGCAGCAATAGCTGGCGTACAATATGCCTTGAAAATGTGCTAGAAGAAGTAAATAGCAGAAAAAGGCATCTACAGATGGAAATTGGGATAACATGAAGAGAGTTCTGTTGCTGCAGGGTGGGGAAGTATAAAGAATCAAGGCTGACTGGAATGAGCAAGACGCTAAAGAGAAGGAAAGCTGCAGGCAAAAAGGAACTGATAAAAACAAGAGGAATTAGAAATCTTACCTTGTCTTCCTTTATCAAAATATCCACCGTGTTTGAAGTCCGTTATACGTTCATATTGCTCGGCAAGATTTCCAATCTAAACACATACAACTCTCTTTTAGTTATTATAAACCAAAGGTTAAACAAAACTACGTAAAACCTTTTATAATAGTGGTAGTCAACTTGGCAGTAAAATAACAACTTGGAAGTCAAAGCAAAAAATGAAATAAGCAATGGTGGTTATAAATTAGATTCAATAACAGCCAACGCCAATATACTTAAAGATAAAAATTGCAAGAAGAGACAGTACAAACAGATATCAGCTTCACAAAATACGGAATCACAGATGCTTTTTCAAGGGAGTAAACACTTCAAATAACCAAATCTTTTCGAAATATTTGCGTTGATGGGTCAGGCCTAAGAGTCTGTTAAAAGAAACATCATCTCGGCTTGACTGTGAAATCACTGAGGTTTTATTCTGAAAACATTGACATCAGTAGAATTTGATTAAACACCATGAATTAGAAAGAGAATATAAAGTGATTCTCATTGTCCATACCTTGTCTGCAAGTTGCAAAGTTAAGCTTTGAAGAAGAGTAGGCTCAGCGCCATGATGTAGGATAAGCGTTTGAGTTGGTTCATCCCAAGATGCCTGCAAAATCAAGTTGAGTATTTACAAAAAATCCAAGCGAAACTATGAACATGCAGAGAGACACCTAAACGAAATTATGAAGATGCAGAGAGAAAATAACTGAAGAGCAAGATTTGGGCAGCAATATTGGCAAAAAAATCACTTTGGGTCGTTGTATGTAAAAATGCATTTCCTAAAATAAAAACCCTACAAGGCCTTTAAAGAGAAAACAGTTCTGGAAATAATTACTAAGGGCGTTTAATTGATCAACAATTAGTGGGTTCAAAAGCTCAACAACAGAATTAAATTATTATTAACATTTTGAATAACGGAAAAGAGAGATCTCATTTTGACCCACAGCATGAAATTACTCTAATTGAGAAACTTATTGACCGTTCAAACTACAAACAACTCCACGTTTCTTTGTTCTGCTACAGAGTACAGTCTTTATATGGACTTGGTATGAAAATACTTGAGCCAGCACATGGTATACTTTCCAAAAAGATGTACGCTCCAAGGCTGAGGCGTCGTAAGTTACCAGTCTTACGTTGCCAGGTGTTAGAAGCGACTTAGGCCCACTACAGGTCTCGCAAGACCTGTAGATCCTAGGCTGATCTTCCATACACGCAATAACAGCATCTCAACAGGGGAAAGATGCTACTGACGTAGTATGGGTCACCAAGGAGTCCTCAAAATGTTTAGATGATTCAAACATATCGAAGCAGACGAAGGCACAAGAATTGGCAAATATTACAGGGAAGATTGCTAGCAAGGTATGATACCGGAGCAAGTCACACTAACATAGTTCGCTATTCATCGTTTATAAATGGATCGGTTTAAGAGGATTCTTATCCAACATTCCCAGTGGAAAGTAAACTGCCAAAAAGTCTGAAAACCCTCTTGAAGACCTTTTCTTTTGAAAATTGTTTGTTGTAGCTAAATTCCTCCAATGCAAGGTATGGATTGTAACAGTGCCATTGTCAATACGTTCTGTGCCAATAGAGGATTTTTAAGGTGCCCTTGACCAGAAAGACGATTAGGGTTAGCAGAGACATTTAGGAGCTACAAATCGTAAAGGGGGCAAAGAAAAATCTAGAATTTTGTTTCCGAAGAGGATTCGTGGCAGAAAGGCAGAGAGACGACACAGAATATGTAAGGCCTTTAAAAAGGATTCACGTTTCTGGGTTCCCAATATTACTATACATGGCGATAGAGTTGTTAGGCAGGACCAGCAAAAACGAAATTATAATTTTGTCTGTCAAAAAGGATTTACCTGCAGTTCCTCACCAATGATCATCTTGCTGACGATACTGTGCACGATAGTTGGGGGTAATTCAAACATTTCTGCTAGACTATGCATGCTGAAAAACAGAAAATATGTATGACATACGTATGACATGCTAAAATAGATTGAGCTAAAACAAGGAAACAAAAATACAAACAGAAATAAAAAAACAATGGTTAATGGTTAAAGAATAGGAGAGAAAACAGGCCACTAATCTGTGTGTCATTAGAAGTATTTCAATAACAGGGGAAAGGAAGAAGGTATAAAATCGATGGTGGTAGTGATCAGTGGAGAAACGTGAATAGATGACCAGGAGAAATCCTCAGTGGCCTTCTTCAGGAAAGCATGAAAAAATCCGCATGAGGAACTGAGGCACACACATAGATCTAAAAAGTGGAAGGAGTGCTGGCTTGTAGACAATGAAGCCTGCTGCTACATGAAGTAAAAACAAATCACGTTGCGTAGCAGTACGTACCTGATAGAATCATAAACCTTGTTATATGTGAACAGATAAGTTCGCAGGCTTTCTTCCTTTATTTTCCTGAAGAAAACAAATGCATCATATTAACTAAGGAAAAATTTTCATAATGTATACAAATGGTAAGGTAAAGATCACTTTATGCAATAAATATTGCAACTAGCATTTTAGCTGGTTATGTGAGGAAAAACCCTAACATGGGGAAAAGAGGGAGGAAAAAAGAGAGTGGGAGTTAGATGAAACTTGTTGTTTGTTTTAATTTTTAACAAAGACAGGTTATAAAAGCCATGGAAGAAGGAAGTAGGGTGTTCCGGAAAACGTCCTGGCCAATGCCAAAGCAACTAGCAGCGAAATTGATTATGAAGCTCATTGGCCACCTTTATTGTGAAAATTCATGCAATACAACTTCATGTGAACAAAAAAAACAAGTTAAAGTCTAATGCAATTTTAAAAGTCTACTTCAAACAAGGTCCTTACTTTTTAAGCATTTCTTTGACTTCATCAGATTTGCTAAACAAATTCCAGCTCTGACAAAAAACACGGGAATATTAAAGTGACTAAAATTTAGAAGTAAGACTAAAATTAAAGTTATAATATAACTAATATAGGAAGTCACTACGCAGTTATGATCATGATCAACATAGAATGTTTGCTTTCGCACTAAAGCGGTGGTGACAACAACAACCACAGCCCACTCAGGAAAGCAACCAAAGTCCTCTCAGCAGCAAATGAAGAATCAAAACGAAGCTAGCATTTGCAAAGAGAGGTTGGATAGTCTCCCATTTCTGTAACACATTTCTTTCTACTGACAGAAAGTATGCTGACTAGAAATGGAATAAATGAAGAAAGTACGTCCTTTGATTCTGTTAAGCTAATTCGAAGCGTTAGGTCTGACATTTGCAAATACACCAGTAAATAGGAGGTTTGGACTGAGCAGAAACAAAAATTGAGAGTATAATTGGAAAGTACAAAATTAGATATAAAAAAATTCAATGGAATACTCGCATAAAATACAACTTTCTTGCTAATACTTAGATAAGGGATTGTACTTTACATTATCCAATGAGAAGTAGCGAATCAATAACCATGGACACACGGCGATTTTGTGCCCCATTCCCAGTCCTCTTTGAACCCCTCCTTTCTCACTGTCATGTTTGTAAAGGAGTCTTAAAGAGAGTTGTTGTAGGCGATTTGTATTGACCAGCCATTGATTTCCAAATAAAAGACTGCTGCAACATATACTGAATTTCATTCTGCAGCATATACTGAATTTAAATTACCTTGATAGCAAGAATATAGCCAGAACAATTTTTCCAGTCTCCTTTCTTCATGGCCTTGGCTGCTGCAACGATGTGCTCTCTCATTGTTTCCGGAGGTCCTGAAGTATGAACAAAAGCAGCTGATGAAAATCAGCAGACTAAAACCCGAGGCGACTGCGATCATTAGTTTCGGCTGAGCAATAAACAAATCACATTATCGATACCCATAATATTAACGCGAAATCATACGCATACGGTGCTGATACTAACTGGACTTTTATAAATTTACGTTACAATGGAATGAATATCATCCTACTTACCGACCAACGGTTGGCGATCACTGTTGCGTAGTTGGTTGCGGAAGCTTTTGCTTATGATTCTCCTTCGGCTATCGTACTCTCGAGCTAGGAGGAATTGTTAAATTCTAAAATATAACGTACAACCAAACAGATAATTTCCTCACAGGTAATTTGAAGCCTTCGCAGAAATCAAGAATATTGACAGGATCATTTTGTTCGATTGCACGTGGCATTAAGAGCCCTTGGGCAGGCATCTGTACCTAGGCATTAATCTACAAATAAACAGTGTTTCTCCTTATTTGGGCCCCTTAAACAATCAAAAGCACGTGAAATGGTTTATATCTATATCCCAATGAATCAAAGTATGTTAACTAATTGACCAATCACTTTATTTAAATGCGACTTACCGGCCATGTACGGAATTTCTAATAACAATGCCGAGGTGAGGTAGACGCACTCAAGAAGTTCCAAATTAATGTGCATGTGGAATGGGACCTACAAATCAAGGCAAAATTTAAACAACGGAGCAACGAAGATTTTAATCTTGAGAGAATTTGTGAAGCCAAAGCTAAAGCAAGGATGTATCGGTTTCCGTGGCTATCATTTAAAGCAGTTCATGCAAGGAAGCATGTTACCAATCGATAATAACAACAGTTGTACAGACGCATACACAACGGTCTTAAGTCTCTAATGGTGTCTGAAGCTTATTTTTGTTTGTTAAGCTTGGTTTCCACTATGAGATAATTTTTAAACCATGTCAGATCACAAAATTATCTCAAATTAACTCACGTTAATTCAAAGTGGAAACCAAGCTTTACTATTTAAAACATATTCAATTTTTACAACTACAGCTATGGACAAAATATCCTAATAAGATCTAACTGAGACCTTAATCTTAATTGTGACAATAAAGAATAAAAACATGTTGCGCTACGCATACTGTAAACCACTTACAAGTCGTCGTTTTTCGATTTTTTCCTGCTCTGGAGACCTCTCGAAGTTTTTGTTATTCATAAGTCCCTGGAATGGAAGAAGGGAGAACTCAAAAGCTGTGAAGGCATTCCGCTTCAGATAACACAGTGAAGGTAACCAGTTAAGAGGAGTTTGGAAGTTTGTCAAGCAACGCTTGCAATTTAACATTCTGTCCAAAGGAAAGATTTTGACAACTTAAAAATGCATACAATGTAATTTGGTTACCAACAATTCCCTACCTACAAAGTTATTTAGTCAAACGTAGTCATTGTATGCCAACAGAGTAAGAAAAAGCAGCCTTGATCTACTGAATATCACACATAAATATAAAACGCTAGGCATTCTGCATCGAAAATAAAATACCGGAAAATAAAACTAATATCAGTCTCATTAAAGATAACACTTCCGTTTTATTACACGTTTACTAATGGCTTTAAAAAAGCAAACATTATAGAAAATACTCAAGCTTTTCGCCTGACACTCTTCAGAGTATAAAACGTCAGAACATAGATCAAAACACTACGCTAGGAAATATATCTACCCGCTCGCCTATTGAAAATGTAATTTTGAGGGGTGGATAAAAATACCAATATGCAACTCTTGGTCAGGTTTTAACGAATACACCAGAACTTCCCAAAGGATGTTGGTCTGTCTTTAGCTTACCTGGGCGAGAAGTTCCTTCACCCTGTTGGTTGACTGTACGTCCAACAGAGCATTGTGAGCATCTCGGATCATTCCATGTCTGAAGGCACATAACCCAAGTTGAACCATTGTGCGGTTGTAGAGGATCTGTTTTTGAGAATAGCAGAGGTACTTATCATGACTGAGGGGACAATAAAGCATAGTCTTCTAAGGTTTACAGCCAGAACAAATAGGGCTAATGATGGTTTACAACTTTCAAAATAATTATCAAATTTAAGAAGACATCTGAGCCTGAAAAACGAGTCTTTAGACGCATTAAGTTACTGGGGAATCTGTAAAATTGAGAGGAAAACAGCTGCAATAGACAATTCTCAAAATTTACGTCACAGTGAAGTAACAGCTGCAATAGCTGGTATTGAGTAAAACGGGCAGTGTCTAAACTCTAATAAATTCAAAAATTGTAAGGGTACCATCGCATGCATGATGAAAATAGCAACATGATGCTTTTGCAATACTCCTTTTCATCTTGCATACGTCATCCCCCCTGCAGAGACATGGCATATCAAGCAGGGTCTACTTTGTATGCACAAAACCAAAGCCTGTCACACAGCATCATGACAAAACAATTCACCAATAAAATGGAAAATATCCGCTTACAAAGTTTTGCCTTTACCTGAGTTGGAATGTCTGAATGCTGGATGGTTTCTTGCAGATGAGAAATCAGGATCAAATCCCTTGCCTCGTAGAGCCTGTCATGCAAAGCATGATGGTATATATGACAAAGCATAGATCGTGTTCTCACTCGATCTGATCCGTTGGTGTATACGTACTTGCAAAGTTTATCTATAATTTCTGAATTGCTTTCGCCTTGAATGACATTGTCTTCCCCTGTCTGTTTTTTTTCTTCCGCATTCTCAGTGGTTTCCTTTTCAGGCTGGGTCGTTTCATCTTCCTTCTTGGTTTCACCTGTAGCCTCTGGTTCAGTTTCAACCTCGGGTTTCGGCTTTTCTTCCTGCTTCTCGGGAAATGCCTCCTTTCCAGCACGGAGTCCAGCTAAAGTGAATATTAAAAGAAATTTAAAGCAAACACAACATATCCTAAGTACAAACTGTTCAAACCTACATTAGAGGTCAAACACTTACATGAACGCTAAAGGTCAGCAAATCAAGAATCTTAATAAGGCTGTCAAATTATAGGACTGTTCTCTCATAATTTTGGCATTGAAAGTTAAAATTTCAAAGCCTGACAACTATAAGACGATGCTATATGTGCGGTACAATGACCGAAATCGAAAACAACGAAAACGATCTAATCAAAGCACAAGTGGACGATGTCATATAATAAGAGAACACACTAATTTTTATAAATTAAGGAATAGAAATATGTAGCAAGGAAACAGGTGTTGAGAAAAGAGCAATGCAAACGTAAACATGAAACTTTGGTGAAACATTACTAAATATAATTCCAAAAAAAGATAGATGTATACAGAAAAGAAGCAAAACAAGGGCTTCCTGATTTCAAACATACTTCACTATCAAAAATTAACAAAACAATAGAGTCAAATTCTAAGGGGAATCATAAACACCTTGATTTTGCCCGCTCTTCTCCACTTGTTCTCTAATCTTCTTTAAAGCATTCATATCAAGCTAAAAATAACACATAAGCAAATTCAACGTCAGGTCCTGTAATTATCTTATAGATACTTGAACTGCCCGAAATTTCAACAAAAACAATTGGACTGGATGCTAATGTACTGCAATTTATCAAAATAACATACTAACTACAATAACTTTGATACTGAGCCAGGGGCGTCTGGGCCAGGGGGGCAGGGGAGCCGTGGCCCCCTATGCTCTCACAATTTGATGGATTTTCCGAAAAATAATTGTTTTGTCGGAAAATTCTCAAACTTGAGCTGTGGGTAATTCTCAAACTCTTAGCAACATAAATTACTTGGACTAAACTACTTACTGTAAATTCGAGAGGCAATTCACTTTTGTTAAGAAAATACTAGATATCCACAAAACAAAATGATTTCTCAGGATTTACCGATGCCTACCATAGAGTCATTTGGTGTTCGGAATTATTCAGTTAAAATCCGAAACTTGAAGGGCTAAATTGGTTATGGAAATTGGTCAGAATTGGTATAAATTATATCTTTATTTGATATTGAAGACCAGGACAGTACCAATTTTGTGCCTATCATCAGATTTTTGACAATTGTGTCCCAGATTTGAAAATGTATGCATTTATGTTGCGTAAGGTAAAACAAGGTAGAAGTCGATCAAAGCCATTGATTTCCCCTAGTGGACATTCAATTTAAGAACAAGAATTTAACATTAAAAATTTGCTTCTTATAATGCGATTTCCGACGAATTTGAAGCAATTGTGCTCCCCTCTAGAATTCATTCGCCACGACACCCCTGTACTGAGCACTAATGAAAATAAAATAATATTAAAAATTTGCATAAGCAAATCACAGCTACTTCAAGTCAACAAATTAATCAAAGGAATCATAAACACAAACCTTATAATAAATATGCTCGATCCGTAATAAATACATTTTTGAAATCAAATCTGTGGTAGAAGTCTTCTCTAAATAACTTTGCATCCGAAGGATAATTTTGGTAAGCAAAGCTTCATCTCTCAGCCTAGAAAAAAATCAGTTAGATAAAAAGGTTGCAAAAAAATCTCACGTTTAACATTTCTGGCTTTCAGGGGCGATGTTACATCTTCTGCCTCCAAAATTTAAGCTCCTGAAGAAAGGGGGCTTGGTAACAGTGTTGTGAAATCCAAAGGGAATGGCTCAATTGTGCAGTGTGACTTTGAGCTGTTAAGTACAAGCCCAGAAAACATTGCGATTACAGGCTCAAAGACCACGAAGAAGGTCATTGACAATAAGATAAATATTACTATCATGCCAAATCTCGTTCTTTTTATTGTTTTCTTTACAAAAAAGGTTATATATAAAAGCTTAATGATGTTTCCAGGCTGAAGGATGAGTCCTGCTCTCTTACCTGTCGACATATTCAGTAGAGTGACAATCTGTGTTTTGAAGGATCTTTAAAAATTCTGTATACAGTCTCTCCAAAACTGTAAATGGACACCCACGCACTCTCAGTGGCTCCTCTTGGTTCTGAGAAAAAAAACGAACTCTTTCAGGCTGGGATATCCAATGGTTTTGCTACTTGGTATGTAAATTCTTTTGAATAAAGCAGATTTTGATACCCCAGTCTAGTAATATAAAAGTTGTATACCACGTGCTTCTTGAAAAATAGAATCTATTTGAATATTCAAAGGCACTAGATGGGCTTTGAACTGGTTGACTAAAAGTTGCAGCAACGAGACTCTAAATGACGAGACTCTAAATGACGAGACTGTAAATTACGAGACTCTAAATGGGTCCAGAAGGGGAATCACACCCAAAAAACATTAAAATTAATTGTGATAGGTGATGATTTTGGGTTACTATATACTTTTCTGATTATTTGATAATTCTGAGGCTTTTAAATTGTTTGTGATTTCCTTGAGACTAATTGATAAAAACGAGATTATTGTTCTGTTGATTTGAAGCTTACATCAATAAAAGCAACCACAAGAAGCGTATCTGATCAAAGCTCATTGTCATATCATGAAAATAATTTCATTGTCTCCTTTTACCAAAGCTCTACTGACCTCAACATTCTCAGCATCATCAGAAATGTTGTCCCCAACTTGAATGCCTTCATTTTCTTCTAACAAAGTCAGAATGTTTTGAATTTCTTCCAGAGCACTTTTAAGAGAATAATAAGCAACTTATCAGGGTTTTATTATATGCATGCAGTCTGGACTTTCTTAGCAAGGAAAAGTATTTATTCATGTGGAAAGTGTTGATAATAAAGTGAACATGATATGAGTCCAAAGGGGGCACATCTGCCTCCAATGACCCCTTGCATGACTTATAGCATTAATCACATTATATATGCAAAAGAAATTATACAGTATATAAATATATAAATAGAAAGCTGAAAATTAAAATTTTTAAGAAATGATTGTATTTTCTTTTCAGTTTTATGCAACAAAAAATTCAAGAAGCGAAACTATTTTTTCATTTAATTTTTTGGAGCGGAGGCTAATGTTTCTAGAGACTAGCCATGAATATATGGACACATTCTTTGAGCAAATGCAATAGAGGTCATTCATCTAAAGTATTCAAGCAGGTACTGGAACTGGTTGAGTAACATTACATGATTACTAGCTTGAGAATTTTAATGGCAAAAAATCAGCATAGTTGCATACTTTTTCCACATATCTGGTTTCAACGGTGTATCAGTGGTGGGTACTGAATCAAATAAGGCAGCCATGATATTAAAGGTGATCTTCAGGTTCAACCCAGGTCCTAAAACAGGAAAGTTACATGAGTCAAATTGAAGTAAACATTAACACCAACTGGGCATGGTGTTAATGGTCAAGGTTTTTCCTAAATCAAAATTGTTGGAAATGACCAAAACCAAAAGCCAAGATTGTACTAACCAACAACAAATAATCTTGTTGTACTAACCAAGATTGTGTTTGTCAGAAATCCTCTTGAGCTCTTTAAAATAACCAACTTGATCTGGTTTGTCTGTGCTCTGGAAATGTGAAAAAGAAAAAAATGATATCTCTGAAAATCTTTACTTAATGAGATGATTAGAACCATAAGCAAATAGACAGGAATAAATAAATAAATAGCTTGACTTAAAACAAACCTAGCAATTTTTACTACAGAACAGTTCTAAGAAAGGGGAATCCAAGCATTTTAAACAACTGATAAATAAACTATATGCCTACCTTCTTTCCACGCACTGCAAGGATCTCTTGCAATTTCTTCAGCACTGCTTGATGGTTAATCTCAACATCTTTGGGGAAAAGTTGTCTTGATTTTTCCTGATAAAAAACAGTCAATCAATCATACTTACCTACAAAGTGCTTTAATAAAAATAAAAGGAGCAAATGGGCCATTTATGACATAAACTTGAGACAACAAATTAAAAGTGATGGTTTGCAATATTCAGCCTTAAAAATAATCTCTGGCATCACATTGCTTCAAATAAAAAAATTAGTCATCACAAATGTAGGGGCCATTCCCACAGGTCAAGGAAGTTTCATAGTATCATATTCCTTAACTTCTCAATAAGCCAAACAACCTTACCCTTGTGACTTCTATAAAGCCTTCATGGTCTGCAATTGCAATCTCTTTCCCTAGTCTACGTTTTCCTTCAGTTTTTCTATCTGCTTTTTCAACATCTTCTGCCTCTATTTTTTCTTTCTTTTGTTTCTTTGAAACCTTTGCTTCACTCCTAGGGATGTACAAACCCAAGATAAGCAATGCATTTGCACAAATAATATCTCAATTTCTATACTTTGTCATTCATCACTTATTCTACATGTAATCAAAACATTTATGACAACAACTGTAGTATTCTTGACCAAGAAAGGCAGCAAAGGTTATCTGCTTTCTAACGATGCTCAGCTTTTACAATTTTTATAGCACTGATTTTACGACCGATAATCATACAGTATGAAAACCGGAGATACCACAATGCAGGTCTGTAAAAATTATTTAACATTGAATCTTCAATGATAGGATATAGCTTCCAAAGCTCAACATTACACCATTTCCTAATTACAATAAATTAGGTACATTATATATACAATAAATTTTCAATAATGAATATAATTAACTGCAAAAAACTCAATTGGCCTACATTGCATCTATGTAAAAATAACATATATAATGCTTTTCTGAAGCAGTGTGACATTTGGTATAATGTTTCACAATTTGAGCACTGATGAAATGTTTCACAATTTTTCTTGAAAAACTGGCACTAGAAATTAAAAATAAATAAATTCTTTTAAGCAAACTTCAATTCAAATATATAAAAGACATACTTTTCTGTTTTTAAAAACATTGCTGCAGTTAAGGCTCTGGTACCACCAGCTGGCAACTCATCATCTGAAGATGTTTCATCTTCATCACCCTCATCTTCAAAGAATGAATCATAGTCATCATCATCTTCATCACCCTCATCAAATTGCTTTTGCTTTGGCTGAAAATCAGATAACTATATTTTAAAACCAAATCTTCCATTTATTTTTAATCATCTAAGCTAAAGGAAAAGGTTTATATGCTTTGAGCCAGAATTTGACTTGTGCTCAAACCAGCTCCCAAAATACAACACAAGTTTGAATTCTCGAGAGTGACATTAATCCTGTAATGTTAGGTAACTATAGAGTTGATCTGTGAATTTTCTGGAAATTCTATCCAGTTTAAAGACAGAAATACTGATTTAAAATTAAGATAAAAAATTAAAAATAAAAATCAAGCAATATTTACTTGTTTTAACATAGAGGATGCTTTTGGTTTCTCAACTTCCTCAGCCTCATCTTCGCTATCATCACTTTCAGAACCTTTAAAGATAACAAGAAAAATTGTTTGTGCATATGTATCCAAAAATTATCATAACAAAATAGCATTTTTCTACTTTCTTGATAAACTAGACAAAGCTCAATCAAAACTATTCCAGATTTCTATTATATATTTCACAAACCTGACTTTTCTTCATCTTCTTCTGCCTCTTCCTCCTCATATTGTTCAGGGTTCTGAAAAATTCAGGGATCAAAATTATTTTATACTCTGCAATAAGAAGGCAAAACCTTAAATAATTATAACATGTTTAGAACTTACATCAATGGGCAACCAAGAATGTATTTAACGGGAAAATAACAATGTGTGTATAGAGAAATCATAGAAGTCACCTCTTTAAAATCTTTGATTTTCTCTTCAAAGTCTCTGTTGTATTTCTTCATTTTCTGTCTAAGACTGCTAAGACTCTGGAAAAAAATTATTAACAGGTTCAGATTATGTATCAAATAAATGATAATTACTGATTCCGTAGTCAAAATAAAGCATCGGTTGAATACATGGTACAAAAATTGAACTGAAAAACAAAACATCTGAAATAACAAAAGAAGTACAAGAAGTATAATCAAACTGATCAACTAATTAGTTTGATAACAATTTGATCAAAACTTACCTTTGCATTGACTTTTGACAGCTTCTGACGACTCTCCTTGTCCTCCCATTGCTATACAAGACAAATCATTAAGATTGTCTAAATTCCTATTTTATTTGCATAAGTTGCACATATATTACATGCATAAATACTAAAGCTGGCTTGCATATAAATTTTCTATGCAATATGCTGAACATTATTTTTCATCTTATTTTAAATAGAAGTTCTATTAGAATTGCACCAAGAGTATCTTGAAAAATAAACTATGGTTGAACCAACATAACAAAACAACTTATACGATCAGAATATAATACTAGGCTACAATACGTATTCAGTGTAAGAGTAGTAAAAACGTGTTCACAGCATGACTAAGCATGGCTTAACTTAAAGTGTCAATCAATGATACTATGAGTCAAAACATGATAATAGTAAATGTCTTGTCAAATTCCAGATTTTGCAGACACTTTTGAGCTTCAAAAAGCTTTGGGCGAATAATCAATTTTGAATAATTTTAAATAGAGTTTTGAGTAGTTGTTATTTTCTTCACATGAAGAGTCGTGACATTCATTTTCCTTTTGTTTTTATGCATCAATTTGGTTGATCAAAGTTGACAAAAGAAGTAAACTTGAAATGACTTTACAAAACTTTATTTCCTTCTTAACATAAACAGTTATTTCTACATGTGACTAAAAAGCAGAAATTGATTGGACTATAACTGATTTTAATCACTTAAAGAAATACTAAGGTGAAACACTAAAATAAAAGTTTTGAAAAACCTTACATTTTGGATAAAATCTTCCAAGTCAGCGAGTGCTTTGATATAAAATGCAGGGATGCCTTCCTTTTCCACAACAGTTTTTGCCTTGATATATGCTTTGCACATGTTTTCCCATTCTAGGAGATTGGATAAATTGAATTAAATCTAATTACCTGGTAAACAGATAAAAGACTGACAAAATTATTCTGAAATTCAATTATATGTTTGAAGGATGGGACAATTAAGCACAGAAAATAGGACACAGACACTTTTGCCAAAAACTCAATTGAAAATGGGGCTTTGACTAATCACAATTATGTTGCAAACTTGATGCAAATAAAGTATTTCAAACAGACAGCTCATTGCTTTTACCTGTCATCACTTTGGCAATATCCTTAATTTTCATACTGTTTCTCATCTGTTTTATAGCGGTGTGAATTTCTTCAAATCTGCAAATAACCAAATAAGTTTATCCTCTGCTGTGAAAGTATTATCACTTTGAAAAGTTAACATTCAAATGCCTTTTTTCAGGAAAAAAAATACGTTCAATGTACATCTATGTTACCTCTTATCTTTTAAACTTCGAACAGTTCTTTTTACATCATCCTCATCATCACTCATAGGCAAAAACCTGCAGAAAGAAAAATGAGAGTTAAAGTTAAATAATTAACTTCAATCTGCATGCACAGCACCTTCCATCGGAAAAAACAAAATTATTCGACTATTTCCACGGATTTCTAAACTGTCTCCTAAAATTTCCAAAACTTGCACTTGAAGGTTTCATCTTCAACCTTAAAATTTTAGACTTTTCAATTCTTTACCGACATACGAGTTGAGTTAGGGAGATCGAGCAGGGCTGAAGGTGAAATAAGTCTTTGCTTAGTAGCAAAAATTAGCGAATGTCTCCATTCGTTATTAACTTATAACATTAATCTACCTTCCTTTATACAGATTCCAAACAGAATTTATCAGTGAAAAATTGAATCATGTGAAACAGTATGGCCTATTCCTATCTGAGGGTAGGCCTACGAAGGCGCGAGCTTGTGAATTTGAGCCTAAACTTCATACCTTGATGGAGCTACAGGGCGTGTAGCCCTTGGTGCTGGAGTTACATCTTCTACATCACTATCTTCTGATTCGCTGGAAGAGCTTCCAGCCATAAAAAACTTGGACATTTTGGCTTTTTTACGGTGGCTTTGCAGCGCAGCTTTAGATACGGCCTAACACTTCATCTCGCTTCGAAAAGGAACTTGACTGGACAACCACGTTTTCTTTAATTTCTAAAACTGCGCATGCGCCAGGTACACAGGGAGGTTTAGAACAAAAGGCCGGTGGGGAGGGGAGTTGGGGCTGTGAGCCCAGGAATCTGAAAAAAATTAACTTGATAAGTTGGGGCTGGAAATAGGTTGATAGTTGGAAATGGAATGATAAAGTGCGGTGAAATGCCGGAATTGAGCTCTCTATAAGGTAAATATGCAATATACAAGGAAGAACATCAATTAGCAATAAAAAAAGCTCAGGGTTTTTACCCTTTGACATAATGTTGGAAATAAAACAAAAAATATTTTTTTCTTATCAACCTTCAAGCCCTTTAATGTCGATGGTCAGGCATGTTATGTTAAGCATTGTTCATTCCATGGTTCCCCTCTAGGGTATTTTTTCTCTCGTGAACTCACCATATTTGCCAAATTCTTTGCAATGCTGGTGTCATTCTTTTGGCATTTTTTTTATTTGATATCAGCTGACCCAGGTGAACATATTCATTTACTTCTGCCATGATTTCATTATCAATTTTGACCATTTTTCTTTTTCAAAGTCATTATCACTTTATTTCTACTTTCGTTGTCTAGTTTTCCTGTCGTATTCCTAAGTTCCTTATCATTATCTGATCAGAATCTAGTCTTCATATGCTTGTTCAATCTACTAAGTTTGTCCCGGCAGTGGCGGCACCAGCTATTACAGAGTGGGAGGGTAATGGCCGCGGCCAGTTGGACCACGCCCCTTTTGCCTCGTTTCAGTGATTTGTATCAAGTTAACTTTCCTTGAAATTTGATCTACCCCTACCCAGCGTTTTTTAATCCATTTTTGAAATAAATATGTAGACCATGTTTTCAGAAAAGTGGGGGGAGGGGGGGGGTAATTGTAAGCGAGTTGTAAGCGAGAAGATAGTTGTTGAACGATGGATCCAGAGCCTCGTCTCTCCTTTCCTCTTCCATTCTCCTTCGCAATTCCTTTCCCCGTTCTTCATCCTTTGACATTCTGAGGCTGATGTTGCCCTTTGGAATGTTATGCCTAATCATTGTACTGATGCACTGATATGCATAACTTTGCTATGAACTTTACTGGTTTCAGCAAACTTTGAGTAGTGTCACTCTTTGCTTTCAATTCTGCTGTTTAAATGTTCAAGAGCTTTGATGTTATCTGATAGATTCAAACAGAAAAGAGTTCATTTGCTCAAACAATATTATAGCAAAGCTAATAGTCGATCGAGTTTACTTGTAGCTTCAAAGTATGCCAGAAATTTATTGCATGGATGTTGGATGTACACTTCTTGTAGCTCTATTAAATAAACTATGCCATCACATGACACATAAGCATCATACTTTTCAAACAGATTGTGTGATTTTATTCATAAAAAATCTAAATTCAGATACACTGTGTCAAAAATGCTAACTGAAAATAGATATCAATATGTTAGGATCAAAATTTGAGCCTTGAGGAGATTACTTCTGCCATGATTTAATTATCCATTTTGACCAAAATGGTTTTCAATAGCACTATAAACTGTAACATTTTTGAGAAAATGGCACAAAATTTTGCCTTTTAAAGAAAAATAACCAAAAGAATTTTGGTAAAGTTATCAAGGTTCTGCCAAACTGTGTCGTTTAATATTTGCGCTAACATTTCCAAAAGCGTTTGTGAGTTCCAAGTAAACTGAACGAATCGCGGCAATTTAATGCGACGAAAAGGCGACTTCAAACAAGGTCTGGTGCATTGCAGAATTTGAAGATTCCCATTTCGTGTGGCAATTGGTTTCTAGAAGTGTGCGACTTCAGTTGTAGACTTTTGTGGTTAATTGCTTGTATGGAAGACTGGTTTTTGCTTTAAATGCTTCACTTCTAATCAAGAATGCGTAGGCATCAATGGAAACACCATGATATTGTTTACAATCAATTCAAAGTTTGACCTCCTGCGCGTCAACTGGTTATCGACTGCCTTTTTACAACATGGCGGCCTGTCCTCAAAGTAGCATTTTGGAATTGATTGACACAGGAAAGAAAACTTTGTACTGAAATTTGCCCAGGAATATTTTCAGTTCAAATTTTCAGTGTAACGTGTGAAATCGTGAAAAGGAAGAACAGTACAAGGTGAAGATGTAATAAAAAGCCGTATTCTGTTGATGTTCATAAACAAATCGATTTAGCAATAGGAGCAACTGATTAAACGGCTCAAACAGTCTGTACTGCTGGAAAATTGTATTCCTATGTCAAAGACTTTAGAGATAAAGGCGTCCTGTTGTTTTGAAGAAGGATATTCGTGAAGTGCAGAAGATATCGGCGAATATTCTTTTTGATTTAAAGGCATTTGAAGTTGCTTTCGTTGCATGGAAATACCTTTAGCCAAAATAAGCACCGAGGCGAGCATACTATAGGTTAAAAACTGAGGAGGTTTTGTATAATATTAGTGAGATTTTGGCAATTATGTGCTTAAGACGAAGAAGGGGTTGACGATGAATTAATCTTCTGTCGATCAAATAAAACAGCGCAGAACGATGGCTTCAATGGAGGACAAAGCAACAAACGTTGAAACTGAAGATCTACACGAGTTTCACAAAGAAAGATGGAAACAAGATGATGATAAACAGAATGTAACACAAGATAAACTGAAAATATTGCTGGTGATATTTTCAATGTTAGTTGTTATAACGTTTTTGGCCACAGTGTCTATATTGGCATGGGCCTACATAGAACATAGTCAAAACTCTTTCGACAAAGCTCAGTTGCATGAGCCAACTAGACTATATAGTTCAACTGCTGGAACCGCGACCATGGCACAGATATTCAACACAACGAATTCTATGAACGGCGCAGAGCAGGGGGCAGCGCAGAGATCATCAATTCCAGGTTTCGATAGTAGTCAAATGCATTTATTTCGAGTGTATGAAGGGCTTAACACCGGTGCTGTTTGCCTGGACGGAACGCCACCAGCCTATTATCTAAGGCCTGGAAAGGGTTTAGGTGCTAATCGTTGGATACTGCATTTCAATGGTGGTGCTTGGTGTTTTGATGAAAAGGCTTGTCTAGAGAGAAGCCATGGCTCTCTGGGTTCTACTAAGCATCTGCCTGCATCACCTCCGGTAATTCAAGGTATTAACTCACCCAATGAGCAGATCAATCCGGATTTCTATGATTGGAATCTCGTCTGGGTTGTCTATTGCGATGGTGCATCTTTTACAGGCGATAGAGAAGAGCCCGTCGTTGTAGGGGGAGAAAACATATTTTTCAGAGGGAAGCGTGTGCTGGATGCCGTTTTTGACGACCTCATGAAACGCGGAATTCAAAACGCAGAAGGCATTATACTCACGGGCAGCTCTGCGGGCAGTATGACAGCCATGTTTGCAATTGACCGGCTAGCGGAAAGATTACCGAATGTTCCAATGCATGTTTTATCCGATGCCGGTTATTTCATCGAGACTCAAATGATGGGTGGCAAAAGCGTTGGCGCAATGTTCAAGAAAATTTATGACATGCAGAATTCTTCCGGAGGTCTAAATAAAGACTGCATTCAAGGGTTTGGTATACAGAAGGGCTGGCATTGCTTCCTGCCTCAACACACTTTCAGATTTATAAAACATCCCGTTTATATACTAAACGCAGCCTACGATGTATGGGCGTTGCTATATTTCGTGGGGATTGACTGCAAGTTCCCTACCGTAATGCAGCAAAATATTCAAAAAAAGAGTGAAGTTCAAGAGACGAACGTCACGGACCACATCACTAGCCACAGACAGATTCGAGACGTCTCCGGATTTGAGATACGTCCATATTTTAGAACGAGTGAGGAGATTGCGAAAGAGGAAGTCTCTGACGATGTAACCCAAGGTAATTTAGCAAAGGGACCAGATATAAAGAAAGACATTATACCCGAAGAAGTTCAAGACCCGGGCATGAATCAAGAAAAGCGAAACTTTGAGCCCCTGTTAAGCGATTCGGATTTAGTTGACTCTTTGAACACGTTTGGTACGAGAGACCAGGCTGACAATTATTATAACGAAAGGATACCAAACCCTCGCATTGGAGAGGAGGCAGTAGAAGGGCCAAAGCTACATCTCAACATCGAACAAGATGCTTCAAATGAAGAAGGCAAAATGCCAAACGAAGTGGGGGGAGGAACAGAATTTGTTAACCCAGACCCTGATGAAAGTTTGAAGTTAGTGAACGGCGGAGAGGAGAACGAAAAGGAGGCAACTTTAAACTTAAACCCACTCGCTAGTAGCGTCAGCACGTTACATAACGTCGCAGAAGACGTTCAACACGGGAATATGGACACAGAGACAATGGGACTATTGAATGAAGTATTTAAGAAACTAAAAAGGCTCATGCCAAAAAAGAAATCAAACTCTACGGTACCACAAAAACAAAATGTAACCATTGCAGGGTTGCTGAAAGATAAAGCAGTTGCTACAAATTTGGAGCATGTTAACACAGTAAATGTTGGAAAAAATAATGAAGGTGGGCCTTATTTTGCTAAAAATTTGAGTCCAAAAACAGTCAACAAAACCGATGCTCTAAAGAACATTAACAAAGAAGTGGAAAAGCAGAGAGCAAAAGACATAACTGCAAAATTGAACGACATGTTGAAAGCAAAACAAGCTGAAGTGATTAAAGAAAAGAAACTTCACGAGGAGGCGAAGAAACAGAACCATAAACCGAGCAATGAAATCATCGCGAACATGTTCAAAAAAGCAGGTAAACTGCCAAATTTTCTCAACAGTAATGCAAATCATCCAGTGCGTCTGCAGGATTTGCTTCAAAAAGGTGTTGCGGGGTTACACAAAAATTCAATAGCGCAAAACAAGAATAAAAGATCTGCGAACATTATCAGGGAATATATAAACATCCTGAGGTCAGATCCCCCTGAATGCACTGAGAATCAAATGATTAACGTTATGAAATATAGAAACGCTATGCTGAAGGCCACGGGGGTCGTGAAAACAACACAGAATGCAGGAATGTTCCTCGTCTCTTGCATCGAACATTCAATGTCTTTGTTCGACGAAACGTGGACGGGAGTGACAGTTAAGCAAAAATCAATACAACAAGCGTTCGGTGATTGGTATTATGGTAGAGAAACGAACCACATTATAATAGATGGAGTATACCCCACAAACCTATCGTGTCCCTGAAATGATCAATAAGCATGCTTCAGAAGCAAAGTGATCACATCTTTTATGTATAAGGGGGAGGGGGATCACACAATGACCTTTCAGCAGAAAAATGATGGATGACCTTGACAAAGCTACAAAAACATCATATGTTCTGTTAATATTTTGGGACCACTGGTCTCTCTTGAGACATTACGTTTATGTCTCGTAAAACAAAAATATCACAATTCGTAAATGTGTATAAGCTCATTGGAGTTTTCGGGACGCTGGGTGAAAGCTAGGAATACCTTTTCAGAGATGCATCCACAATTACATAAAAAATTTCACATTGAGAACGATAAGTAAGCTATGCACATACGCTTTTTGCCAATTCTATCCCTGTCGACAATAAAACAATTTAAACATGCAACACTAGCGTAGGGCAACCAAAGCCCAAAAAGATATAAGGAAAATGACTATACCCATGGTGAAACAGTGGCCAATTAACAGTGGAATATTTTAGCAACACATAGAGAATATTAGGTGTAGAGTAGGCATTCTGTTATACTTTGTAAAAATAGAGGATACTATTGATTTGACTTGATGAATAAGCAGGGTTTAAATCCCGTATCTTACTGAAGATCTTCTTTGCTAAATGGAAAGACGAACTCACTTTTGTATTGAAAAGTAAATGATTTTATAATTTCTTGTAATAAATATATACCAACTTGTGGTTTGTTTACATCAATTTCTAATTGGCTCGAAATGCTAAGATGCTACATTTAATGGTAAAAGGTAGAGAAAAAATATTCTCGGGAAGGTAGTTAATACTACTACATCGGGTATGACGATAACCCAACAGAAGATACTACCAAACAAGAAGTCTTTAACTTAAAGTGAAGCAGACGTTCTATGGTCTGCTGACCTCTTTTTCTAGAATATAGCACTCTAAAAGCAGGATTTGCAAATCATACTTTGAAATGGAAGGGCCTCGGGGAGGGTGGCCATGAATTGAAAAAGTGATAATTATTGATACACGATAAACACTACCGAATTTCTCGGCGAATAAGTCCAGTTTCTCGGTCCGCAAAGAATATCAGAAAAGTAGGACGCAGATTTAACGCCGGTGATATGTTTTTGAAAAAACTTGCTTTGTATTCATAAGTGTAGTTTACAAGAATTTTATGCAGAAAAAGATTTCTGTTTTAGCTAAAAATTTTTCACTTAAAACACTTTCGAAAGGAAAGTGTAAACTGCGGTTTCAGAATTAAATTCCTTTTATTCGCGAGTGCCATGATTTTTGTGAGTCAAAACTTGAAATGAATTAACTTTGAAATTGGAGCAGCAAAATTTGTCGTAATTCATAAATTTCCTTAATATAATATAGAGCGTTTGCAGTTAATGAGAGCAAGATTGGTTTGTTGATATATACGCCTGGTTTTGTTAAAAGTCGTGTATTTTCAGCCAAAAATTAAAGGTTGACTATACGCCGAGAAATACGGTATTTTAAAAGTGTGAGTACCATGGTAGTCCTAAACCATTCATATAAACCTTGAATCGTTCAAGTAAGGCATCCTTCTCCTCACATTACCCAAAACTATTTAAAATTGAAGCCAACTTTGTAACTCATTGCCCTATATGCTAGGCGATCTTAGAGGCCAATCCACTGAATTTCTAATTTTATCCCACTGTTCAGCGCTTTATTCTTCTTTTCCGATACTAGTGCCAGTGAGACGAAAAAAGTCTTTTTGGCAGACCTCCACATGAGAATGAGTTCTTGATGGAAAATCAATTTGTGACCGTACAGGATGACCATAGGTTGAGGACGACAACTTCGGTGCTGCCAGTGCTGTTTCCTACAACGCAATCAAGTGACACAATTCATAGCTGAATCTCTATGTCAATCAAAAACTGTATCAGGAAAATTAACGATTCACAACCAATCATAAACACGAAAAAAGACTTGTGAGCTCTTCAATATTTTGCATCTGAAGCATCTTCGTGAACTAAAATTTTAATCCAAATATATTATCAGTTTTATTAGATTCCTTAGGACAGCAAGGATGCAGGCAATGTGTGAGGGAGAGCTTAGAGAGTTCAAGCCCCAACTTTCAAGGAAGTTTTAGTCAGTGGGATATACAACAGTTGTTAAAATTATTCACACAATGGAAGCTTATAAAGATGGGTTGGAACAAAGACCCCAAAACCTTCCTGGCCTGTTTGTTGTTTAGGTCCACTCATCGACATGTTAACTATTTTGCTGTAGAAAAACAAAATTCTATAACATCTTAAATAGAGGATGGGTTACATCCAACAAAAATTGGACGTTTTAGAAACATGCTGGGTGCTCCAATGTCCCTGCAACCCTTGTCGTAGATATCACACTAAGGCTTCCAATGAATGTAAAGTGTTCCTTGAAATTTGGAAAGCCAAAGCACTTTTGCATAGAACCTTTTTTGAACAATAAGCTCCTTAATTTGTTAATTGGCCCAATAACTTTAGTTGTGCCCATGAGGCTTGGTATCCTTGATTTGAAAACAAACACTTCAAGAAGCTTTGAAATATCAGCTTTTGTATCATAGAAGACCTATTAAGAATTGCAATTGTCAAATGCAAATCAGTCCTATCAGGACCAGTGGTGTACCCAAGAGGGGGAATGGAGGGGTCCGGACCCCCCCCCCCCACTTTTCTGAAATATGGTTCTCGAGATTTGTCCAAAAATGATGTAAAACTCATTGGAGGGGGGGGGAATAGTATACTGTATGCTTGTGTCAATAACAATTGTAAAATGCTTTGCTATTTACCGTAGCTAGCATGAATCAAATAATGGGGAAAAATTGCAAAAAGGGCGTTTTCCTGCATTTGCAAGTGTTTGAAGGGCGTGGTCCAAAAAAATTTCTAGGGTCTGCACCCCAGACCCCCCCCCAGTCCTACAGCCCTGGGTACGCCACTGATCAGAACAAATAGATTGAAAAGTAATACAATCAATTTTTGTCAACATACCTCAAGGTTGACATTCAATCCTCTCAGCTTTGCATGTTTTCTATCATCTCTGTGAAGCTTTGGATTGTAGCCAGGCTCCATATGTTTTATTCTGTCATATGTTGATGGCAACTCATGCTGCAAGAGAATAACAAATTACATCAATCTAAATCTTCATTTGCCACTTTCCAAGGAACGTAAAATCTATTCAGATTGAGGTGCATATGCTGATAAAAAAAGAAAATTTCTAACAATAAAATTGCATAACAAATGTTTCAACAACAGAAACTGGGTATTACAAGCCTTGCGAGGAGAGGAAAAAATGCAAGAAACCAAATCTTGTTATTGATGATATTTGATGATTCTCAATCAAGCACTTAGCAAGCAAGCACCTACTTTTTGCTCATCACAAGGCCTGGGATATTAAACAGTTATTTGATAACAACTTTTTCAGGATCCAAATCATTATCAATGATATTAGTTCCTCAAGCAGATGTTCTTCATCAAAGTTTTCTTTCATCATGATGTCAGTATATACTCAAAGGACAATTTAAAGGAATTGACAATGCAAGAAAAGTAATCAAGTAAGCATGCAAACAATGTAAAGGAGAAAATAGATAGGCATATTGATGTTTTATGCTTTTCTTCATTCTTGTGAAACCGTAAGATTAAGATCCACTTATAAAGGCACTGCGCCGATATCCAGATACAAGCACATGCACCTTTAAATTATATGATCCTATAAGCAGGGTAATAGGGTAGGAATTATATTAGATAAGATACATAGAAATTGTACTTTTTTTAAATTTCAATAAAGAATGAAATAATAGAGATTAAAGAAAAAAAGCTACATTAATCTCACTTTTGTTTTCACTTGAAAATAAGGCACATCATTTGTAGCTCCAGTCATTGAGAGTCTGTCTGTTTGATACTTTTTCACCAAGGCTTCTTGGGAATTAGGCTTTGCATCAATAGGGTAATCACGCTATTAAACAGAAAATTTAAGAAACATTCAACATTATTAAAAGTAAAAAATATTCAATTTGTAATTTTTTTTCCTAAGATTAATATACTAAGACTCTTTTCAAAATAGGTTTAGCTATGAATAGCAAACAGCTGTGAAATTTGCATCATATGAATACTGTCTCCCTGTATGATTCCAAACAACATTTGGTTACTTTATTTTCTAATATTAATTTCTAAACTGTTAATTTCTAATACTATTAACAGCTATTAGAAATTTCATTGCATCTTCAGTTTATGAACTTTGATATATGCAAGTATTTTGTTCTTTTCCAATGCTAAATTTCATACACATGGAATGCATCCTTCATTCTTCCTTAAGACGTAACACTGAAAGGCTAAATCTTTTGGCAAGATAATATTTGATATATGTAAGGCATTAACTGAGTTTGATCGTCTTTGATCTTTCAAAATTACCAAATCATGACATTGAGGTTTTCAAAAATCGTCGACTCTTGTCTGAATCTTACCTCTACTTTCTTGAGCTGCATTTTGTTATATGCCTTAAAGGAAAAAAATAAAATTATAAAAGTAAAATGCGGTTGTAGCACCATTCTGTTTCAACTAACTTTTTGTTTCTTTCAACACCCATGCAAATGAACGTATGGTAATGACTCAAGCAAGTCCATAAATCATAACTTATCGAAACATTTAAATCGTAGATTGACAAGCTATGAATATAAAGAAAAATAACATAAACTGGTAAATTTCTGTCAATAAATATCATAGTAAAACAAAAGCATAAAGATGAGAATCTATTTTGCCTATTCAATATTTCTTAGCAATCAAATTATCAAAATGGATCTGGTGGTACCAAAGACTTCAGGCCGTCATAACTGACTGAGAAAAAAGGTCTATCATACCTTTGATAGAATTCCAGGAGGCTTTAGAATGTCTCTCGCCTGAGCAACTTCCTCTTCGGTTGGATATTGACGGCCAAATGCAAGTGAATCCATTTCTATCAATTCTACAATATCGGTTATGCTTGCAAACTTTGAGATGATTGAGACGTGTTGCTATGTTGTGGAAAAATAGCGTCCTTCGGTAACCTCGGTTGCTGGCTGGTGATTTGTTTAGCAGCCTCATTATCGACTCGAGGTAACAAAAGAAAAAGTAAAATGAACAGTTCATAAAATTTTGGGAAAGATGGAAAGAACCAGGGCAGACCCATCTAGAGGGAGCAAGGGGGCAATTGCCCCGGGCCCGCAAGCAATGAGGTGCCCGCTGGTAATTAAACTGTCTCTATTTAAAATATAACTCCTATTAACACGTTAATCACAAAAACATATCTGTACTCGGAAAGTTTAACAATGTTTTACGAATGTAAATTAAAAAGAAAATCATGTCTTTTAATTCCATAGTGACACATTTTAGGTTTGTTGCTTTGTTTTTGAAGGAGCCCAAGCATTGGGCCTGCCCCTGGGCCCACCATGCCTCTCAGCAGCCCTATTGTGTCTAGAGAACAGTCGTATTTCGTGTAGAGGTTAGTTCTACATTGACACACCTAGGTGGTTAAAAGAACCAGGGACCTCAGAGCCATCCCTTACTTGTTTTCTTGAGACATTTCAACATAGATGACAGTCCATAATTTAGGCATTTTATGAAAAAATCGCTTTCAAACTGAGAATAGTAGAAATTGGTTTCTGTCCCTGCTTTCTTTTTGTGGCGAGAGAAGATAACAATATAACAACACTAATTACCCTGTACAGGCAGAGAACGATAAGAAAGAATCATCTTTCAACAACATGCAAAATTCCAATAGTAATACTAAGTATCCAATTGTCAAAACGTTAATAAGTCTAAGCGAATTACGATTTACTTGATATAAGAGCAAAGAATACACATTAAAAGACAATTTCATATATTACTAAGCATGAGCAGCACAAAATGCATCAAAAGCTAACGGTAGTTCTAGGTCTAGGCTGCTTTTTATCAAAAGACCAAGCAGATTGAGCGCAGAAGAGCGTGCAAAAGGAAAAGCCAGGGGGCATGGGCCTTTCACATTTCAGTCAGATGCATTGTCATCGATTGTATCCAAACTAAATTGAGTACATGACCCTCTCGCTTTTAACTTTAAGGTGCGACACCCTCGAGGGTAGCATCAATCTCGTTTCTCATTTGTAGAATTTGTACTTCCTTCTGTCTTGAATGTATTCAGAACAATTGCACCCGAACATCCCAGCTCTTTCTTAGAGACATACTTCGTTTTTATTAATCAACAAATTTTATTCTTGTCTGTTATCCAAACAAAAATATCAGATACTGATCCTTTAAAAGAATCTAAATATAATTCTTAAGGTGTGATATTTGTGATGGGAAACGAAGGAAGGGGGATGGCAGAGCCGAACCAGTCAAGTTCACTGAACAATACAGATGGATATATATGTGGATAACATAGGGAGAAAGATAAGCGATTTCAGCTTTCTCTACATAACGACAAAAAAGACCGTTGAGGTTTCTTTGACACCCCTTCAAGAATATAGTTAACAATTGGATGTTCCGTAGAGAAATTTACATGAAATGTTGCCAATAACACTACAAACATAGTTTGATGCAACTAGTTGCATTAAAAAAGCTATTAACGAGTGCTAATAAAGGAGCAGCATAAAACATGCGAACATTATCAATAAAGTGAGAATATGTTATGACAATGTGTAGTGACATTGCTTAATATTTGAACACAACGTATCGGCACTCCAGCCATCTCAAATGGTGTTTTTGACAAGATTAACTTAATCAAAAACGTCTTCATAGGGTTAGAGAGCTATCAGAACTGGGTAAGGGAGCAGTCAAGGCACCTGGAAGACTACACAAAACAAAGACAATGATTCTGTTTATAGCATTACAATTGTGTGGAAAAAATATGAATGCAATGCTAGGAAAATAATGCCTTTTCTGAATGCATTTTGCCACCCGAAAGTTAAGAAAAGTTTCACATCCTTACGCTAACATATTTATTCGACACCAAAAAACCAGTAACTATACAAGGTTTAAGAACCAAATCATTGAATGAAAACATAATAAATTGCGTTTAAAAAAAATAAATCCACGGATAATTCAGGGACGTAGCATCACAGATATGGTGGGGGCGGGGGGGGGACCATCTTTCAAAAGCTTATGCGGGGAAAGCACTCCGGGACTCCGTTAAAGGGCATGCAATTTTATAAAACAAAACCTGAGTATAAAATTCTTAAGCACTCAGCAAGATCTTTTTGCAGCAGCACAAAATGAGGCGCGGTAGCGAAGACGGCGACAGAGTCATTGACCATACAAAGATTATTTTTCTCCTTACATGTTCATCAACTTGAAAAGTAAATTACGGCAAAACCTGGTTATAATCTAGGAAAGAGAGGAAATAATGGTTCTTTCTGGGTGATATAATTCTAAGCAAGGTCTACATTGCGTTACAAAGTTTTGTAGTCCCTCCACAGAATTTGTAGTCCTCCATAAAATAGGGTTGTCTTTTAGCATACATACTTGTATTTTAATCATATTACCTTTTATATCAAGCCAGCTCTTTATGAAAATATAAAAAAATAGGAGCCTAAGTAGATGTTAAAAAGACTGACATTTTTGACAACGGACCAGCATTTTCTCCACAATGGCCAAAACCAATCCTACTGCGTCTCTGCATTAAAAAAAGGATGATTTTTGACAGCAGATACGTATCTTTAATATATAAATAGGAAATTCAGAACAACGGACCAAAGAGTTTTCTCAGAGCGACTTACAGCCTAATGAAGGGCGACTTACAACACCAAATATAGCGAAGCTACGTCCCGTTGTTGCGGCGAAATTAAACAACTACCTCGATAACTAAATGCGAAGTAAAAACCATCGAATTATATATATATGTATATAAATTAAAACTTGTAGAAAATACAATACTTATTTGACATATAAATATATCTCACAATCAATATCGATAAATAGGATCAAATTTGTTTCTAAACGCTGTGACAAAAATCTATAGGGGAAAAAGGAGCTGATTTAAATAAGAGGTAGCACGGGCCAATTGCTTTAATAACAGTCGTTTAGCGAGATTGTCTCCGTTTCAACTGTATGTGAGAATTCTGGTTTATTTTGTAAAAACCAGAATAATTTGTACCAGGACTGTTGGTCCGATAAAGGATACCAAAGGAATGCGAGTGAGCCCTATAGCAGCGCATCGTATCAAAACGTATCTAAACGATCAATAATATTTATTTCACTACTCTTTGAGCAGCAATACAGCTGGAGAATCCTGTCCCGTGAAAGCAAGAGGCTGGCCAACTTGAACAGCTCTCTTGAGCTATAGAGCAATGAAAACCGAATATGGTATAGTCATGGTATCAACGTAACTCGTACGTTTATGATTGTTACCTCACAAATTCGATAACTGATGTACAGCCTTCGTCCCTCTTTTGCTTGTGTGCTGTAATCCATTTTCGTACCAAGGGTTTTAACTACATCAGCCATCTCTTTTTGTTAATTATAGACGATAGTAAATATAATGTTTCGTTCAGGACAAAAATTTGAGCCAGTTTTATGGAGCCTAGTCCCCAAAGAAGCATAAAGGCGTCATAAACGAATCAAGGGCTGTGATCGTCCCGCCCGAGGACACGATTGCACAGCAGCTGTTTGGGGTTTGTGAAATCTCTTTGCACTTAAATTGAAATATAGTCTACTAACTTGCACGGCAAGCTCATGACAACGGCAATGGAAAGCTTGTAGGTCTCGATCCCTGCTGTGGATTGTTAAGTTGACTTGGAGGCCTACTTCCATATGAAGTGTCCATACTACTATCGATAAGCTCGAACGACGATTCACTGTTCTGTTCCGTTTGATTGAAATCTAAGGCTCTTTGGGTAGTACTTGACTTGCGCGATGATGAGTCCGGTCTCCATTCGCGCTCAAATCCGAACTGCCTTGTGCCGGTTCCCTCGATTTTTGCAGGACTAAAATAAATAAGTTCATTTCCATTATTAGTTTATGACCAGTTTCGTGCCAAAATAAGATTAAATGACATAAAATCAGGTTTTTTCAAAAGTACAATTTTCTAATAGGCCTATTAAATTGAGATTACAAGAAAAACAAATCTCGTAGCCATCTACTTAAAACAAAATAGCAAAATAACAATTGCAAGTTTGATTGAAAAATGACTAAAAGAGAGCGAGGTTCTAAAAATAAGCGAATTAAATATTTTAAGCTAAAGGTTGGTAGATAGTGAGGGTTTTTAAAATAGAAATAACTCACTGTAAAACTCAGTTCACTGAACAACTACTATTCATTTTAGTATACCTGAATCCAGCACTAAGCAGAGTACACTTCTTCAGAAGTGTTTTTCAGTTCAAGTTTTTCAAATTTTTTAGCTAACATTGCCTCTCATCATTACCAAATATTGTCCGTAAACAAATGTAATAATTGGATGGTTTTTGAGGTAAAAAATGATTGAAAGCAAATGGAAGAAACTGGATATTGAACAGCAGGAGAACAAAATGGTATTGAGAGATTGTGGCAAGACGTGAAACCGAATTACGTCAATGCCACCGCAAAACTAGTTGAAGTTACGCTACTTCCTTTCTAAACAGATTCAGAAAGAATAGACTCACAAATTAGCTCTTTTCGACTGCAAAGCTTTAAAATATTGAAATGTCAAGTATACTGAAGCACGCATGCTTGTTTGAAGATAACCTGTCTTAACAGGGTTGGCAAGAACATAAAATGCCAATTCAACAACTTTCATCAACTATTCCTAACAGTTGGCAAAAAGAAAACTGAAAATTTCCTTTTTCTATCCCCAATTTTCCCTGTCTAACGGAACAAACTCGCATGCTTTAAAATACGAGCTCTAATTTTCAATGTTCCCCGGTTTCCGCAAGTCAAAAATAGAATGATTCAAATTCAATGCGATATGATTCAATCTAAATTACTTGATACCTAATATGAATTGAAATTTCTCGGAATTTTGTCAAAAAAATTTTAATTCCAAATCGCATGTCATTTTTAACGACAGGGACCAAATTAAAACGTAATGCAGCTTAGGCAAGCTTGAAGATTTATCATTCTCGATAAAGAATCCGCAAAATTGCTGACACGATGGTTTGTTCAGACGAAATCAATTCTAGTTGAAGTAAGATTTATTTAGGTGATGGAAAATTAACCGAATGAGAAAGTTTCATTGCCCTTATCTACCCACAAGCTGAAAGTTAGACAGATCGCTAAATCAACGGTTTTGAGCGATGCTGATGAGATAACAGACTCTTTTGAAATATATAGTTGAAGATTGAAAATAATAAAGACGAAATTTGCATCATTTTAAAGGGGTTGCTTTAAAAAAAAGGCAAATTCTTTGTTACCTAAAATGTTAAGGAAAGTTATTCATCAAATAAGATAAAACATATTTATTATTCTATTAAAAAATTTACTTTGACTGATAAAAAATATATTATTGACTGATAAAAAAGGATTAAGAATTTTCAACCCTGAGCCAGATCTTGCTACAACAAACTGCCCGAGGGTGAAATTACAGCCTGCAGGTGACCCACGGTTAGGAAGTGGAAACAGAAAGGAGAGACGTGACGTGACAAAACACAATATAGCTACAAACGTATACGCTTCTTCAACACTATAACCATATACCTCTCCATATTCGAAAATTAAGGGTGATACAAAAGATTCCCCTGTATAAATTCATTCAGTCCAATTATAAGAAGGTTAATTAACTATTTGCAAAAGTCTTCAAATTTATGACTTCTTGGTTTACCTCAGAGGGCTAGAAGTAGATCCCTTTGTTCCTCTTCTTGGTGATCTACAAACGACGCAAGCTTTATAGTAAAACAAGGTTTAGCTCTATTTGTCATCTAGGAAGAGGATTTACAACTATGCTTCCAGGTACAAGTCTTGGCTAAGTATTTTCTTTGACATAACTTTTAATTAACTTGAAAAATTTGGAATGCTCATACTCTGAAAATTTTCATAAGTTTTGTAAATTGCTGAAGATATATGGAATTATCACCATTTCAAATCTTGATATATCGATAGTATTCGAAAAATCAAATAAATGGCTATTTATCAGTAAAACGAAATTTTGTCAGTATGAATAAAATTCGTCAATTCTATTCAGAATGGAAATAATGACTGCATTGGGTAGAACGTAGAAGTCATGACATAAAGACCTCGCAAGCATTTACCAGGTAGCCATTCTCAAATCATAAGTTTGCTTAAAATCGAAAATAACTCTTTGTTGTTAAATTAAAAAAGTCTATGACCATACCTCATAGAGAACTCCGGTGATCCATTAAAAGTTTTGTATAAATCTTCCAATACAGATGGTGCTACGTATGTAAATCCCTACGGAATAACAGACTGAATGTGCAAACAAATCAGAAATCAGTTTTACTCTAAAGAAAGTTTACTTCTAAGGCAGTTTATGAAAACGATTGGTAAAGGAGGATATTCAAAAGAAAAATGACTTAGCAAGGGGCCATTGCAATTGGTAAATTGAATGAGAGAATGAAAGGGAAGTAAAGTAGAAAGACAGGAACAACACAAGAAAGGAAGGAAGGAAGGAAGAAGGACGGACCGAAGGGAAAAAGGAAGGGAGAGAGCAAGGAAGGGAGGAAAGTAGGGAAGGAAGGGAGGAAAGTAGGGAAGGAGGGAAGGAAAGTAGGGAAGGAAGGAAGGAAGGAAGGAAGGAAGGAAGGAAGGAAGGAAGGAAGGAAGGAAGGAAGGAAGGAAGAAAGGAAGGAAGGAAGGAAGGAAGGAAGGAAGGAAGGAAGGAAGGAAGGAAGGAAGGAAGGAAGAAAGGAAGGAAGGAAGGAAGGAAGGAAGGAAGGAAGGAAGGAAGGAAGGAAGGAAGGGTGTCAAATAGTGTGGCATTTTGCATGTTTGGGAATTATACTTTCTAACAGATTAAGTTGTCGAGACATTGATGTCAAGGGAAACATGAAAAACCCTGTTTTATCTAGAAAAGGTACGTTGTCGTCAGGAGTATTAAAATATTTGCAAAAAACCATTCACTAGTCTTGTAAGATATGACGTATAAAAGGCAAGAAAAATTACCTGGAATATTTTATTAACACTTTCACTGAGCGATGCATCGCAAGGCGAATCAACAGCTGGCATCTTTGTAAACCTTTGATCGAACTGACTTACATCTAAATCGTTTGTCTATAGAAAAAAGAGAAATCATAACTTAAGCTATTAGCTTTACGTATGATCTGTTCTAAGTCGCTTCGATCAGAAGGAAATTGGACGAAATAAATTTCAATATCAAAGACACACGATGTTTGGAACTCCAAGGTGAGAGTTTGAAAGTCGTATTAAATAGGGGGGGGGGTGTGTTTTGGCAGCAGTTACATTACTACAGGAAAGAGGCTAATCAGGAATATGTGAGGAAGTAGACCTCCGTCTTATAAATAAGTAAGAGAACTTTATTGAAATTTCTTTAATAGAGTACAATAGGAGATAAATGGATTATGCATGTAGAGAGAGGAAGAAGCATGGACTGAGATCAATAACGTATTTTGAAGAATTCAGAGTTTTACAAGGTGATCTTGGTTTTGTTCAAAGAAAATATCTGGAAACGAATTTGTTGTTTATATACTCGATTAACCTCACGACATATACCTTAAAAACCGGTAAACGCTTGCTTAAACAGACTTTAAACCTTTTCTTTGCAAGAAGATTCATCAAAAGAAACAAAAACGGAAACGGACACAGACGTACCACAGAAGGTCGAAATGGTGGGGCGACTTTTCTCTCAAGTAAATCTGTCCAATTTGTTGATCTGAAAAACTGGTGCGCCTAAAGGTAAACGAGATTTGAAAAGATTACAAGAAATGCAAGGACGTCTTGTCAAAAAATTACATGCCAAACAATATGTACAGAATAAAATAGGTTAAATGACTTGCTATTGTCAAATTTATAAATAATAAAGCGTATTTTTAACAGATATAAAGGCTATTAAGGGCTTCATGTAGCTTTATATAAACGCAGCCTTAAACACAAAACCAAACATTTGCCAATAAAGACACTAAAAATAACGGAGAAAACAAAAATCAGACAGTCGAAGCTATAGAGATCAGGAAATGCGAAGCATGCATATAATTACTGGAGGAAATGCATCTCTGACATCAATTGACAAAACAACAGCAACAACAACAACTGTAACAATAGCAACAAGAAAACATTGAGTATTTATCAAGTGATATCCACGTGACAAAGCTGTGAATATAAACTCACTTTTACTGCCTCCGCATCGTCAGTTCCTCCCAACCTACTATGAGGGTGTCTTTTTAAGAGCTGCAAAATGTTTTGGCATGTGAGAAAGAGCCTTAGAAATTGATTTACAACAACATTAAAGCTACCATGTTGCGATTTGACAACATGCAAGCAAAACTGAAAAAACAATTGAATCTCATAAATGACAAAAGTGATGCACGTATAAATGAATTAAGAATGCTCAAGAAGACTTTTAAATACACTGGAACTAATCGAGAATAAACAAAATTGAGAATTTTAAGCATAGTTCAGAGCAGGATTCCCGTAATTCAAAAATCTCTTGTAGCTATTTTCAGAGATTATAACTGATTGATTCATCAAAAACAAAGATCTAAACAATAACAAGAATTGACCTACAAAAAACAAAAAAGGTATAATATTGTACCTTTTTGAGTAAATCTTTTGCTTCGAAAGTCAAATATTGTGGCAATACCAGCTTGCCTTTCAATATCTAAAAACAATAAATTTATTTCAAAATAGCTGAGAACGATACATTCCACTATCATCTCTGTCCCTGCCACCAGTGGCAGACACCTGGGGGCGAGGGGGCGAGAGGGGGCGGTCAACCCCATTACTTTGGAAAACAATGGTTATTTCATATAAAACAATGTGAAAATGTGACGCCATCTTATTAAAACAAAAGGGTTGCCCACCCAATAATTGACAAAGTGTCTGCCCCTGCCTGCAACCAATTCAAAAAATATTTGACTATATAAATCATTTATAAACACGATAGTTACATACGCTAACATACAGTAGAAACGCGCATCAAAGAACCTAAGTTTTTTTCTGGCAGCCTGAATAGGTTCTCAATTGACAGGCCGCTATTCTAAATTCCAGCGATAGCAAATGCTAAATTTCTTCAAGCTTGGCCTTTCAACAACAAAAGTATAAAGCAAACGAAAAAAAGCTTCACAAAATGAACAATACCTTAATAAATATATACTAAATATCTCAATATGTATATACTAATATTGAATGAAATAATTCCATTAAACGTGAAACACCCAAGCTTCAAACTAAGATCAAGTATAAATATGCATAATTGAATACTATTGTAACAAAGTTCAAATAAGAACTGCTTTTTTAAGACAACTTAGTCAGAAATTAATCCAAATGACGAGAGAATCGGAATCCAAATGAAGTATATATAGTCCAAATGACAAACCTTTTCAATTGTCCTTTTTCGATTGTCTGCACAAAACGGAGGCTGTAAAATCACGAAATTCCAATGAGTACAGAGAAGAAAAGGAGTGGGAAAATCAGAACCTATTGGAAAGCGGCACTGATTGGGCAACCTCAACAGCCATTTGCTTGCATTTATGGTTGGCCTATTTCATTCCACGACTGTGTCTATACATTTTCTAGCGTAGAGTTTTTATCTATGCTCTGACGTTTTATACTCTGAAAAGTGTCAGACGAAAAGTTTCAGTATGTTCAAGAATGTTTGCCTTTTTCATAGAAATTTTCTAATCATTAAACTTGAATTTTTTGAATAAATCAACTTCATGATTACCATTGGTGTGGCTCACTGTGCAACCACCGCACCGTGTATCATTTTTAGCTAGCTGTAACAGTTTTGGTTGAGATATTTCGTTTTAACTCTAAACCTAAGAAATGTACACATCAAGTTCTCAATGTACCAGCTGGGCTCATATCGGTCAAGATGTCATGCGTTTGCAGAACAAATAATAAACTCCTCACAAAAACCGCTTGAGGAAATAGCAGCCAGGGAAAATAGAACAGAGTATTCGTGTTCTCCTATTTCAAGAATATCAAAAAAAAAATCTTCACATTCATCTCCGCCAGTGAGTCACATCTGAAAGCAGAACACCAAATAGAAAAGGGTTCTAAAAAGCACTACTCACAGCCCCTGTAAGCATATCGTACATTAGGGTTCCTAAGCTCCACCAGTCCACAGCTTTGCCGTGACCGTGTCTTGTTAATATCTCCGGTGCCCTGAAACGAAGAACACTAGCTTCAGTCACCATAACAGCAATGCCAACGGACCATGGAAACATTCGGCATTTGCCGCAGCACTTGTCTCTTAAAAAATCGATTATATTATTTTTGTAGAGCTGGCATAAAAAATATTAATTCTAGTCTACTGACTTGTATAAGTTTTATTATTTCTTCTAAAGTGATCATTAAATTATGTATCCCAAACGTTTTCTCTAAGATCTGACGTCATCGCCACAAGGCCTAATCTACGTTCATGCAGCGTTCTAACAGTAGTTGTAGAGTGTAACAAAATATTTTAAATCTAAGAATGGCTTAGCACCATAAAAATGTTCCAAAATCTTTGTTACTAAGGTGTATGTATTGAGAAGACAAAACTTATTAAAATAAGGGTTTTCTTCCATTCGTGTGTTTTTTTGATGTAGCATTTAAGAAGATGTTAAACTGATTTCATTGCATTTGACGTCTACAGGGCAAAGTTTACAAACCAAATTTTCGGTTGATGATGTTTAAATTTTACTCCATATCAAAGTAGAGTACTAGTCGGCACTAGTCATGTAGAATGTCAATGGTATTTGAATGTGCGTAGCAAACCTGGATATGAAAACTCACATGGTATACAGTTGTGAAAATAACTGCTGTTGTATATAATTATATAAACAACATAAAGAGACGATGCTAGGGTTTAAATAGCGAACGTTTAAAATAGCTCCTTGTGAAGTGGCCTGTCTGACAAGCAAAAGCAAAACGCCCATACTTACATATATTCAATGGTTCCACAAAAAGTATGTGTAAGTCCAGTTTGGTGGATAGCTTCTTTACATAAACCAAAATCTGTCAGTTTTATATGCCCTTCAGCATTTAATAGTATATTCTCCGGTTTCAAATCTCTGAAAATAAATGAGATCGTCATCACAATAGCAACAATCTCCATTCATTTCATAATTATGACCACCATCATTTTCGCAATCATATCATAATCTTAATCATAATAACCATATTTGACATTATTTTCATCATCATAATCATCATAATTATCTTCAACACAGACACCATAGTTACTACCGACCAACTGAGCAAGGATATAGAAGATGACAAACCTATAAATGATCCCTTGGTGATGCAAGTGCTCCAGTGCTAATACGATCTCAGCCAGGTAAAAGCTAGGATTCAACACAAGGAGTTATTAGAGAATTCAAAGTTTAGCCGGAATATAAGCCTTTGAAAAATTCAAGACTTCCTCACAAACACTCTACCGAAATATAAGCATCCAGCTATAGTGAGATGCAAAAGCAACACCTTGCAACATCCCCCTTTGCTCTTTCCATATCACTTTACCAGAGGACAAGATTTGTGAGGAATCTTTTAAAAATGCAGGACGGAAAGTTCAAAAGGTTATAAATAAAGAATGCTTTAAAACATACTGTGCCAAGTTTTTTTAATCGTGTTTACTTAAATTAAAAGCGGACTTTATTCATTAGGTTATTTCAAACACTATTGACGCACTTTCTATGTGATAAATTTTGCAATGAACATGTTATCGTGGTTTTTCATCTGTACGTATGCGTACAGAGGGAAATATTATGACGTCATTTCGTGACGTGATTTTTGCCAACAGGCCTTACACAGTCAACAATGTAGCATGAATTGGCTTACCAAGCAGTATCTTCCATGAAGATGCCCTCTCGCTCTAAGTGCATGAATAATTCACCACCTGCAAGGGAAAACACTATGCTTAACCACCTGTGGAAATCAAATCTTGATTTCAAGGATTCAGGATCATTTAGATTCAGGAGCACATGGCTTCTTTCGAGAACTGGAACTCTGACGTAACACATAGAAAAAACAGCTGGGACTTCAGTTTTGGCATTTTATAAATACGTGTCTCTTAATCTAGCTGAAGTTTTAATGTAACTGGATAATAAGACCCACAGCTTCCTGCAGGGGCGTCGCCAAAGGGGGTGCAGTAGCTCCCAAAGATTTTTATCGTCGGCACAGTAAGGATTTGTGCCGGGCACAAGGTGGAATTTTTGTACTCACTCTGTAACCATTTGCAACAATTGTAACATATTAAAATTTCTGTGTAGTTGAACTTTCAAAGTATGGCACTAGAGTGTGAACTTTGAAACAGAAACAAATAAAAGTAGCATGTAAGAGTATTTATCGCTTGACCACACCCTTAAATAGTGAGACACGCCCTTCTCTCTCGGCAAAATCATCACTTCACCCCTTCAAACAATTTTCTTGGTTACGCCCCTGGTTTCCTGCTTCTTTAGAAAAACCAGGCAAAGAAATTAAAGAGAAAACCTAAGCTAGAAAATTGAACATACCTTTACTAAACTGATTGGGATAAGGGGAAATGGAATATTTCAATACGACGTCTTCCGATTAAAAGGATTGGAGCGAAGCAGTATAACGTATAACAGGTGCCAAAATTAATTAGCAAACAATAAAAAAGCTTAGGTTCTGCTTCGACTTCGGGTTTTCATTTGACTCTTCAGAAAAACTGATCTCTTTCAGAGTCATAAAAATCACTTACTAATCATTTAACAAGATGACTGGGCGAGGGCCAAAAATGGGAAAATTATATGCAATGAAGGATCTGAGGTAGCCCTTAAGATGAAAAGTATTTTTCTTACCTGACAGGTACTCTAGAATCAGATAGAGTTTACCTCCGGTTTGAAACGCATAGATAAGGTCAACTATGAATGGGTGCTGGAAGAAAATATTTGATTTAATAACAGACAATTTCCCCAGCTGCTAAATGAAACTGACAAAATAATGACAAAGTTTATAATTTGCTAATAACTTAATTTATAGTTTGGCTGTATCAAGCATTTGTTAAAGCGCAACATGATGACATTTCACATTTGAATAATGCATATCCAAAGTAAGACCTCTCATGTTTCCTCGGTTCTCGTGTTATCCTTCGTTTTATCCGTCTTTTTATTAGCACCCTTCATTTAAAGATAGCGTGACACTGGTTGTCAAGACCGATAAGTAATACTGCTGGATTTCTTAAAGGAACCAAAATGACGTCACAGCACACTGAAACCAGTATTCATACATTCACGCACGACAAACCGCTTTTAATGAAACACAGAAAGATTGTTATCAGTCCAGGATCACGCAAGATATTTTGTATGACATTAGACAATGATCCGATGAGATGCGGCTGTTCAGAGATTGGTCTCAGAGTTCAGAAAACGCCTCAACTTTCCTCCCGATTAATTTTTGTCCTATTAGTCTTCTTAAAAATTTATTTTTTATCTTTTAATTCAAAGTTTCTTGAATATGGAATCCTAGTAAATTAATCTATTGCTAAAGTTCGAGCAGATAAATTTGTCTTACTTTAGATATTTTTGTCAAGGTATGCAATGGGCTTCCTCAAAACTACTGTATCGTTGGATGACGATCCGCTGGCTCATAACCTTGGAAGCGTCATGTTTTTTGAGCTCTTATTGTCATGTCAAATTGCTTCATTTAATAAGTCAACAACTATCTTCTTAAGTTTCATCAAAACCTGGCCTTCATCTACCTAATGGTTTCAATTTTGGCCGAGTCATAGTTCCAAACTCAAACTGTGGAGACCAACCTGCCCTGGGTTGAAGCCTTATCATGTTGTTAACAATTGTCTTAAAAACTGGATTTCTTGCCCTCGGATTCTAAATCAGCTCCTGGTAAAACATTATTTGGGTTAAATTGCCTCATATTTAGAGCCTCTCAGTATCATGAAAAGGTTATTCAAGTTACATAGAAAGATTCTCAGAAAAATAATTGTCCTTCAGAATCAATAATAACACACAAATTCACTTTTATGAAAATTTTAAACACCTGAAAACAAAAAACTTTAAAAGCTTAAAAGAAAAACATCAAATTATTTCCAATAGCAAAATAAGGCACTGATGAGGTATCAACATATTCTCAAGGTATTAGTGAATGAGCTTTTAGATAAATGGCAATGAGAAATAATTTTAGGAAAGATTCTCAGTGAGACAGCTATAAGACATTGCCTTCCATTGTAATCAAGGGAGGGAATGTGAAACTGTATCTAAGCATTATAGCTTAAGATACCCATTTAAAAAATTAATGATCCATTTAGACAAAGTTAGCATATTTTTAAAATAAAAACTAGTTTGTGTCTTATTGGAAGGCCTAGCCACTTATGCATTCAACATCTGAAACTGACAGACCCTTAAATAAGGATAACCAACCCAGGCTTAGTTTAAAACCAACCACAAGAAAGCCCTTTTGCTTCTGGTGTAATGATTGACATGAGAAAATATCCATATTAAGTATGCATCCTTATACATTTTTGAATAAAACCCGGATAGTATCACAGAATTACAAATATCTCTTGTGCACTGGGGGTTGTCCAACATTGAAAACATGGTTGAATTAGTCTGTATCATAGCATTGCTGAATTAGTCTGTATTCCGGCAATAACATGGCTCTGCCTACAGTCAGGGATGTGACACCCCACCATAACCCCCCTTAAAAAATTCTATAGGGGGGCTTTATCAGCAAATTTTAAAACTTGCCAGCAAATAAACAATCCCCCATCCACTTTGTCAGCAAATGGGATGTGGAAACCCCTCTGAGTATGATAGCCAGCAACAACCTTGCCTACGGTCCTATGGTGTTAAGATAAATGTCGAAACACTAGCTAGGTAGCATAGATTGCTCAGTTCTCTTTTTTAATCTAAGTTAATGTGTATGTTGTATTAGGAAACAGGGATGGAAAGAATGAAACAGGAAAATGAATGCAGATTCTTGAAAGAATTGACATACATCAAGTCCAGGATCACAGTTAATATTTGGCAAAACAAATATGTGGGTGGGAGGGAAATTGTAAGTGTTGGATTCTATTTAAAAAAGTCACAAAATTTATCAATTTTTTAAACATTCAATAAGAAGATAAGGGGCTTCATTTTTGAGCAAAAAACTATGATGACAAATGACTTTAGAGGTTACGTTGTAACACCATGTAAGGAAGATTGGCCTTGTTATCAAATTCAGGTACAAAGTACATTACCAGCAAGGGAAGTAACATACCTTAACAGCTTCTAATATATTTCTTTCTGCTTTTGTATGTGCAGTATCTTTTTGATTGCGTACTATCGTTGCCTGAATTTGAAAAAGTTTTTGGTTAAAAACTGAATAGAAATCAAATGATACTTAATCAAAAATAGCATTATTAAGAGTTTAAATGTAAAAATTCATATAAACCAATCATAGATCATAAAATTGACAAAAAAGCAGATAAAAAATTTAATTGCATTGTTGGATATACTTAGCCAATTCCCATTCTTGGGGTTCCAAACAGTGGCAGAAACCTGGGGGGCAAGGGGGACAGTTGCCCCCAATATAGGGTATACATTTGAAAGGACTAACAACAAGGGTCTAGATGGATAAAATCATTGCTTGTTTCAATAAATGCATTTTTGAGTCAGCTCATGAGTATCCAACCTAAATGCTCTCTATAATGTCATAATCAACAAAAAGTATGTAAATATTACCTTCTTTAATACTTTCATTGCATATATTTTACTTGTGTTATGACCAGATATTTTTCTCACTTGAAAAACCTGATTAAACAAAGAGAATACTACACAAGGGATGAAAATTAGAAAGAAAGTCATAGCAAAATGCAAAACAAACTTTCCTGTAATGTTTATACAAAGGTGGTGGCTAATTAGAACACTAGCAATAAAGTTTAGCAAAAAAAGTTGCAACAATTAAATAAAATTTTGAAAAATAGGAAGAAACAAAAAACTACGTACAAAAAAACTTAAAGAGTGTTTAATATTTTAAATCAGGTCACTCATTTATTGATCATACATTAAAAACTTGCCTTCCCCCTTAGGCATAAAAATCTCTAAAAATATGCTTATTGAAGTAGTGAACTAGATTGTGATAAAATCTGTTTATCTGCACCTTTCCATAACCACCTTTTCCCAAGACTTTCAGAAGCTCAAAGTCTTCTGGGCCAATTTTCTCTTTTGGGTTTACTGTTTCCTCATTTATTTGGACAGATTCAACATCAGCACTAAAGGAAAGACATAACTAAATCACAAATTTTGCAATGATTTTGACAATTGTTTAAACATTACATTAAGCTGTTTCAATACCTACAACTTTTTTCTAGAAAGAAATTACAATTAGTGAGTTACCAAAATAACTGAACTAGCAATTATGAAAGCTAAAGAAAGATACATGCAGAATAGATAGAAAGCTACAAACAGGACAAGGACTTTGTCCAGCCTTATTAAAAAAAGTCAATGGGTGAAATCAAATGTCAATTTCCATTCATTTTGGCCATTATCTAGCATTTTATGCTGTCAAGAACTTTGAATGAAGCACTGCTTTACTAAGAATACATGTTATAAATTTTTCCTCCTTTTTGGTGCAGTATTGAAATTATGTATCATGAAAGGTTCATTTCGCTAAATTTCAATAACTAGAAATGTAAGAGAGCTGACATTAGACATAGTGACATAACAATATGATGAAAAGGTGACATAAATTAATATGCCATACCTATCCTCATTGTCCATGTCATCATCCTAAATGAATTAGAAAGTACAATAGATAAGCGAATAAAAATATCAAAATCTGTTATATTTAAAATCTGATCAGGTAAACAATTTTTAGTAATATTATCTTATCAATTACTTGGCAATGCTATGAGCTTCTACATTAAGACAGCAACACAAAGCAAAGTTTTGAATCTTCCTGGTTCTAAATTTTGCTAGTCCAATGACAAAGAGAAAGCACTAATTTTTTTCAAAATTGCATAGACACAATGAAAAATCACTGCTGTAGGGTAAATTGAAAGTTGTGACACAACTGTATATTTGTTTGTAATTAATTGAAAGTTGTTGATTAATTATTATCTTTGCATTCAAGGGGAATGTTTAAATATCAACATTAAATTATTTGGAATATAACCCAAACAATATGATAAATGGTGCCCAAAATCAGTTCCCATCATCACTACAAAAGCTCAATCCTACCAAAAATTAATTGCCTACAAAACAGCTCTCCATCAATTTTTTAAAGATATTTAATGAACAAAAAAGCATTTAAGTGAACTGAGACTAAAAGGCTTAAGAATGTGATATATGAGATTGTCAATAAACAAGCAAACAAAACGATTAAAACTCTTCTTTTGTAAGTATTAAACTTTTATTTTATAAAATATTTGACTTATCAGGCACTTTGAAAAATATATTTTTCAATATATGGTAAAAATGCTAGCATGGAAAAGTGTTATATATATGAAGAGTAGAATGTTTATCTTAATGAACTTCAGACTTGCTGATTTTTGAAAATGTTGTTAGATTATCTAGTCAACAGAGTCCATGCAACGAATTTGAAAGTGGGGGGGGGGGGCAAAGCTTCTTTCCCCTATTCCTGCAGCTCTAAAAATACTTGGTTCGCTAAAGTGGGGGGGGGCATGGCCACTCTGGCCCCCTAGTGGCATGGACCCTAATCAAGCTTTTGTTAGTTGTTATTATTATTACATTTAGCTTACAATTATTTGATTTAGATAAATCACAAGTGTGTATACAAAAATTATTTAATTAGAGCACAAGTGACCAATGAGACACAAAAGACATTGGAAAATAAACATTACTGGTTTGCATGACTATCATGCTCCTATTATGGCCTATTAAAATGATCTTATTGTTTCATTTTTAAATTACTTCAGATTTTTATAGTACAAGATGTTCTTTTAATAAACTAGTCCGTCCTTTAAAAACTGCAGACTTGAAACTTCAAGATTTAATTCAAACTTTCCAGAAATATGAGGTCATTTAAGATAATATTTTGAAGAAAAATTTGGCAAGGATTGGTCGAGATCTTATGAAGATTACGACTTTAAATTTGAAAATTGGATTTTCCGCTGTTAGAAATCATCAGGAACCGCGTTTCCATCGATTGCATAATGGTAATTTTACTTTCGATAGGTCTAGACATGCTTTTTCAGGCAACTCACTGTAACCGCCATATTGTAACTTATATACAGTCTAACTATTTGAAGAAAATTGAGTTACATTCAAGATATCCCAAAAAATTACGGCAATTTGAACGTGGATAAGAAAAAATTCGAATAATTCTTTTCCGGTTTTGCCCACTAAGTTTAATGATGGTGTCATTGACAGGCTTTTAACAACTCTAGCAGATGGAGTGTTTATATAAATAAAATTTGACATAATTTGAAACAATCTAATGTAATAAAATCAGTGCTTTGAGTAACACAAATTTGAGATTTTCCGCAGTTACAGAAAGTAAAGGGCAGCCTAGGCACTGGTGTATCTTGAACTAGAGGCAGTGCAACATGCCCGAAATATTCAACTGATTTTAAAAAAACAATATCAGCACCGCATTAATACGAAATTTATCTTCTTGGTATCTAAACTATCAATATGACCACAAGAAACATATGGTTAATATGCGGGCAGGCTGTCTGCTATCCAGACGTGTGCCCACGAGGTTCGCATTCGTGACGACTTAGGCCAGTTAATTTCCTACGCTGCCCTACCTCGGGTAATATTTCGAATTCTTCGTCGCTAACAGCGCCATCATCTTGGTGGAAGTCGTCAATCTGAAAAACTTCAGCTGCCATGGTAGTGACAATTTCACAACAGTATCTAAGCAAATGAGTTTGTATGTTCTTCTGAATGACTTTTACTTCATCACGGACAACTATTCTATCATTATGTTTTCTCAGCAGTACTCCGATAACAATGCACGCACTTTTGGTTGTCGCCGGTGAGAGTAAAAAAACCAGGGGGTAGCATCATCTCTGCAGTGAACAGGAAGGAACATTCCTGGCAAAGCGGATCAGGGTCTTAAACTGAGGGAAGACCGGACCAGGAGAGAACCACTAGATTTTTGCTTTGTTTTGGTGATAGAAACAAAACATATATAAATTATGCAAAATTTTGGGACTGACAGTAAATTTAATAACATACCAAAAAGAAAGTAAAGATTTTAATTCAACACCGTCAATTTTTACAGGTAGAAATATTAAAAATGAAATATTCCATAGGCCACGAGTCGGGTGGATTGCGTTTCTATCTCAAAGTGTGCAAGAAGGTTGTTTTGTTCTCATATCAATTCATTCATTGCATATTATAGAAACTGTCAACTTGCCAAATATTGACTTTTTTCTTAAAAGTAGATCTGGTTTCATATTTGACTTCCCGTTTGAAATAAAAAGTCAGTTATGAAGTTATCCGGAGCTGTTGAAAAGCATCTTCAATAAATAGCGATAATATCGTTTTTCTGGAAATGAATGAAAATAAACACTCTCTTTCTCGTCAAGCAGAGAAGGCAGCTGGAAACTCGAAAAGTTTTCAACCAGTTTCCCATTTATAAATTTTCTCAAAATGGCATACCGTAATTCCTCGAATTAGCCCACTGGGGGCTTATTTGTTTTTGATATTTTGAGCGGGGGCTTATTCGAGGGGGGCTTATACGAGGGGGGGCTTATAAAATTATTGTAGACAATAAGAAGACATTATTAAAAGACCTTGTTTATTTTAGTAGGATCTTCTTTATGAGCATTTAATTAATTCCAAAACCGTCAAATTGGGGGGTACAATTCGAGAATATACGGTAACAGTGGAGTCTTATTCAAGGGGGGGGGGCAATTCGAGGATTTACGATAAGTGAAAGTAATTAACTTACTTTTATAATAACCGAAACTGGATGATGAGCTTGAAACATTTTTATCTAAAATGAACACTCTATGCACCAAAGACAAAGATTCTTATACGAAACATGACCCCCTTGATTTCAAGGACCTCTTATTGAATTCATTTCCGGTCAAAATTAAGGTCAATGTGCGGAAACTTTCTCATCACCTGCGTTAACTTTTTTGTAGCAATGACCTTTGCTGCCCCCTTCAACAATAACGGAAAAGTTGCGGGAAGGAATCTGGCCAGGAAAAACAAGATCAGTCCATTAGGTTGTATAATATTAAATTTCATAGGAAACTGGAAGCCGTTATGTGCAGTCTATCTAGAAAAAGGGTTAAGCCATCCAAAATAACCGAGCAAGCATAGTATAAACATTTGAACCATCACTGAACAATTTTGTGGTACAAAACGGAAACAGTTTCTTGGAAGGAAGAGGCAACTGGAGTTTCCTTACTAGCTATTTGACCAATTGATTGTATGGCACTTTATATCTACATTTTATATTCTTTTCATAAAAAGGCTCGAGCGTCTTAATGTTTCTTATTTCAAAAAATATTTTTCTACAACAAAGTACTATATATTTTTCTAAGACCACTAGATGTCTTTAGTAGCAACGTTGAATAGCTGATCAAATCTGCTCTAATACTTTCAAAAAACCTGTTGCTATTTTCTTCTAATTTGGAGGCTGGTCGTGTTCTTACGTTGTTTTTGTTTTTTGGCATATAGAACTTTGATGTTCATATTAAGTGTGTCCTTAAGATTGTAGCTCTCTCCCACCCCTGCACAAATCAACAAGTCTTATGTCAATCGTAATTAAACACTTTTTTATAAGGAACCTACCTCAAGGTCAGTTCCAAAAGTTCCTTATTCGTAGACCTCAAATCATCAAATTGTAGTACCAAAAGTTCCTTAATAGTTCGTTAAATTTCACTGCACATCAAGTGTCATAAAAATAGTACAGAAACCTGAAAAACATAAACATTTTGAATTTTGCCTTTACTTGTGGCTAGAACTCAGGAGCAAAAACACAAAGAAGGCTATGAATTGTGAAAATCTCACTTACGGTGTTTTGACTACAATAAGCCTTAACACTTAATAGAGAGAGGGGCGAGACAGCATATGCAGAAACTACTCAATGAAGCACTTGACACACGAATAGCAAACAATCTATGCGAGTATTGGCTGCAAATGAATGGAACCAGCTTTTTAGTTCTAGATAATTGAAGTTATAAACATTTTGAAATCGAAAAGTTCCTTAGGTAATCGTTTCTAGTAGTATAAGTTCTTTAATTATTTCGGCTTTTTACATGTAGGTTCCTTATAAAGTGGTTCCTTTTAAAAAAAGTGTGTAGTCCAAATAATTATCTAGCTTTGTGACCAACCTCCCAACAACCCGCTACATCAAAAACCTGTTATTGGTTAAACATATTAACATTACAAAGATATTAATTTTTATTCCTGGAGTAAATGTTTTTGTTAAATATTGTCGTTAAACAAAGACGTTAATTCGATTTTAGATATGAACTTGTCAATCAATTTTTTTCTGTTAGAGATCCGTATTGAAATTCCAAGAACTGCTATAATTCCGATTTCCTTTTCTTGAATTGCAAATATGTAGATTTTTTGGGGAATATGTTGGTTAATTGGTTATGATGAAATGATCAGCAAGTTTGCTGACGCACCACAGCTAAGGTAACTTCTTATACATTTAAAATCATCCAGTTAAACTCTTTAGATTTTACTATCAACTACAGATACAGATCACTGGTGATTATTATCAAAGAAAATTCGAAAAAAAACGTTGCCTGTTTTCTGACTGACTTATTTAAACCAGTAAATGAAGGAAACTGCAAGTATAACAAACGCTGCTGTAAAATATGCACCATCTCTCAGGTCTTAAAAAGTGCGCGTGCGCTTGATGACGTCATTGGTTTTATGTAAACCTGATATCGGAAAATTTGCAACCTGTGCCCCCCTTTTGAGAGTCACTACCAACGACGCCCCTGGATTCCACCCGCTTAGAATTTTTCGGAACGGTTCAAAGTTTAACTATTTTCTTCCAGCACGGCTGGCAGTTCAACTTTGAATTTTTCTGACCGGTCCAGTGTAAACTGAGGGCGTTCGAGATGGTTGGAAATGCAACAGGCTTCTATTAAAAGAGCGCTGGATGAAATACTTTGTGGGATTGTTTCGGAGGTTTAAACAGAATGTTTCGCAGTCTTAACATAATGTCGCCAACTGGGCTATGATCAAGAGTTATAACGTAGCATCTTCTTCCAAGGGCCACCAAAACGGTCTTATCAACTGAAAATGCTGCCAAAAAACCAAGTTATTTTCATTTATTGGCATTAATTTATTATATCAATCAACGACGCAAAGTTACGCCCTGAATGAGAGGCCTATTCTGAACCATTAATGGAGGGAATTTGATCTCTTTCGACTCGTGGAGTATGAAAGGCCTTCTTATAAAGACATTTACGTCATTTTTCAACCATGATTCTCTTATACTTTTTGCGTACGCTGTTAAACCACTTCCAAATCATTCATTAGCATGGCCTTTAAGAATATAAACATTAAAAGAGACTTACATGAAGTATTTGAGGTAGACTAACAACTGGTACCTTTTATGAAAGACTCAGGTGAATAAACACAACAAAAACGTAAATTGAAGTTTAGCAAACAATGTTTTCTATTTATCTCAGAATTCTATACAGCCATAGGCTTACAAGAAATTTTCTATTCTAATACACAACAAGAATAAGCTATGTATATATTTACACAAGAGAATGAACTAAAATTGATAGGTAAAAGAGAAAATTTATATTAAATTCACATGAAATTAGGTAGTAAAATATTTTATAAGCTACTGTTTTTATCAATGTGGTTTTTTTCTTCAGCTACAATTCGTCATAGGGCCAGCCTCTTCTTCTTGTGGAGGTGACAGGATCATCTTCACCTGCAAAAATATAGGGTTTCGACCAATGCTTTATTATTACTTTCGAATCCCAGGACTGATAGAACTGAAAGTCTGTGAATAATCCTAACAATCAAATCCTAACATACGCTAGATGTGCTCTGAAGAAAGCAAAGAGCAGGATAAAACTTAAAAACGACGGTGTTCGAAGTTCTACTATCATGGACTGTGAGGATTGCAACCTTCAAGGAGGGGGTACAAAACAAAAGTAGAAAAAGAATACAATTTTAAGCTGATGAAAAACGAAATCTCTTTGATATATTATAAAGCTAATGCTCGCCCAAATTGCATTCAAGGTTTATATGTCATCAGTGTCCAGCTGAGTATATGATGATAAACTTTGACTAGCATGTCGAGGCAAAGATAGATACTCGTTACTGATATGATAATGTCGATTTAAAGACCTCCTGTTTTAACCTAGAAATTGAGTCATAAACTATTTGGGCCAATTTAATTAAAACATGTCAATTAATCACTACGAGCTCATTAAAACATAAGGACAGTTCTTGCTACACAGTTGAGTTTATATTCTGCCGAACAACAGCTGTGTCATGATCTTTTTTCAGATACCAGACTGATTTTTAGCAAAACAGAAAAATCCATACGAATCAAAATGATTTTACATCTTTTTTAAATGACTGCTTCGTACTCAAATAGATACGGAAAGCTAACCTTCATTAGTCACTATGTCATCCGCCATTACATCATCTTCATCAGCACCTCCAAAGGGCTGACTGGTAGTTCCCCACTGTGGAAACCTCGTATCCCTGGTTAATGAGAAATCATCAGATAGCGAATTTATTATCTGAAAAGGGTCTTCGCGGCCAATCTGTTCATTGGGAAGTCTAAGTGGATCCAAACGAGACTGCCAAAAATCTGGTGTGCCATTAGGCAAGGAAGTGGGATCACTAGTATTGTTTAGAATAGTGATGTCATCATCCATATCATGTCTTTGTGGGTTCATGTTGCAGAATGGCTGTGTATAGAAAAAACATATCTATTAAGTACCAAAAAAAGAATGCTTTGTGTTTCGAAAAGATTATTACAAGGAATTTTGCAAAGGCAAGTGAGAAGATTTTGAAGGAGCTTTGACCTTCTGGCAGACAGAATCCGTTTTACATATAAGACACATTTTCTGAAAATAGCCGAGTCATCAGATGGTAGTTCACAAACAAAAAAGAAACTCGTAGGAATAGCTTGACACAATCTACATGATGTTAAACTGCATTGGCTGCCTTTAAGATGTCTTACCTATAAGCAGAATTGTTTTGGAAACATAACCCAGAACGCGTTTATCCTTTACAGTAAGCTTTGAAAACCTCAATAGGTGGGATTCGGGTGCCATAATACCATAAGTTCAATCTTTTTGAAAAACACAGGGGATAAAAGTGCTTTCGAAATGACAGACGTAAGAAATTGCGTGAAAATTCGTGGAAATTGCGTGAGAAGATTCTTTAGAAATGCCAACTTAAAAAGAAGCTTAGTATGGCTATTTTCATACCTGATGTAGAATAACTGAGCTGACTGGAAATGCTTCTTCACAAAATTCACAAGGTATAAAGGGCTCGTCATCTGAAAACAAGAAAACGAAGATGTTTCTTATAGTCACTCAGATATCTAAAATCAATTAGATAACGAATACATTGAATTCTTGAGTAGCATAACTGATCTCAAAGATAGCTGGATAATGAAGAAGATTCAGCAAAAGTTACCTAAAAAACAAACAAAAAACTAGAAAAAAATAAATATGGCAGCAACACTGTGTGAACTGAAAAAGCAACGAAGAGAATATCTTCTTAAAGCTAAGAAAATATCTCGGAAAAACGAAAAATATGAAGCTAACTAAAAGTCAATATACCAGCTTCGCTTTTTTCATCAATCACAATTGGTTCTACATTCTCTGTCTTCTCCACATTGGTAGATACTCCCGTATCAAATGTTCTAAGAGCTTTCTGCTGTTCAACTAGACAGTTTTCCTGGAGCAGAAAGCAAGGAAAAGTTATTTTACTTGAAATCAAGAATTATTTTCGGTAGTAACATGACCTAGTTACCTTTTAGTGACGAGATGGTCAAAATAACAACGAATCAAAGGAAAGTATAACATAAATATGATTTAATTGAGCTAGGCCTATGCATCTGAAGAGCCCATTGCTTAGAACAAAGCATTTTGGAGCATGCTTGGCTTCAATTTGAAACTTGCAAAGCGTGCATAGAAAAAAAGCTTTCCCCAGAGTAGAATAAATGCTTGGTATCTCGAAGGAGATTAATAGCACAACAATTTGCTTACCTGATGAAGCTCAAGCTCGTGTGCTGATACCAAGGCATCACAAATCTCACATGGAATCTGGAAACTCTCGTCCAAACCACTGGTAATATCAATGCCAATGTTATCTGCAATGCAAGCATCTGAAACAGTTAGGAAACATTGGCAAAAACCATCAGAGAGAGCTACAAGATAACTTCTATGGTGGATAGAAAAAAAGAAGCTGACCAATTCGCGAGGCACCCGGTTGCAGGTGAATATACAGCCTTACAATCCTCAAAACAAATATTCCCATTAGTCTAAAAAATTCGCATTTAATCTCAAAGATGTTTTGAATACTTGTCTGCGATAAGACTGAGAGAGCTGACCAATACTGCACAGAGAGAGTAAAATAAACCATCGCTAAAACAACAAAATTTCTAGAAGTCGAGTCTAGGGAAGTTATGAAATCATGCTATATCATTTGCAAAAAGCAGGAGGTAAGTGCAGTGACATAAAAATCCGTTCTTTGTTAAATATTTCTGTCACGACGTTGATTGATTATAAGAACAAAGGAATTTTTATTGTTTCCAGTCCCCCTCTAATTTATCGCATTGTAAAAAATATGGCGGAGCACTGGAATCGTGTTTAGGCTATTTATCCAGCTATTGTTCTCGTTAACCAATCCACAACGAGACAGATTGCCTTTAACGCAAGAAATGAGTAAAGCACCAACATAGTAAGGTTAAAGGGCGTAGATTCTGTTTTGCAATAATCATGTCCTTTGTAAGAAACAGGTGATAAAGTGCCCGCCTTACAGCAGAATCTCTGAACCTGGTTGTTCTTGACTTTCCATAGTTCAACAAATTTAATCCAAAAATAAGTTTCGTATTTTATATTTTTCATTTTCGAATTCTTCCGTCCAAATAATAGCATTTTGGCGCTCTCCCTGAGCATTTCGCAGATAAATACATCATCTAAATGCTAGAGAACTAAAAGTTCTTACCATCTCTAGCCACGCTTATGGACGAGAACTCTTCTGGCTCATCCTCTACGTTTATAGGAATAATTTGCTCAGCCGATCCTCTTGGTCTGGCACCATTTGATGATTCTGTGAAGGAAGCTAATCTGTTATTGGCACCGACACTCGCAGTATCACTGTCTTCCCCACGTGGGAGTTCAAATCTCCGTCTACCATCAGCAACTACTTTGTGACGTGGCAAATCTCTGCTATGTGTACTCCTACCTCTGGGGATTACTTCCCGTTGAAGACCGTTTTGACTGTTAACGTCCATGTTAAAACTCGAATCCGTTGCTACCTTACCCTTTCTAGTTCTAGTAGCGTCAGTTACTTGATCGACATTTGGCCTAACCCTACGGTTGCTACGATCTACTTTCTTTTGCCTGTCACCAACACGTACTACTTTCGTAGGTATATTTCTTCCTTCGATATTTAGGCCTTGCATGTCAGCCGCAACATGGTCTCCAAACTCAGCATTTCTTGCTGGTTCCTTTTTAGCGAAATGATCTTTGTTCTTTCCTTTTATATCATGTTTTACTCTTCTACGTCCATGAATTGGCAAGTCATCTGATATGCTACTACTTGGCTCTTCTGCTGACGATTTCTGGAAATGCGACTGCATACAAAAGTCATCAATGAAAGAACTATAATCTGCACCATTCGCACTCGTCTGAAAATCATATCCTATGTTGGGCAAAACAGGGTATGGTGGAATTCCTTGCTTTGGTTTACTAGCAGAACAGTCATGCGTCATAGAAAATTTTATCATAATATAGTTGCCACATTTCTCACACTTTTCAGTCCTACTTCCACAGGCATTTTCATGGTCGGGCATATCTCCAAATTTCAATGATACTTCGCAAAATTTACATGGCACCATACGCATCAGACAATCCTCTTTCTGAAACAGAAAAACGAGAAAACTGATTTGAAACCTCTGAAAATCTTAACAATTGTTTGAGTGTCACTTTCCATTTCAGATTTTCAGATGTCAACAATAGCCTACATGTATCTAATATATTGCCAATAAGTCTTCTATATCTTGAGCAACAGGCATTATATCAAATTGTATTTTCCCTCACCCTATTCCCCACAAGATCTAGATGCCCCAGTCAGAATTTCAATGTATGTAATTTTACCTCGTGTTTTTCTAACTGTGCCTTCTCAATCTTCAATTTACATTTACATTCAACAAGTGCATGAAACTCTGCCATGTGATCCTCCATTTCTGATCGTGGAATAGCCTCATCACACTTTGCACACAATCTCAAATTTCTCTGGCAGTGAATCTCATGCATTTGAAAGTTCTGCTCTGGTATATCTCGTTTGCTAAAAGAGTTACAAGCATATATTTAGGTTATTTCTTGAAAGCTATGAAAATACAGCATACGTAAAATAAAATACAGAAAATGAATTATGTTAATGTTATGCGGAGTTATTTTACTAGCTAAACTAGGTTTTGTGCTACCTATCTTATATGGTTTTAGAAACATTTTAATCAATATAAAAAAATTAATTAATAACAATAACATTCATAATAACACAGTCAGCAACAAGACTTCTGCCTTAATGCAACGATGCAATCTGATACCTTAAAAGCATAAAAATATCTTATACATATTTTGGGTGCCATTGGTTTAAAAATGAAGGCAGCTTGTTCAAGAGCATTTCTGGTTGTCAATCCATTTCCTGTCACTTGACAACACACTCCTTTGAGTAATTTGCATAAAAAGCTACAATTCAAACTTATTAGTTAAGGAAGAGTCTTATTTTGCATTTGAAAACAACGCAACTTAAAATAAACACTTATATAAAAAGTACATGCAAATAATACTTGCCAGTTTTTACAATAACATGTAGCCCCAGCCTCTGATTCTGAAGCTGCCATTTTTGTCCTTAAAAGAACACAATCATCTTTATAAAAAGAAACATTACTAAATTCATATTGAGGAGAAAACTATCATATTAACTATCATATTAAGGTGTATTGGGAACACCGCCTTTCAAAATGCAAATAACAATGCTGTGGTCACTCAAGTGGGTATCATTCACTTCCCATTGAACAAAGCTTTCAGACTATCCAATTAAAATTTCAGCATTTTTGACCTTTCAAAAAGTAACATTTTTGATTCCTAAATTAAACTTGTTGCTAACAGTCTAATGATTTGTTTGTTCGATTTCTTACTTAAGAATGATGCTAAATCGCTTCACAAAAGTGGTTTAGATGTCATTTACACTGCTGTTGTCATTACTCTGTTTTTGATGCTACCCCCATTTTTGCAACAATAAACCATTACAATAGTGATACATGCAAAAATTAACTAAAGACTGTGTGATACATTACAATACATGCTGACAGATATATACAATGCTATGGCTAGGAATATTTAATGACACCATTGGACTGGAATATACAGCCAAAACATGCAAAATTGACTGAATATAAAGCAAACATCTTGCACATAACTGATAAAATGCAAAAACTTTTTGTTTAACGGTTTTTCTGTTGTAGCATGGCAAATATTATTATTGAACAATAGAATGCTATATTTGATTTTCAAATCATTCAAGATAATAATATCAAGATAATATTATCAAGTTTTGAATATCTTTTTGTAAAATCAGCAGAGTGAGCTTATATTTATAACAGAACTAAAGAAGATTGCTTTCAACTTGTCTCTTGCATAGTGCTTGAGATGCCGTACAGACAGAGCTGTGCATGTTTAGGTGTTTAGAACAGGTCAGTTCTAAGTTGCTATGGTTTGCCTCCTACTTATGTAATCATAAGAAACCTTATCTTTTTAAAATAAGAGAGAATTTATATGATGATTTGCTTTCAAGAAAAAAGAGGTTTAAGCTTATTTTTTTAAAAAAAAAGAAAGAAAAGCTGGTCTAAGTAAAGAAAAGCTGCTTGTTGGTTTGCTAGAAAAGCTAACCACATAAATAATTGGCACAACGTTTGTTGTGGGGTATTGTGGGGGTGTTGACTGAAATTCAGATTTCAGGTTGTGGTAACTATGTAGTGACTCTACTTAGGCCTGTTTGCATCAATTTTTCCTTCTCATTCATTCCATCATTTTCCCACATTCTCACATCGCAACACAGGCATTCTCTACGTCACTCTCATTTCACGCATTCGCTAATCCCTATTGTTTACATAATCTTTGCCACGCTATTCAATTTACTCATCACCTTCACTCGCCCTTCCTATCCTTTGTTTTCCTTACATCATTCGTGTTAATTTTAGATATTCATTTCTGTATATAAGCATGTTAATTTTTATGTAAGTCAGTTCAGTTCAGAGTTCAGTTACAATCAAGCAACACACTGTCTCTCTCTCTGGCTCCGTGTTCTCTGCACGTAAAATAAGACTCGCTGGGTTTGGAAATGACACGATAGTCAAGGATGGATTTATTTAGTGACTGCATTGATCGATGTTCCGATGCACACTAAAATGGTGACCACGACGTGACCGACATGGTTAAAAACAACATCCTTCGACGTTATTTTCAACCCAACTCAACGCAACAGAATTTGTCAGCTACATTCACTCACTCAACTGGATTGTCACACACTCGAGCTCAGCTAGACAACACAGCACTCGGACACAAGTGTCTCTATTCGCCTCACATCCTCGGCAGCTCCACGGCACTCTCCGGTGCTCGGCAGTGTCTCACGCTCTTCGCAGGTTCTTGGTTACCCTACTCATAAAACCTTGGCATCAACGCACTCGACTCACTGCAGTGCCCTCGCATCCCGGTTCCTGGTCATCCGACTCACAAAACCTTGGCAAAACAACTCTACCGGTTCTTGGTCACCCGACTCACAAAACCTTGGCAATTCACTCATCGCAGGTTCCTGGTAAACCTATTCACAAAACCTTGCTCAACATCGGACTACGTCGCAAATTCAAGGCAATTTTCATCGCTGCTTGCAGACCCTCGCATGGTACACGAAAGCAAGTCAACGAACAAATTGATATTCGAACATTTAAGTATCTTTAATTCGTAATATTCTATATCTTTAATTGTTTGTACCTAGCCGCATATTACAATTTATCGAATCCTTCGCTATCGCTTGCCTTCTAGGAGGGGAGCTATGTAGTGACTCTACTTAGGCCTGTTTGCATCAATTTTTCCTTCTCATTCATTCCATCATTTTCCCACATTCTCACATCGCAACACAGGCATTCTCTACGTCACTCTCATTTCACGCATTCGCTAATCCCTATTGTTTACATAATCTTTGCCACGCTATTCAATTTACTCATCACCTTCACTCGCCCTTCCTATCCTTTGTTTTCCTTACATCATTCGTGTTAATTTTAGATATTCATTTCTGTATATAAGCATGTTAATTTTTATGTAAGTCAGTTCAGTTCAGAGTTCAGTTACAATCAAGCAACACACTGTCTCTCTCTCTGGCTCCGTGTTCTCTGCACGTAAAATAAGACTCGCTGGGTTTGGAAATGACACGATAGTCAAGGATGGATTTATTTAGTGACTGCATTGATCGATGTTCCGATGCACACTAAAACTATGCTTAGGCCATTTTCCATTCACTATCTACTCATTCATTAAGCACATCATCACCGCAACATCCCCTTTGTCACTCACAGCATCACATACCATTAACCATTCCTCTATCATTGTTTACAGCTTCATTCATCTGAGTCATGCTAACACAGCTTCCCCTTTTCTTCTCCATTTCATCACATTGTATTATCATAGGATCTAACTCATCCTTTTTCAGGAAATTATATTTTCCATATAAGTAGATTAACTTGAAAGTTAGTTTTGTTAGAATAATACATGTAGCAGGAAAATCGTCTCATCTCCGACCATGTATTTTCCACATATTAAATAAGACTCTCTGATTATGGATAGATAATTAAACATCGATGTTTCGATGCACACCAAAGTTCTTCAGAATGACTAATTGGTCTATCAGAATAATTAAGAACTATTCTGGGATTGATATTTTTTTGTTAGGAAACTACGATGCAATAATTTTGATCTAACGAGAAAGCTGACAGTCAGTCGAAGGAACTACGTCACGCTCATACGTGTTTGTTGAAGGAGACTGGAGTCAAACTACCTATTGACGGAAAATAAAATAAACGTTCATTTGCCACGGTGAGGTTCTTTGAAAGCCAAAAAGTTCTGATTTATGTGACAATTTGATATTGGATAGGTTACTAAAAACTCAGTTTGGAATTTTCCGTGAAATCCCCACACAGGTTAAAAATACTTGGTATGATGGCCTAAAAACGACTGTTTCAGATTGTGTTGAGAAAGAAAACCCGCTTTACTCACCTCAGTTTTTCCTAATCACTTTGTAAACTAACTGTCTGGTGTGCTTCTCTGTAGATTAAAGACCAAATTCTTCACAGCACACTGCAAACTGTTATTAATTTGCCACAGAAAACTTATGTGGAACTCCTTAAAATTTCGAACTAAATTCAGATTACTTTCATTTTGAAAACGAGGTTTATAAATTAGTCACGTGATACCATCAACCTCTTTCCTATTGGGTGTTGCTATGCTGCCACATGATGACACTGCAGGCTTTATACACTTCTCGAACATTTGAGAAAGAACCATTCTGCTTCTCAGAAACAGCAGTAATTATGTAATAGAGGAAAAAATAGATTTTTTTAACAGAGGGTTGTAGTTCAAAGGAAAGGGGCTTGAGCACGGGGACAAATCATGCCAAGAAACCCGAACTCTAGGGGGCCTCATAAAGTACCGTATTTCCTCTAACGAATGCTGATAAACAGAAGGAATTACATATCTTTATCAATATGGTGTTTTCCTTACGAAAATAAGACTGAAAAACTGTGTCATTATGTAACTGCCTCCTTTTCTTGAATGATGCCATTATGGATAAAAAGTTGTGAAGTATGTGTTCTTGGCATTATGGCAAGTATGCGGACTACATTGCTTACCAATATGTCAGAGCACCCTCATCATCTTTTCCCTCCATATGCAATGTTGGATTCCGACAAGAAAATAACGACAAATTAAGGTGGGAGCGGAACAGTATCTCAGATGTTTAGCGAAATGTTCATCTTCATTTGCAATTTTTTACGGGGGAGTGGGATCAGTCCACTTGAATTTGGAAAATAAAAATAAAAATATTCATTTATTACAAGGGCAACCTCTGTTTTTCTGACTAATATTTGGCAACCATTGTTACAAGGGATGCCTGATCAATATTTTTGGTGCCCAGAAAAACTTCACTTTATTCAAAGATCCATTAATTATAAAAAACAAGCTTAAATTCAGAAACAGGATCCACATGAAAGTGATTTTTTCCACTCCTGATGTGCGTTTAGGGGTGAAGTGGTCAGGGCAAATCGATAAGTTCTTTACTATTTTCACCTTTTTCAAGTATCAAGATGTGCATTGCTAATGGTACTTGAAATGAAGTAAGAAGGTTTATCTTCTGTAGGTCTGCATCAACAATAATAATGAAAAATAGTAATACCGCAAGGCATTTAGTGAGGCAATTAATCATATTATTTATAGAGACAGTAAAACGCACATTAATATAAAGAGAAGCACTGCAATTTTTTAGATATTAGATACACCTCACAACTTCTGGCCTATTGAAGGCTACAAAGTTCCTCCAAAAATTTCATTTTAGCATATATTTTTGAAAAGTGAGGAAGTTTTCGGTTAAGCCATGTATGTCAAAATTTGCAACTACCCCCATTTCGAGCAGTCGAGCTGTTGGTAAATACTGACAAGTTTGACGCTCAATAAGGTGAACAGATGTAGCTTGATATCATGATAAAATCATATTACATGTTTAAGTTTCCGAAATTATAAGCAAATGTATTGATTCAACAATCAACACCCAGGCAATGCAGTGCAGCTTACGTTAAGATAATCAAGTGCCATTTATGACTATGAATACATACTCCAAGAAAGCTACTGCATATTATGCACGTGAATATAACTGCTGTACATAACTTTTGAAAACCTGTCATGAGTCCATTCAATGAAATATCTTTGGAAACGCTTCAGGGAGATAGGCCATTGGGTTTCACAAATGTATTATAATTGTTGTTGCCATGTCTATGCAGTAATTTTTTCTGTACGATATGATGAAAATGAAATGTTGAATTTCATAATCAGGTGACTATGCGCTTATAACGTCCTAGCACTCATTTTAATTAAGTATAAATATTTAAATCCTTAGAGGGTAGAGTATTAATTCCTCCATCTGACAAAACTTTAAAATTGGGTTTAAAGCCAATTTAAAGTCTACAATATTTACAATGTCGAAAACCGCAATAATCGTTCATTCTGGAATGGGAATTTCGAAAAATAATATACGTTCGAAAATTAATGCATGAGTATGAAAATTATTTTGAGTCATCTTCATCCTTTTCATTCTGTTCCTTTTCCTCTTTCTCTTTTTTATCTTGTTCTGCTTTATCAGCCACTAGCACTTTGTATATGGTATGTAGATAGGTAATCATCGATTTTGGTTCCGGGTTTTTTGATCTCAAAATATCTTCGGTCTCCAGCAAAGGTGGCACGCCCTGCTCTCTACAATCAAAGCAAACTTGTCAGCTATAAGATCTAGCAATAATTAGAGACCTCAAACAGCCAGCATTTAATGCTCATCGAGAGTATCCCAATGCATTAGACAATCCCAAACTTATATAGTTCTGCAAGTGAAATTAAAAGTCTCAGGCATACTTTTCAATGATCCTACGATGTTGTTACAAAACAACTTTCAGATACCATACTCACTCTGCAAATTTAAACGCAACATCCAAGTTGGTTTTCCGGTCATCTTCGGACATTTGATCCAAAGGGAATTCGCCAGGGCAAAGAGAATTCAGTAACGCACACAGGGCCAAGCCATCAGCCCAACTCGAGCTAAAATCGGTTACCTCCACGCCCTAGACATTAGAAAGTGGAATGACTCATCTATATTTACAAATGTTTTACTAGTAAAATTTTTACAAAAAAATAGTTAGAAGGAAGGGTATCAACCTCGAGGATAAGAACCAAGAAGTGTTTAAGCCGAATTTTGGATGGTATCTTGCGATGTCATTAACGAATTGTCATTAAAGGCCCATTACTCTGACGTTTTATACTCTGAGGAGTGTCAGACGAAAAAGCTTTTAGTAGTATGTTGTGAAATGTTTTCTTTTTTCAATGCCATTTTCCAGATTTTTTTCACAGCACAAAGGTGCGAGAGAAGCTACTTACAATTTCGCAGATAAATTTTATTGGAATATATAATACAGGTGTCACACTGGATTTATAAACTGGATCATTTTAGACCAAAGTTAATCTTAGTGAAACCTGATAGATCGAAACTGTCAATTATGATAAATGAAACTTACTGGATAAGAGTTAGTCCGATTCTGGGTCCATCGTAACAACCTGTCTATATTCGAATCTCCATTACCACGAAAAGATGCCTTTTTTGGCCCACTGAAGATACAAAAGGATAGAACTGAAAGATGAGCAAACAACTACTTGATTTGACATTGAAAAATTGACAGAGTTTATACGGCAATGAATAAGCTGGAAGCCCCGTTAACTAAAAAACGATGCTGATATTGTAGCTCCCGTCAGAAGAATTAAAGAACTAAGCCTCACCCCACAACTTTGTACCAAATTTCCTAAAACACAATCCTTGACAAAAGTTATTGTATACTACTCTAAATTTTTGCACATTTTATTGCATCCCCACTCTCATCCCAACAATGCTTTTTTATGTAAAATCAAAAAGTTTGGTAATGCCCAATTGAATCCTGTCCCATAGCTATGACAACTCTGCAACCAACATTGTTTTCGGGAGAAGGGTCTTGTCCTTTTCTATCGGAAATAAAGCAATTCCAAAACAACACTTGAGAATTAGAACATTCTAAGGGTATTTTGTTAGGACTGTTGCACACTCAGATAAGGCTTGCAGGCAATTGTACAGAATGCATCCATAAAAAATTATAATAACATTATAAGCATTGCAATATAGCATAGCAAATACAGCACTTTCGCGTTGGGCTATTTTGTAGAAAAAAGGAAACTTCAGTCATCTTTCTTCAAGCCATCCTTTGCACAAGTCTGAATCCCTAAACTACTCCACTCTATAAAAACTGTCTGCAAGCTCTCAAACAAAGTTATATTCCAATCCACTTCCACTAAATTTACGTTGAACAGTGGGTTGGCTTACTGTTGTGATGTAGGGGGTTTGGGGCAGGGTAATGGGGGTAGCACAAGAAAAGTCCTTTAGACCACATCTTTTGATTATGCAACATTTCAGTGTTGTATACTTAACCGTGTTCTTTTCCCAAAAAAGTGTGGTTCAATTTATATACGGGCTTTACTTTCAACTAAACAGCTAAATTTACCTTCTCACTGGGGCATTTGCCTCCAGCTGAGCCTTGAACGCCTGGCGTCCCTGGATTCGCTTCTTCTGATCAGTTGCCTTTCGCTGCCTTTGTTCCATCATTCTCTGCTCAATGCTCATAGCCGTTTCTATACAAAGAAATGAAAAACAAAATGTCACACTAAACTCACCACACATGCAAGAATATTGTTGTATTTGGTGGCCAGCGTGAGAGAAAGTAAGATGCATTGTAAGGTGGAAAGACTTACAGACAAAGTGCATTTTCACGGCACTTTCTAAACAGGATTTATTTCTCCTTATAAAAACCCCGCAAAACAACAGATACCCGCCCCCTTGCCACAAACAACAATCAATGTAAAAGCTTACTTTGCCTTCTCTTTGCAACTTCTGCTTTCAAGTCGACAGCAGCCTCTGCCCCCTTTGACCTCTCCTTTGCATCCGGTTTTTTTGAAGTATCTTTTTGAAGTTTTACTCCAATCGTATTATCATTAGCATCTTTTAATGCTTTTTGTCCAAATCTGCTGCCAGTTCCTGGGATCTTCTGCTCTTTTGTTGTTTTAGATTCTGATATTTTCGAGCCATCTTTCTTCACAGTTACAGTTTGCTCTTCTTTTCTCGTACCCTCCTTCCCTGACCTTGTTTCTAAAACTTTATTTTCCTCTGTACGAGTCACACCACCAACGGTTTTAGTCTGCCTCGACGAATAACTAAAACGACAAAAAAGTTATAGCAAGGGTACAGGAATCTTGGGCAAAACGTAAGAATAAAATCAACACTGTTAGCAATTGGGAAAATTTAACAGCAAGCTTGCGTTCATCTCAATCAAACTTTGCATAACAAAGTCTCCTTTCTGTGACCTCGAAGCTTCACACCAGACTGTACCCCAGAACTGAGTTGTCTCTTCGCAAATTCTATTTCAAATAGGCACCCACAGGTTTTTCAGTATTCATTTGAATTTGTCACCCAGCAGGCAAAGGACCTTTTTCATCAGCCTGTTTATATATTTGCAATATGCCTTTCGGTTAAAAGGGTTATTAAAAGTGCGGTCTGTATTTTTACCAACACGATTCACCTTTGCCTTAAAAAAGCCTCAACCATTTAAATACTATAGAATATTCTAGAGATAAGCTTTGGTTAATGATAGCTTATTAAGACAAGTTTAATGTAATTATTTGCCCCTTCTTATCATTTTTCTATGAAACAAAACTTTGGATAAGTACATCGACATTTTGAGCAGTTCAAAGAGTTGTTTTCTTTGCAGCCTTCTGGTCAGAAGTGTTGGGTATCTCCAAATACAAAAAGAGGCTCTGGCTCTGGCTTCTCTGGCAGAGGACATTTCTGTTAGGCGATAAATCCTTAGTTTCATTCAATACAATGCTATGTCACCTTTATCAAAGTCAGGTCTGGGAAATAATAAGAACGATTTGTATGTGGATTTGTGAAAACAATGTCAAAGCGTACTGTTATCAAAGTCGCTTTTTTAATGAATGGTCTCCATTGGCAACACTATCATTAACTACGTTTAAGTTAAATAGACCATAGAAAAGAGATAATCAACGTCTGATGAGACGATAAGAAAATTTCGAGTTTTTGATGATAACCATATCACCACGAACGTTCATTTACATGTCTTAGAGTAAATTTGTGTTGGGTATTTGTTGGGTATTTGTGCTACCTAAAAATGGAAAATAGAGGGTCGGTGAATTATTTTTTCAACCTTGTCCTCGTCTTGCTTTTTATTGCTATCTAGGTTTTCCTTTCAGTGAATTAAAAGTTTATAAAGGAAACGAATTAACACCAAGGTTAAGGCCTTTACGCCAAGGCAAAAACTGTCCTTAGGCAAATCTTTGGTTTACAAGCAATATAGAATCGTAGACTATGATGAAATGATGCAGGTTATTTGTCCCAACGTGTTACTGCTGAATTATTTATTCAAATTGAATGAGTTTGTCAGTATTAAAACTTTCCTCGTGCTTAGCATACACCAAGAGAATTAAACGACCTTCCCCTTCCAATATTTGTTTTTCGATAATTGCAACTGCAAATGAACCCTAGAAAAATCATCCTCAGCTCGTCAAGAAAATCTGTCAAGTGTCAGCAGAGAGCTAAAGGAGATTAAGCCTTGAAAGAAAGAAAAAAAGAGAGCTTTCCAGCCATTATATCCAAGATCAAAGATTCGATTGACATTTCACGTCGTGATTGACAATCTAATAGTACAAAGCTATATTCACCAATAAAGCACAAAGCTACATTCACCTATAAGTCTTAATATGATTTCGAATGGAAAGGTTCCAGTTTCGCAATCTTTCTTTTACAGTTTTCAAAATCTAAAACTATTTTTTGCTTGAGATAAAGCTCATTTTATTGAGACTGCGTGTGATATAAGCTGAGCATGGATATGAACCTATGTTTTGTTAATTACATTTCCTTTCAAAGAATTCTCAGGTCCCTGCATTGAGCAACAAAAAAAGTTTCCAGGTTTGCAAAAGGCTTGTAGCTTACTACAGATAGGGTGCTGGTTGAAAAGGACTTTCAAAGGATGGAGGGTTTGGTTAATATCATTCCTGTTGAAAGCATATAACCTTGCTATTTCGCACATGTATTCTTCTTATTTTGGAATACTGTGCAACAAACCATAAAGGAACTTTTGAAAAATCAAATTAATGAGAACGATGTGTTGACTTTAAAGACTTTACAGTACCAGCCTCAAGGCCCTGAAGAAAATGTGAAGAACGGCACCTTGATAGCTGATTGATTTGGACACAAAAGTACGTCTTTATCGCACAGCATAATGTATCTTGTGGTTAATTCCAGTCTTAGAAAAATTTTAACGGCTCTTTAAAACAGTTACCATATCATCTAATTTAAAGGTTGGTGCTTTTCACTCAATAATCTGAGAATCATGTAAGACAAGACCTAACAGGTTTAACAATATTTCCCATTGACTGATATTGCAGTCTATCTGAAATTCGCTAAAACAGCCTGCAGAGTTTTCACGGAGAGCTTACATAAGATTTAACATAAGATTTAGATAAGATTTAACATATCTTTATGTTGGTAACATTTATACAAGGTTAGTGACTGGAAAAAGCCCTCAATCCAATACTGGGTAGAAAAAGGGATTGTTTGGTATTCAGTGCATCAAGCCAGGTTAGCACATCTTTGTCCAGCGAATTGTATAAGAACGTTATTTGATTCAATTGAAATACCGACACAAAAAGCGGTAAAAGCTAACAAGATTGTTCAAATTGATGCCAAATGAATTTCCAACCACGGGCGATCATGTAAGGGAATCCACTCTTCTGAAACATATATTAAAAAACAGCCTGGTTTTATGGAATTAACGTTCTTCTATAAAGATAAGTAGCCTTTATGCAGCTAAAAACATCATCTCACAAGAGAAAAGTATTCACCCTCTTACCTTGATCGTACAATAGAAGACATCTTTGGCCCTAAGCTTTGACTAACGACAGCGTATCCAAAAGCTCGAGTAATAATGTGCTTCCACTGAATTGCATAAACCGGTCTATAAAGAAATCAAAGATGTTCTAAAAGGTCAAAAGCAGACCTTGGTTCAAATTTGCATAACAGGGGAGAACAAAGAGATGGAAGGATCAATTTCATCCCCTTTGTTTTTAAGTTTTATAAACTAAGGGATAGGATTCAAAAATAATCAGTTTGAGATTTAATAGCGAAAACAAACACATACAAGCAACTGGGTGTGCAAATGATAGCTTCAAAGAAGATAGTCTTGCCCCTTGTCAGATGATAGTTTTCCTGCAATAAAAAACAGATGCAATGCAAAAGGCAGATGCCTCGAATTCTTCGCTTACCCACTATCGAGAAGAATAAAAGGACAATAGACGAGACTCAAAAGAAAACACCAACTCCAAGACCTTCAAATCCATTAAACAAATCATGTTAGTGTCTTAAAAACAAAGATCACGTCTCTCAATATAATGAGTATACAAAGAAAAATCGCATTATAAATTAGGAAAGCAAAAAGAAGCAGTTGATTTATCTCCTTCAGGATTTGGTTGATATTGTGTGGTGACGTAAATCCGTAAATCTGTCTCACAGTGGCTATGCACACTTAACACGATGGGAAAGTTTGCGAATGAAAAATGTTATGCTGAAGTTTCGACAACCTGTTTTTATAGAACTTTGCCAGTCCTTCTTTACCAAGTCATAAGTACACATTGATGATGATGATTATTATTATTACTTCTTTAACTGTAGCTTTTTTACGTGATCTTGAAAATGTTTATGATGATGGCGATGATGACGTATGTATGATGATTACAATGATGGTCATGTGACTTCCCTTGATTATGGTGATTATTGATTATGGTGATTATTGCTACCAAAACAATGATCGTGGCGATTGTAAAGGTTGAGACAAAAGATATGATGTTGACAATTATGAAAATTTTAATTATGATTGCTACTTTGACATTGAAGGTGATGATGATAACGACCGTAGCAGTTTTGATCATGATTATGATTATTGTCTTGTCAATTATAATGATTTGGATAGTAACTATAATTGTTTTAAGATGAAGTGACATGAATGCAGCAATGTTTCAAAATACAACTAAAAAACTAATGCAAAATGCAGTTCCTCCCTCATCGATTGCTTTTCACTAATATTGTCAAAACCAAGTAACCCCCCCCCCCCCACTAAATTACAGCATGTCTCTAATACTGCCTTTCTAAACTCTAACTTCTGCAACTCATGTTTACAACTACTACCACTCCTTTCTTCAGTGTTCCTCACCAGTCTCTAAGAGCGCATAATTGGTTTCCAGTCCTCTCACATCTCCAATATTTCAGTCAGTTTTAGAAAAAGGTTTCTGACTGATATACGAAAATGGAGGAAACAGTCAACTAAAGAAGAATTTTTGATGAAAATGTAAAGGAGCATTAAGTAAGGAAAAGTTAGATTCTAGAGGCATTAAATATGCGTTATATGTGGTATGGAAAACAATAAATATGAATAGTGTAAAGGGAAATAACAGAGAGATGAAATCAGAGTTTTTAGCATCGAGTTTTTGGAAGGGAAATTTTATTTGTATAACTTAGTATATGTAAATAATGAAAAGGCCAGAAAAGCGGAGGGGAAAGCAAATTATTGTGTTGTTGGTCCTTATTTGTTGATATATCGAACTTCAATACAAATAATTGGCCCTGATTTAAATGTACAATAAGAGGAGTAACTTGTTCCCGTTATACAGTTTAACGTGGCTAAAAATTGTCTTTATTAGATAAAAAGCTTTGGTGAAACCTAGAGATCTATAACCCTATTATGGTCATCACTCACAGCTCTTCAATTTTAACCCCAACAATGTAAGTCAAGGCTGAGAAATTTTAAACCTGACCTTACAGTATACCAAGTTGGTTGACCATAGTAAAGGGTATCGTACATTCTTTGTCATGTGACAGATCACAAAAAATACTCCCTTAATGAGACAGTCTTATAGATGAAATAGTTATCAAGATTGCTTTTTGTTAGGGTTGATGCAAATCGATGAAACTCAATGACGTAACATACCATAAAAACAGCTAACAAGAACTCAGAAAAAAGAAATAGAGCCTAGAAAAGTGCTTATTCTTCCTCTAGCCAATAATTCAAGCTTGGAAAAAATCCTCAAAAATAATGGAAATAGGGCGTGGTCTGGGTGCGGTACGCAATTCGGGCGCGATGTTATCAATGACCTTTTTAAAGTCGTTGGCCGTATAACCGCCAATTTTTGCTTGACTCGGTGATAAATCTCAATTGGTGACTTCTCAGAGTAAAAAAAACGGTGGAAATTGTTCGGAGGAGTCTCATTAAACAAGTTATTTGTAAGCATATAAGATATTAACAAATAATCAAGGAAAATCTTGTAACACAACATCTAATGATAAAAGAACATCAAATATAGAGTTAAAGCGCTGATAAAGGCCCAGCCGAAAATATATAGTATGAAAGCAAGACATCTGTCACTTGGGTGGTAGTTTTGTTCGGCAAGAACGATATAAGAAAACGAGCCAAGAAAAACGCTTGACAACTGTAACTCACATCAACGTACTCGATACATATATGCCGCTCTGAATTCATTGAGGATATATAACTATCCTACTTGGATTCCAGATAAGAATCTAACTACAAGTGTTTTAATTAACAAACGTTCTTACCTTGATCATTCCATGAACATTTTGAGTATAAAGTTTTATTGCCCTGTAACAGTTTCGTGTACAGCTTGATTGAATTACTGTCTATGTTGAAACAAGGAAAATTGAGACAACGGCAAACATGGAAAGCACGGGTTTTGAAGACTATTCTCGCGTTTCTGCTAGGATTATCCGGGATTAATCTCAAGAATCTTACAACTATCTGGATATTTTCAGACAATACAGAGAGATACAATAGTTATCAATGGAATGTAACTTCACTGAAACCAACTCATGCTAAAAGAACGTTGTGGCAAAAATGTCTAGAATGTGACTGAAAGGGAAATTTCTTTGATTCTCATGTCCGTAGTTTGCTTGAGAAATTCCAGACGAATTAAAAAAGACTTTGGCAGTTGATGCAGAATATTCGATACTATCCATGACAAAGTGACTATACTTAACTGTTGGTCTAAAAAGATGATATTCAAATATTATTCAAAATTCCTGTCGATATACTAATAAGGGGGCGACACGAGGGCTTTACATGGACCAAAGGAGTTAAGACCACATCAAGAGAGAAGACATAAAATGTCTCCATATAATCAATAATGACAATCAATGCAATGTGAGGGAGTTACGGGTTAAACACCAAAGAAATAAATGATATACGCGATACGAAAATAAGGTAAAACGCGTTGCAAGGCGAAAAGTTTTTACATCCAAGCTCGGGTGAGGTTCTTAAAATTGTTTCATTAATGTTTTGTGAACAATGACACAGGGACTGCTAAATTTCATTCCTGCTTTTTCTCAAAGTCCTTTTACCATTACAACCCAAAGATTGAATACGCGCTTTCATGAAAACGGTGCATGCTGGGTAATCAAGTACACTGTTCGCGCGATTTTGTTTTGGTTTGATTGAGTTTGGGGAGTAAAAACAGGAGTTCAGTAGCCGAAGAAAGAACACATTCTGAAAGGATTCATGGTGGAAGGTTATTAGTTTGAGTCCTGTGCTTATGACCAAATATTGATTTGTAAAAACATACATTTTTCCAGGATTCAATTTACAGCAGACTTCCTTTTAGGGAAAGGCATTTAGTATTTACTCTGCCTTTTGCTCAACAAACACACTGGATAAGTGTAACGCCTTTCGGGAAAGCATGTTCGGAATTTCATCATTCCCAGTACATGTTTTTCATTGCAAAAGGCTTTTGTTTGATTGAATCTTTTTCTATAGGAATTTTATGAAATTCCAAAGATTGTGTAAATGCAAATGTGACTATACAATGTTTAAGGAAGAAACAATAATAACAAGTGAAAAATTGCTATCAGATGATTTTCGAGGTTGATCTTTTAGTAAGCACAAAATTCTTTCACGAAAAGAAAAAGACGTACCTGACAGTGTCAGAAAACAGACAACTTATCACATTTTTATTCGACGTTCAATACAAACAATCAAATCTAAATATTGCCTACATAATACAGATAATAGCATACGCACACTGCTTTCAAAGTAATTATGGCACCATCCTTACTTCCGAATAAAAAGTCACTGTTAGACTGCTTTTATGTACGTACCCCTGTATGTTTTAAAAAGAGAAACGAGTGCCTCCAACGATGAACAGGCTATATTGAGTAATTACGAATTCCCACAAAGCAGATTGATTTCGTCTCCAACTGTAGCCTGAAAAGTAAATCTCATTCTTTAAAGCGGAAATGATAACATTTTACATATCCGAGATGAATACTTGTCTAGGGTTTATATGACCAAGATCTGGACTTACGTCACGAACTACGTAGGGTTACATTGAGTTGATACAAAACCATTCCAAAAGTATGACACTTTCCAGAAACCTAAAAACCAAAATAGTTGTTTCATTGTACGTATGGAACTGATAAGCAAATTTTACGTAGCAGCATGGTCACAATTTGAAAGGTAAAGGTTATCAATGGGTATTTTTAGTTCATCTTGATAACCCAAGTATTTTCAATAAATCAGGCCTATTGAAACTTGTCTCTAGCAAAAACGAAAAGTATTCTGGCAATTCTAACAATGGAATCCATTGCTGCGCACCTTTCCAAAACTGGAGCAGTGCTAAGAGGAGCTTGGGGGGAGGGGGGGGGGTCAATCCTCTTGTGTAATACCAGAGTAAACCTGTTAGAGACCTCGCCCCAGGTCCCTAGGAAAAGGAACACGTGTCGTAGAGAGTTGTTGGTAGGAGGAGGAAGGAGCAGAGGGCGTAGATTTTGAGTGCAGTATAGCAATGTAATATTAATCAGTTTGTATCTTATAAATAATAAAACCAAAAGCTGGAAAATTTTCTGTCACAAAATCTAACGCGTGAAACAAAAGGTTCACAACAAAACCTATTCTTGCCCCTTTCTATTGTTTACGATATCCTGCATACCTCTAGTATACCAAAGTACAACCCTGCGTACCAAATTCAAAATCTTTATAGATAGATCGGAAATATGTGGTCATGTTCAATTGCCAGCTCCACGTTGATTTCTTACGGGAACGGGATTGTACATTGGGAGGAACATGAGGTATGGGAGAGGGGGTGCAGGAGAATTGGTTAATCTTGAAAGTAAAGAAAAAGGAAATAAAATCATACGCATTTATTTGACATAGGAATACCTAAATTCTGCTGAGCCTTAAAATTACTAAGAAATTGAAAATGGCTTTGAAAAAAGCAAATATTTTACAACATATTAACTAAAAAGCTTTTAGCTAATATGTTGTAAAATGTTTGCTTTTTTCAAAGCCATTTTCAAGTTCTGTACTAAGAATTGTGATTCAGAGCCTAAGAATGTTCTTAAATTATTCTTAAGCGACACAACGTGTAAATTTGATAAGAATCGAGCAAGAAAGTTTCAGTTTTGCTACTGTCTTTCTTCATCATAAAAACACTTTAGGAATTGAAACATGCTTGCATAATATAAATGTACATAAAACTTATTGCATGAATGTCACGCTTGTATTTTTTTTTTCAAAAACTCGATAGATGTCTTTCTTTTTAACGGCTAAAACATACCTTCCATTTGTCAATCTCTTTGATCCCACTGCGAAGATCTTTAAGAATCGGCTAAGAATTTAAGATCTAAACTGCTTGTACAGAATCTTGCAATTTATTATAAGACATAACTGGGAATTTAGAGAAGTGCATTTTAGCTGTTTCTTTACATTTCTCTGGACAAATATATTCACTTGCACATTATACATAATTATATTGTATATTACATTTACTCATTACACTTTCAAGCAAAAATATATGAATTATAACTTTTTCTCCCTCCCCGTTATAAAAACAAAACTGTACACCCATGGAAGAGCAAGCTACGGTGGAAGTCAATAAATTGAAACGATTCTATTGCATTTTGCTTTTGTCTCCATCGTGTTTGAAAAGGAAGGGGAGCATCTATCTTTTAAATCGGGGAGCTGCTAATTCAAATCGAACTTATACAGTTCTTCTAAAATATGACTTAACAAAGAATCAAATGCAAAACTTAATCCAGTTAGCCTATCTGTAATAAACAAAGCAAATGTAAATAAAGTCACTTCTGTCTGAAAAGCGCCGTCTAAACATGGGCGCGCGAGCTGTTTGGTTGATTCCACAATTTCCGCTTTCCTACTTTTTCCTCGCTTAAAGGGGGAACTCATTTAAAGGCGCATATATCCGGATACATGTGGACCATTTTTCATTCATTAAATACAATCATTGACAGAAAAAAACAAGAAGTTAGACACCAATGAAAATATGACAGCTATTAACTCTTTGGTGATTGCCAAAATTCCTTCTCAAAAACTTTCTGCACTGTTTTGGAAAGGCTTGTAGCATATATAGCATGTGGAAAGAAGTTTCATTCAGGGGGTATGGATCCTCTATTTTGTACAATAATCCTAGGTTGCTAGACGCAGGTTAGCTTGATTGCGCGTGGACGCTAGAAGTTGTTACATAAATGTTCAATTATAATTAACGTAAGATTTTACAAAATACCAATGCAGGGCGAATTAGATTTCAAGTATTGCTACGTTGTCACCGTTTCTTTATTTTTTCCTAATTTTGCACCCTCATTTGGCTTTCTAATTGGCCTTTTCGGTCTATGTCTTTCATTGTTCACTGTCCAATCCCCTAAACTTTCGTTCGCATAAAAGTCCATTGGATAAACTTCTTGCCATTCAGTTTGTGACAGCGCCACCATTACCTGCAATAGAAGGTTCATATGCAAAAGATGCTTAGAGACAACGACGCTTTTTCCAACGGAGAATAAAAATGCATTTTTAATAGGCAGAATAACGGTCAGAATTTTAGGACAATACTTACTTCTAAACTGGACTGAAGCAAAATATACAGTGACGATGATTTAAAATCATTTCAGGCAAGCAAGGAGATTTTTTCCTTATTTTCGGAATCTGCCTCCATTAGAATCAATTCTTTTCCACGTGCATGAGCATTTTAGAATTAATCAGAATATATCACTCGAATTGAAAACATTCCTAAAAATTAATTTCAAGACATCATTACATAGTCTAAATAAAGGTCTACCCGTAAAACTACCTCATATGGCGTTAGCAATGGTTTCTCAAATGCAGTTCCCCAGTCTATCGAAAGTCGTGGACATGCAATTTGCACCCATCTAAAATGAACAAAATATAGGTTTCAGGAAAATTGAAATAAGTATTTGATGGATAACACACGCGAGTTTCTTTTCCTTTAAGATAACTTCCTGACAGTTAATGATAGCGTAAAAATAATTTTTCTTCACTTTCAGAAAAATATCGTCTAGCCTGCCATATTTTTTCAAACGAAAAACGATTAATTCAGAAAAGCAAAGCTAAACTTGTCATACAGGCAAGAAATTATGTTGCATTCAAATGAATGTAAACATTTGACTTAAAACTAATGCGAAAGCAAACTTTCTGATCAAAGGGAAACAAAGGAATTCCAAGGGTCATTTCCAATCTAGCTGGCACAAAGTTGACCATGTTTCTATCCTACATTAACAGTCAGGAAATATTTAGATTTCCGTTACACTTTACAAAAGAACATGTAAACTTCGATTTAAAATGAATGATAAGAAATTTCAGAAATAATTTCTATTGTACAACCGTATACGTACGCCTCTATGTCTGTCATTAACTTTAACTTTTGTGGAAATATCTCTGATAGCAACACAATGATGTAGTCTTTATTAAGCAGCTTGAGCTTTTCTTCCAACGACTAAAAAAAACCAGAAACCATCTTTATTTTAGGCAGCATATATGGAGATCTAAGGTTGGTTTAGGGGCTATACGGGTCAAGGAAAGATGTCTTGAATGAAAGGGGGCAAAACGATGTCAATGGAATTCAGGGAGAAAAATTAAATCACTAAGTAAAATTAAAAGGGACTAAGGCAATTACAATGCTCAGGGTGGAGCGTCTCCAACAGCAGCTAAAATGCTGGACAATTTGTGCCTAGCTGATGCAAATACTCTAATGGGATAACAGTGGGTGCATAGAAAGATGCAATTCGGAGCCTTTGTTGTTTGAATATTCATGGTATTAGCTGCATGATAAATAACTGCTAGCATCAGCTCTGGTCTTAACGATAAAAATCAGTTAAAAAATACCAGTTTCAGCAATCGTAAAATCTCAGTAAAAATAAAACACATCGTTAGCATGTATCTTAAACAGAACTCTAATGGCTTATTTGAGAGCAGTTCTCTGCACACACAAAGGAAAAGTTACAACATGAAATGATTGTTCATACTTCTAGAATTTTGGGGCTGCCTTGCCTGCCCAAGCTGCCAAGGATAATACCGAACTTTGAGGCAGATGTAGCTAATTGGACCGCTTTTCTTCTTATTGAAAGCATCATTTCGTGATCATAAAACTCCTTGGTAAAGACTTTGCTGTAAGGATCATACCTAAGACAAACAAAATATTGCAGATCAACGATTTCAGAATAAATGAAAAGCATAAGAATTAAATGAAACAGTGTTAAAACAATAGATACAAAGAAATATTTGCAAAATTATCAAGGAATTTAAGGGAAAGGCATTTAAGGGAAAAAAGGTTTGGAGAATAGAGTTATCGGCTGTGAAAATTCTAGCAAAAAAGAAAAAAGAATGGGGGATAAACCGAAGGGGTACTAGTATTAACAGAATGGTAAAAATCAAATTTACAATAAAACAAAAAACGATAAAAAATAAAACAAGATCTATGATAATGGGACTTAACATAAGACTTAAAATTTATATATTTTCTGGTCTTTGGAAATACAAACTTGACTTCACTGTTTACCTTAACCGGGATTAAAGATTCATCTATACTTTTACTGATCATTTTTCTTACCCTGATTTCTACTTTAAAGTCTAATTTCCAGTCACATCCTACTTCTCAACGGTACTGCTCAACTCCTAGGAACCTTCATGTACACACGAAATGGATACTTCAATATGCTTACTATTTTTGCACTGCTCTATTATGAATAAATAGCTTCTAAATACATAACACTGTAATACTAGAATTAATATTAAAACAGTTCTCATTTTTGTAGGCATTTGAAAGGCTAAGAAAGTATCTGAATTTGAAAACGTACTTGTATGCCTGTATTGTTGGGTTCTGTATCATAACTGATTCGAGATGAAACCGTCCATCGCCGAGGTAACTAAAGATAAAAAGGATATAATCAAACAATGAAAATTAGCCATAGAAACATGCTAATAGCATTTTGGAAACTTTTGTGCAGTATTTATTTAGTGCCAATTCTAGAGGGAAAATAACAACACTCGAAGGAAAAAGTGACAAAATTCCAAAGGCCGTTGCACTAAAATTTCAAAAATTGGTTTGACTGGTTGAATAATTTCAATCATTTTACCCATTTTGAATCGAAACATAACATAAAAGGTTAAAAAGCTTGACTATATTGTGATAAACCACTTCGTTAATATAAAAGTGTATTTAAAGAAATGTTCAATTCAGTAATTTTGATAAATCTGCTTAATCAAAACTTAACCACCTTTTGGCATGCCTTACAAAATGATATGGTCAGGAAATCACCGTAGAACTTGTGTTAAGACATATGACAAACACAAAGAAATTTGCTAGAAAGTTTGATTGGTCCAAATAGCAACGAGTTATTCGAGTGGTTCCAATGCTCATTCTGGTCAATCAGATTCATGGTCTTCACGGTCAAGTATCTTATTGTGAAAAAGTCGGACTATACATCTTTACATCTTTAACTACCGCAATTAACGACTTTTAGCAATTAACGTTTGTCATGTAAAGAAGGAAACGAAGACTTACACGATGTATTCAGAATCTTTTAGTTTTGGTGATGTACAGCCGAGGATTTCTCCCGGTGACAGGGGCTTAACTTGAGGAATGTCCACAACGAAATCTGCTCCTAATTCCTTTTGAGCTGCCTAGGAATTTCACATTCAATAAGCAAAATATTAATTAAAGATTATGAGGGATGAGTTCAGGGTTAAGGCCGATCTAAAAGATAGAAGAGGACATTAATACCCCCCAATAACTTATCACTGGCTTCAGGGTAAAAAAAATTTAAAAAGTTGATTCGGTAATAACCGTCAAATTAAATGACATTATTCATAGAAGAAATCACATGGTTGAGCTGAAGTGAAATTCCATCGATACCAGTGGCGAATCGCTTGGGTGCTGACTAACTTGTGGCAAAACCGACCTCTAAAAAAATCTGTCAGGTGCAACAATTGCCGTCTTCGCACCCGTCTTGATCCGCTACAGGATACTCAGCTCTAAATGCATTCATTCATTTCCCTTAATCGAGAATTTGATTTATGGTGTCTAAAGAAAAATGATAAGAAAATCCAGGACCCCGACTTCGGAAATTCCTGTTAGAAATGCTATTATTATTACCTAAAATAAAAGACTTATTTTTCTCCAAGAAGGGGAATCAAGAGGAATACTTCCATCATAAATACCGCCCATAATTTAAGAGGGGCACTATCCACTAAAAAACGAATAAGCCAGCGATATTTATCTTCAACTGACGTAAAAATTTAAATAGATGCTCGAGAAAAAATACATCTCTCCCAGTATAACCAAATGACAATACTGCATTCGTTAAACTAATTTTAAAAAGACAGGTAAAGGTTCTGAAAAAATCCAAAAAATATACCTGTAAGGTCGATAGAAATTGTACTGTGCTAACCATTGCGATTTTAGCCCCTGCATTAAAGTTATGCTTAACAGTGTTTATGAAGTGGCTGAGATCAACTTTGATGTCCACAAAGACATACAGCATCTTGATACCTTCCGTCGCGTTTATAGGCACTGAAATCGAGTAAAGCGATCAAATTTTCTAAAGTCTTCGAAATCTGATAAAAAAGACAATTACATAACTGTAATAATTTTTGATTACCATGAATTACTTTCAAGGGTATGTGCTGCAAGCATTTTTGGCTAGTGTAATACAAATATATTTTTGTTTAATACACAGCACGGGGTCGAGGATGAATTTTCCCAGCATAAGAGATTCATGAATACTTAAGGGACATATACCCTCCGATCACGTTCTGTCTAAATTTTACCAAAAACAGACATTCAAGCTGAAATCATCAACCTTAATGACGGCTCTACAAAAATTCATGTATGATTTATTTACAACGATAAACATAATAAACATCCATAATAAAAAACGGCTTTACACAAGGGTTTGGAACAAAGCTTAAAAGTTTATTCTTCATAAAAGTGGTTGCAATTAGACAGAGTTAGAGAGAAGCAATTCAAAACCCCAGTGACATCTTTCATCTTGAGAATAAATTCATGTTGATGAGAAGCACGAAATTCCAAAACTTTGAAACTTTTACAATATAGTCAACTTATCTAATTCTTTTAAGAAGTTGTAAAATGTCAAGAAGGAGATGTATATTATGGCTAAAATATTCTTTAAGGAACAAAAATTTAAGTTATAACCAGAATTCATATAACTGAAGAAAAGCAGAACACTTATTTTTCTAAAATAATCTCATGGCGAATGGAAAAACATATACTTTTTTATTATGTTTAACTTACCAAGGCAGCTATGACCATAGTGGACCATGAAGTCACAACCAAGTGCCCTCGCAGAGAAATCATCTACACAGCAGGCACCATATGTGACGTCACTCATTATGAGGGTTTCTGCTTCAGTAAATCTGACAATAATACCAAATTTCTTATCAAGAAAGAGTAAAACTTTCAAGTCACTTTTCCATTGAATAAAAATATCTTCATGACAATGTTTCTTGACCATATTGAGACAACTAATGCTTTTAATTAAATCCTTAAAATGAAAGATAATGACCCCAAAAAAATCATAGCGGATATAGAAAAACACAGTAACTGAAATACTTGCTGCAAAAGGTGAGAAATAGAAGGTCTTTTCGGAAAAAAATCATAGTAGAAAAGGTGGGAAATCATAATGATGGGTTTTAACTGTTTGTAGCAGTTTTGTACCTGTAGAGCAAAATGTGAAGCAGCGTTCATTGCTTGATTTTGGGGAAAAACAATAAAATTTGGTCACAGTCCTTTTTAAAAATCTAATTTAATGGGAAAGCCAAGTATTCTTCGATATAAGTAAAATATAAAGAGAATCACCCACCGTTCAATAATATCCGAAATAGTGCAGGCAAACAAGAGAAGTCCTTCAGGAAACTGTAGTGCAACTGATAAGAAAAAGTCGACATTTTAATTATGGTTGAAAATACAAAAAATTAAAATGAAAACAAGCATTTCTTCTAGAGCTGAAAGTTCATTGACTTTCAACACATATGTTTGGGTAAAACTAGCTAATGTGATAAGAAAACATACATCAATTATCAGCATTAGCAATTAACCTTGTTAAGATTAACAATGAAACTGAAAGGTTCATTGCATTCATATTGGATACTTACCCCTCTTAGCTTTTGCATCTCTAACTTTCCAAATTGTCTTCTTTATTTCAAAATTGTAGTTTTCAGGGAGCTGTAAGTTTTAACATATGATACATATTAAAATGAATAGTCTATTGAAAGCTCATGGCTGTACAAGTTGATCAGGGATTGTAGTAAACATTAAATAAATGATAGAATTTCTCAAAAGCGCTACAATTTATTGGTTTAACTAGGGTAGTAATAGTTTTTATTTACAGGAGAGAACCATGAGACTTTTATGACCAACAAATAAGTATTATGTAAACCAGCTAAAGATTTCCAACGAGCTGATCCTTGTTTACTTAACTCAGACCAATCTGAATTGAGATGCCAAAGCAACTAATTTATGAATTAGCAAGGAGCTAGCTAGCGCTTGATTATCCCCTTGTTTTGTCTGGCCAGCTAAAAAAATATTTGGCCTATTAGTTTTACATACCAGTTTTATAGCTTCAATAATTTTTGGGTCTTCGGAAATCTCAGTTGGAATTTGATTTAGGATTTTCTTTGGCTTGCCTAAAATGTAAAAAAATGATATCAAAAATGTCAATAATTTATTTCTTTATAGTATTTTCATCAGTTCAGTTTTGATCCGGGTTTTTCCACTTTAAAGCAGGTGGACCGATTCAATTATGCCCTAAAGCAATTTGTTTCACTCCTTCGCGCCATCTCTCTCGATGTTGAGCATCTTAATTCTGTAAATCATATTTCTGCATTTCTTCTTCCACTTGCTTTTTCCAAGTCCTCCCAGATCTTTCTCAGACTATCAACTTCAAAAGTTAGCACCTTTCTTAGAACATTATCTTTTTGTCTCCTCAGGACAGGTCCACACCATCGCACTCAATTTGCTATCGCTAGCTTATCCACCAACTCTTTCAAGCCCGACATGTCCATCAGTTCGTCTGTGTTTTTCTTATCCATCAGTCTCACCCCACATATTGTCCTCACTATGGCCATGCATGGCTCTCTCCGTCCTTCTTAAAATTGACATCCCGTTTTCCTTAAGCACTATTTCACTGCCATATAACATAGGTGATCTTACACAGATATAGATCCTTCCTTTCATCTTCAGAGAAAACCTTCTTCCAAGTAGTAATTCATTCAAGTAGTAATTAAATCCCTGAATTTTTTTCCTATCCACGTCTTGTTCTTCAGTTACTGCAACTTCACATCCTCCGCTGGCACTCAACCTGTCGCCCCGTTAACAAAAGCTTCCCACTACTTCCACATCGTCCCATAATTCTTCAATAGGCTCTATTTCCCCTTTACTGATTTTCACACACCAAGCACCTACAAAATTCCTTACCAGTGTTGGGGTTACACTTTTCATCTTTGCACATCAACCATGAGTCCAATCATCACAATTTTTACACAAAACCGAGTTAGTCATTACTCTCCTCCCACACACGCCACATAGATTTATCTTACTCCTTGTCACCTTCCATCTCTTCCAATCATATTTAACTCTTTCTTCCAGAGGTTAATTTCCTTTGCCCTCAAACGCTTTTTTTCACTTCCAAAGTTTCTCTTTTAGGTTCTCCATGGTTTCACTCATCACAACCAAATCATCAACGTATAGAATTTCAGATAGCAACCCTTCTCTGGCATATTCTGTAACAACACCAACAACAATTGCAAACAAAATAGTGATAAGACTGACCCTTGGTGTACTCCTACATTCACACAAAATTCTTCTGAGAGGTCTGACCCAACTCTAACTCTAGTCTTTGCTCCTGTATAAAGACTCATTTCTGCTTTCACCATTGCCTCTGGCACACCTCTTTTCCTCATTACCCATTCCTTGGGTCAAATGCGTTTCTAAATCCACATGTACAGCTTTTTCACCCTATCTTGATATTCTTCTTATACTGTTCTTAGTATGAATAGTGCATCTGTCGTCCCTTTTCCTGGCATAAAACCAAATTCCATGAAATCAAGCACTCTCTCCACAATTTTCATAGCATGATCCAGCAACTTCACTTTCCACAGCTCATTACATCCCCTTTTCCATTGGAGATAGGTACTACCATGGTTATCTTCCATTCTTCTGGCATCCCCTCGCCATCCAGCACACACTTACAGAGTTTTATCATAACTTCAATTCCTAGCTCTCCACTCACAGTTATCATTACAGTGCGTACATTTAAGGGTCTGGCTGCCTTTCTTGGTTTCATCTTTCTCATTGCACTTAAAACTTTCTCTCTAGTGACACTCTTGATCAGTCCTTTCACAATGTCAGCATCTGTTACCGGATCCCCTTCATTTTCCTTGTCGGTGATCTTCTCCATGTGTTCTTTCCATATTCTTCCCCTATCCTTGGCGCTAAAAGTTAGTCTTCCATCTCTTCCTCTCATACATCTTCCTCCTTCAACATCCTTTGCAGCCTTTTTCATAGACTTTGCCAGCTTGAATAAGCTGTTAGTTTTCTCGTTTAAGTCCTCTAGCATTTCAGTGTGTCTCCGTTTTAATAGCCCTTACAACCGCTTTCTTTGCTTACTTCTTCAACTTCTTATATATAACTGTTTTGTCCTCAGATCTATTCCTGCATACCTCTTGATATGCAGTCTTCTTTCCTCTCAGCATGGCTTTCACATCCCTACTCCACCACCACATGTCCCCTTGATCCTTATAGTCTTTCCCCATATTTCCCTCCAATGCCTGTAGAACCCCATCTTGGAAAGATTTCCATTTTGACACTTACATTTAGCACCATATAAAAAAATGCATCCAATACATTTTGCTTAGAATAATAAAAATGATATTGAGTAAAATTCTTAACCCATTCACTCCCAGCCGTTATCAAGCTATTTTGCATTTAGCCCCAGCCTCTATTTCGTGTTTTTTGCTCTGATCCCCGAGACAATTTTATGAAGTTTAGAAAATAAGGGCTGACCATAGAAAAGCTCATTTATCTCAAAAACCATAACTTCTTTTAACAAACATTCTAGAGAAAAGAAAGAGATACAGGATTAAGGATTATAATTATACCAAATTTTAGCTAATTTCTTGACATATAATACCAATATTAATTGTTTTTCTTCATGGTAAGGCCTAAAAGCAGTCAATGAAAAAGCTGATTGTAACTCCAAGCTACATCCTTCGTTAATAACTTGAAACTTCTTATTCAATGAGCAATTTCTGCATTTCTGATATAGTTAGGTTCTTTTTCCAGTGTCCACGGTCACTCTATCTTGCTTTAAATGCTCTACGCTTGCAAGAGTCTGGCTTTCCTTGTGAGGTTTCAATATGGTGTTTTTGAATGAAAGCTTTTACAACTTTCCACTGCTGTTTAGTTTCTTCTGGTTCGCTGACGCCTTGAAGCAAGTATAATAATTGAACAGGTCGAACTAAAAAAACATTAGGTACATCCACAACCGTTTAGTAATAAGAAGCTGTTGGGTAAAGTATAACAAGGTGTTGTGTTACAAGTTGATCGCAGTCCTCACTTGCTTTGGTTTACAATTCGTAACCACAAGAACTTCATTCGTGAAGTCATCCTTTAATGCGTAATTGTGAAGGTTAGGTCCTGCAAATAGTCAATATTTTTTGAGACCACAAATAGTGGCAAGCGGTCTTTCTTTTTTCGCTAAGCAGATGCAAGTATTCACACTCCGGGAATCTGATTGGACGCCATCTTTTACCAGCGTTCTGATTTCAAACGGATTAGTTTCATTCCAAGTTGGATCCAGTGTGTCTCTGTTTTCTGTTCTGCACACAGATTTGCTTCTTTAGCAAGTTTTTCAAAAATAACTACCAGAAGAGAGTTTTGAAAAGTCAAACTTTGTCTTTCACTGTGCCAAAGAACTGTCGGGCCTATGCGTTCCTTCCCTCAAAAGCTTGATCGCTCGACACGAAGGTCGCAATTCAAATTTGACTCCGCTGCGCCTTCATCACCTTCTGATTCTGGAGAGCTACTCTCCAAAACATCAGAAATATCAGCATCAGATTGTAATTCAAGTACTTCGTTGGTAAATTGGGTAAAAATGCTCCTCTTTATGGCTACTCCAAACACAACGGGAAGTAGGCCTACCATTGTTGGCAAACGGCCGCAGGATTTCAAGGCCGACGCGTTGTAATGGTCTTTTCAAAATATTTTAGTATGGGACCATATGCATATTTTTGCATATAAACAACGTTTAATTATTTCTGTATGGTTTCGTTTTTGTTAAGGAACAATAGCTTAAGTGTAAGCTAGCCAATAGGCAACAAGAATTCACGACGTCAAACGACGTCCGTGGGGAAAAATGCAAAAAAGCTTGCGACGTCATTTGACGTTTTTGGGGAAATGTGCCAAACACTCTTTGACGCCATTTGGCGTCAACGGGAGTGAATGGGTTAAGTAAGAAATCATTTGGAAAAACCAACTCAGGCTGGTAAAAAAATGAGGTCCTATTGATGAAGCAGTCAAAAGCAATTGAACTGCCAGATTTTGTCAGTTCTAAAAAATATTTATAAAGTGATTGTAAATCATTTTTAGCTAAACAAAACCAACTACAAGAAGCCACATTGCAAAGTGTAAGTCAAGCTTCCACTTCCAGATCAGTTAAAAACTTGATGCTTTCATACTGATTCTAAATGCTGTGGAGCCCCTCAAAATGAATTTCTCTTAATAGCCTCTCCATCAGGTGTGACGAAGGCATAAACTTTCATTTATAATTATGACAGAAAACCCCCAAGTTCTTGTATTTTATTTTTCCCTACCTTTTGAGAATGTTTAATATAAAAATATTTCCTGTTATTTTTAATGTTTCTTTGGCTAATGGCTGATAGACAAATTCTTTTAAAAACCTCGCAAGAAGCTGATCCTGGAAACTAAAATTATTTTTAAGAAAAAGCAAAAACATGTATAGCAATTCTGTTTTGATTTTCTAGTGCATAATTTAATGATGAACCTAAAACTAAAAACAGCTTTTCCACAGCTGTTTCAGATTTCGACATAACACTGATTTTTTTCTGATGCTGTCAGCAAGACGCCTGACTTTCATGGCATAACAGCTGTTTACAACAGTGACCCATATATGGTAATGGACTGAAGAAACTTGTAAAACCCTAGAATTAGCAGGTCACACCCAAGGTTGTTTGCTGTGTCATAACAAGATGCCATTCTATAAATTGACATCCTTGGCAGTTTAAAACATTATGAAGATTTAACTCAACTGCCTTTTAAAGTTTTGAAAACATTAAGTTCAGCAATCTTGCCAAGCTTTTGTTCCTTAATGCGCGAGCATATTGTTCAGCCTAGTCAATTATCTTTTTTCTACTGTACTCTTTATTGTTCTTCTTCCAGAAAGCGTGAAACTCACGCAAAAAGCATTACATTGCATGATGATGACACCTGGCAAAAGTGATAGGTCAGCCTGATTGAGCTCGATCTTTACTGGCTCTAAACAACAAACAGGTCAAATCTGTGAATGATTCTGCTTTGCAGTGAATAGATTATCAAGAAAAATGGTATACCTGAAAATCTTTTCCTGTTACAATCGGCTTTCACGGTTACCACGCTTTTGTCGTCCGACATTTTGTTGAATAGCCTCGTTTCAGAATGAAAATTATTGTTGTGGTTCCCTGTCACTGTCAACAAAAACTGGTTGATGGAGTCTGTAAAAACATTCATTTTTCAAAACGAATCTTTTGGAGAAGAGTTAAAAGTATATATAAACGAGGTAGGAGCATTGTAAGACAAGAGTTTATAATGGCAGCAAAAGCCTCTCCCATTACATTCTAAATGGTCATTTAGAACAGAGGAAGTTTAGAAGAGAAGAGCCTTTCCAGAAGTTGAGCTATAAAGTACACCAAGTTTACGGCTTATTGCACACATTGTGCTTTTAATTGGTTGGTTTTGCTCTTGCTGGAAGTTAATAAAGTGCAAACGACATACATTGTTTGATCTTAGCCTGAAAAACTTCTCTGCTGGAATGTCAGAAACTTCCACAAAGTCAGAGCAACAGAGGTAGCAGGGCTGCTGTAGCTGCGAAGGTGGCAGTATAAGAGGCTTCAGAAATAAGTATATTCCTCTGAGCAGTGCAGAAGCAGATATAATAGGCTAATGGATTGAAACATTTCTCAAGGTGTTTCTTGATTTGGGATTTTGAAGATACACTCTTTATTATAAAACCAATTTTATAAGAACTCAGGCCTCAAAATTGGTCCAAAGTTATAAACAAATTAAGAACAAGCTGAGGCTGAGGATCTGTGAAATGTAGTATTGAATAAGGTAGTGAATCCTTCTCTGAAATTGCCATATCAAACAGTGATGACCCAGGGCTGCAGCAGTGGGGCAGTCTGGGGCCACGCCCTTCAAACACTCACAAATGCGGTAATATGCCCTTTTTGCAAAATTTCCCCCCATCATTTGATTCATGTTAGCTATTGGTAAATAGCAAAGAACTTTACAATTGTTGTTGACACAAGCATACAGTATGCTACCCCCCATGAGTTTTACATTGTTTTTGGACAAATCTCAAGGACCATATTTTGGAAAAGTGGGGGGGGGGTCTGGACCCCTATTCCCCCCTTGGGTATGCCACTAATCTCAAAAACAAGGGGGTTTTCTCATCTCAGGATGATCTGTCAGTGAATTTTCAAGATGTTGGCAAATAAAGGATGACACACTCACTTTGATGGCAAACAGGGTCTAAAAAATCCTCTTGTGTGAAATAGGTAGCAATTGAATTTGCACACTCTAATAATTTAAGAAGAAATTAAAAACAGTCCAGCTTCAATGTTTTGAAAAAATTAAGAACAGCCAGCCTGACCTTTAATTTTCTGGTTCTTATATAAAGAGTAACTTATATGTGAGCTTTTTAATCAAATTCTAATGTTTTCAGAAACAACTCAAATATAGAGGTCTCATTCTAAATTTTGATACAAGCCAAACTGATTTGAAATTCAATGTTTTAGTTGGTTGACCCAGAATATGGCATGTTTACATGGCCAAGTGCACCAGTACTTGGACAGTTCATCTTGAAGCACGAACATGAGTGTCATGGAAAGAATGTTCTTGAGGTAATGAAAATTATGCTCTTGCTCTGATGCACATTTTTTGCTCTGATGAAGCCCTGTATGCCAGGGCAAAGTATTAACCTTCACTGATTTACATGTATTTGTTGTTGTTCATTCTCTTTGCATTTTGGGGTTTTTTTTATTTGCTACTTATGTCTACTTAAGTATTGCTGACTTAATTCTATGTGACATTTTTAATTTATTTATAGCTGAATGCCCTTTATTTCGAATGACATTTGTTGTAGATGAATTGGTTTGTAAATTCACATAAAAGCAGTAATTAAATTACCAAGATTGTTAAGAATAAGCATATTCAAATAAATATGATTTTATTATTTTATTATGACTCATGTTTTGTAGCTGGGAGCTGGAACAGCTCTACCCGGCATAGTAGCTGCAAAATGTGGTGCAAATGTCATTCTTAGTGATTCAAGCAAATTTCCAAAATGCCAAGAAAATGCTTTAAAGAGTTGCATCTCAAATAATGTGGAAAGTAGAATCATCCAAGTACCGCTAACATGGGGCGAATTCACACCTGAGTTGTTGGACCTACCAAAATTGGATGTTATTCTTGGATCAGACTGTTTCTACAATCCTAATGGTAAATAAAACTAAGATGTAAGACTTTTAAATAAGGTTCTTAAAAACCAACAAACAAGCTCATATCTTAGTACCAATACCCATCTTTTGTCCTCTCAACAATATTACAAGAAACGTAGCAAATATTTGCTGAAATTCTAAAGTTGTTCAATTTTTTAATGATATCTTTCATTTATCATAAAATTTTTATTACTATCAATTATCTTAACAGATTGCAATAATTAACTAAGTTAATTGACAAAATGTTCAAATAAGGAACTTCTATTTCCACAAATTTACAACTATTGTTATATTATGATATATTTGTTACTCTATTGCTCACAGTAAATTTAGTTCTACCATAATTTGTTTGCATTTAACTCTAGACTTTGAAGACATTATTGTCACCATTGCATTTCTAATGGAAAAGAACCCAAATTGTGTCTTCTGGTGTACATATCAAGTTAGAAGGTAGAATAATGTGTGGAACTCATTATTACTAAATTGCCCTCATTTGTCGAACATATGTTCACTAAAGAATATAAAAGTTCTCTGTTCTGAATACTGTTTTGCCTGCAACTGACTTCTTGTTATGATGAAGGCGATCTTTTTGCTATGTTCTACTCAGCATAGTTGCCAACTCTCTTTTATTTTAAAATGGAGTCTTAAGAATTTATGGGTGAAAGAACATTGGACAAAGCAATAGGAAAAGCAATGGATCTCTGGCATTTGAGGCATCAAGAACTGGCACATGGGACTAAGTGTGACCAATATCATATTTCAGTGATAATAATTTCACAGTTATCACTTGAATGAAAACTTTGCAAATTTCATTGTAATCTAACCATTTTCTTTTTTCTTTAAGCTCAAACTGGACTATCGAGAATATACTCAAGAAATGGAAACTTAAATGTACACACATCAATTTGAGTTCCTTTGGTGGTGATCAAGAAAATCTGGGAGGCCACGAAATATCTCAAAAACATGCTATTCAAATGCTTGAAATCAAGATGTTTTAGTATTTACTCATAATTATTTCTTACGTTACTTAAAATTGTAAATTAAACAATTTTTTTGAATGCAAAAATACAAAATTTACAAAATCTAAACAAACCAACAATTTTATCTTGTTAAACTTAACTGAAACATGTTTCAAGTTTTCTTTGATAATGGGGAGATAAATATACTTAAGCTCTACAAGTTTATGTATTTTTAGTACTTGCTACATTGATGATGATTTCTTAGTTTATTTAGTAAACTAATGATGTCCAATTCTCTAATCTGGCTCATAAAGCAAATATGATATTTTTATACAGAAGGCATCAATTTGTACCATCCAATCACTTGCATATTTTCTCTGTTCCCCTCTGTTAGTTGCTAGGTGAGTCAAAAAACAATTCAATCTCATAGTCATTTACCCTTTCAATCTATTGATAAGTGATGTCATATCAGTACATCTCTTGTTAACAGCAAATTTTTAGCAAGTTTAATCTTGTTTATTTTTTCTCTGCTGTCTATAGTTCTGGTGGTTTAGGAATAGCAAAAAGAAGTTTAAAATGTAGGTTATAAAACACACAACACAAAAATCATTCAGAATGAAGTAAAGAATATAAGCCAAATAGACACAACCAACACAAGCAATCAAGGATGTGAAGACCAAAAGCTTTGCTGCAGTTTGATTTGATCTTGCAAAACCTATAAAAAGATGTAAAAACATGATAATCAAAATTTGTTTCAGGATTGTTGTTTTTCAACTGTAAAATGTTGTCTTGATGCCTAATATTAATTGATTAAGAACAGGCCTTGTGAGGTGCATCACAAACTGAGCACCTTCAACTTTCTAGGCACTCGATTGGGCATCATCCAATATCATCCAAAACAAATTTTTACATTTAATTTTTAGAGATCATAATGCTAGGTGGTCAACCAATCAAGCTCTTAGAACTTTCAAGGTGTGCATGGAGTTGGTTGGTCAAGCTCAAGCACCAAACATCAAAATAACAATATAAATAACATAGAAGGAATTTTTCATGAAAAGGGCTGAAATTTGAAAAAACATGAATTGCTAACAACTCAAATATTAACAAAAGAAAAAAGACTTCTGACTATTGCAAAGAAATTAGCATGACTGCACTAGAATGAATGACATTGAAGTTTATTATTGTTCAAATAATAAAAGAAAAGAAAAGGAAAAAAAATCCCTATAAAGGAAGTTATACCCAGTGTCATTGTGAGTAGGTAGAATGCAATCCCATAAATACTGTTTGGCACATTGAACATTGAACTTTCCCCTAGTACTGGGCCAATAATTCCAAAGCCAGTTCCATACCTGAAATGATTAAACTTTGCTTTATTGTTAGGACAAACATAAATGAATTGCTCATAAAGAAAAAAACAAAATAAATTCCAAATAGCACATGCACTTGCTCATTTCAAACAATAAATCTCCTTATCCACATATCTTCATCAGTTTATAAGCTGGCATGACAATTTTTATTATATACTTTCTAAACAGCTCTGTTAATTTTGGTTGGCATACACTACTAACATGAAAGCCAAACAGGTTAGAATTGTATATGCTCTTCTATATCACCTTATTATTTTATTTGCAATTCTAAAAAATAATCAATCAAAGCAAAATTTACTGAAGAACACAAAACAATCGAGGGGCTGTTACACCCCCACACTTCTGGTAAATCTGTCCCTGATAACATTCTATTCTTGGTGCAAATAATTTTTGTTATTATTTTTTCATGGTTTAAAAGCAAAATAATTTATCAGGTTATTATAAGGTGATAAGTAGCATAGCCAGGTTGGGAAAATTTGGGGGCAAAGGCAATCAATGTAAGGGAAAAATGGGGGTCCACACTACTTGGAACATGATAAGGGAGTTTTTGCATGGGGGCATCCACCCTTATTTGCATCCTCCTCACTGCCCTACTGATAGTGGTAAAATTTGATTTAAATTGGTACTGTTGATGCCAGATTAAAAGAATTGTTTAAAAATTTATTATTTTCTAAAAGACCAGAAACCTATACAACAAAAGAGTACCCAAAGAGCAGGGCAAAAACAGGCTAAAGCAACAAATCACAATAAAATGTGAATTGAAAAATGATATAATAAGACATTTTGTAAACAATTTTTAGTCTAGAAAGTGACGATAAAGGTTGCCAGTAACATCAGAATAAAGGTTTGCTGACATGTCAGAGAAAATTTGGGTACTGGCTCCTTTGCAGCCAAATTAGTCAAACATTCTTTATTCAGCATCAAGGAAGGAATAAAATTTTAATAGCAGTATCATCATTCAGTTTAATTGCTCAACTGGGGTCAATTATGATAAATCTTGTTCAATTGAGAGCAACAATTACTTTCTCAGGAAAAAGAGCTATGTTAATGTAATTATTATAAATGGCTGAAAATTCTGTTCATTTTGGTGAAGTTTTTCAAGGTCTTCACAATTTTCAAATATCTTGAAAGGCTCATGTAGTTAATGTTGCAGACTGAAGATTGGCCAGCTTTGCCAGAATTGGTCTCTCCTTTTGTCTAGAGCACAAGAGAAAAACTTCCAGCAAGTGATATGTGTGTTTGTTTGTTGTGGATCGGTGTCAGTGTGTTTTTCCCTTTCTCCATTTTAAAAAATATTATCTATTGCTATGCAAATCAGAATGATTCAGCCAGCAGCAGAGATCTTGTAAAACTTTTGCAAGACCACTTGAACTGATTCCTTTATTGAAACAGGCGTAAATAGAACAAAACTATAGAGCAGACAAATATAGTCACTATAAAAATAAGATAAGGTGGGTCACATTATTTTGCATTTATATTGTCAAAGTTTGTTTGTTCTAGAGTTTAGGTGACTAGAGATGAGAGTAAACATATATCTTAAGGACACAACATGCCGTTTTAGATTCACTGGATGGAATTCTTGAAAAAAAATTCAGAAGAGACCATCTCTGTTTTTCGTGGAGTAATTCGCGGAGTCGGCGATTATACCGCTACGAAACAGTAGATAACATCAGATAATATAATATAATATAATATAATATAAATTCGATTCAAGTGTATTTAAGATTAATTTTTAAGATTAATAGATTAAAGACAGATCCACCACAATTGTTGCCTGTGTTTGATGCTTAAGGTTAGCAAACCTCTGAAACTTTGGTTATTTTTATTGTCTAGGGGTGCATATTTCAAATTTCAATTGCAGACAATAGTTAACTATTTATGTTGTTGATAATAAAAGAAATGAAGTTACCAAAATTATCACTTACTTTGAGTTGAACACCTTTGAACAGCTCATTTTCTCGCTTATATCACACATTGCTTTGAAATCTGCGTCTTTTTCCTTTGCAATTTCAACATGCAATGCATATAAAGAAAGAATAACCCCAATGATGCAAGTTGTGAAGCGCAGCAGTGCGTTGAACATAGCCATTTTGGTTATTGTACACTACATGTTCTCTCTTGCCTAAACATTCGTCATGAAATCACTCGGTTTCATTAAGAGGCCTTCATCCTGTTGGTTTCAACTCTATCCTGAGTGCTCAAATCGGCATAAATATAATCAAATAAGCAATAAAACAAAAATAATCACAACTCTTTCCAACTTGTAAAACCAAACTTTGTAAGGACCAGTTTTTAGGTTTTTATAAATGATTTTAAATGTAAAATAGTTGCCTCCCAATGTTGTCACGTGTTCAAATACTTTCGCGCCAAAATTTAAATTAATTGCGCCAGAATGGAAGATATCTAAAGTTGATTTGAAGCCATCTTAGCAAAGTTGAAATCTAATTTTACCATAATACAGAAAGAAAAGAATGAGCTTCGAAGATTCATTGTCTGAATCAATTTTGTCACAACAACACGGAGAGCCTGAGCATGGCTTAGAAGATTTGTCCGAGCTCTTTGACGAAGTTCAATCACTGCAAAATGAAATGCAACACAGCATCGACAAAAAAGGTAGATACCAGCATCTAGGCCAAAATGAATTTTGCAAGTATTGTGGGATGCACTATTTGTAACTTCCACCAGTTTAAAATCAAAATACAACTAAAACTTGCTAAGGGAACAGGCTCCATATTTGAACCTCGGTGGGGGGGGGGGTAACTATGCCTAGTTTTGAACAGGTACGTCCATTGTACGTTCGTTGCCCTATAATGTACTAAATAATACCCACTTTATTTTTGTTAATTTGGACATTTATTTTGTTAATGCTGAATTTCCCAAATAATTTCAGCATCAGGATTCAAATACTAAACATCGAACTACAAAAGGAAAGCACTGTAATATTTTCAAGTATAAATGCAATTTGTTTTGCAGAAGCACAAACATCTGAATCGAAACTCACAAAAATCAAAGGCATTTTGCTGAAAGTAAACAGGGATTTGGCGAAGGAGAAACAATATTTATCTAACTTCAAGCTCACCCAGTCGCAGTCGTTATCTCAAATAGAGAATAATGTCACAGAAAAGGAAATGAGAGACAGGGCAAAAAAACTTGTGTTATATCAGAAGAGGCTGCTAAACGCATTCAAGGTACAAAAGTCTATTGTGACCAATCTGAAGCAAATTTCTGGACCGATTGGCGCAACAAACAGGTTTTATGACATTCTGATATTCTAAAAAGATCAATTTTCTTTCAGGAAATGAGACTTTCTTTAAAAAAGTATCATTTACTAGATGCCTCAAATATTTTAAGACTTTTGTTGTACATTAGCAAAAGTGAAATGTTTTCAGTAGTAGAACAAGTAGAAATATCATTCGACAGGATTTTCAATATGGGATCAATATGAAATATATTTATCCCATTTTTTTACATTAAGTATGTTCCCACCTTTTTTGTTTGTCTATACCTACCTCTTTTCTCGGCAGGACTCGAATTTCAAATGGAACTTGTTATGTAAGTTAGGTTTAAAGGAATCAATAAATTAAGTAAACGTAAAGTTTCATTTTGATCTGTATGTTAGAAATTCGAAAACAAATGAAAAATAGCGAAAATAATGAAATATAGTCATTTTTTCCCCTCAAATTTCAACTACAGAAAACTGAGAGAAAATACACAAGAAAATGCGGGTAAAGAAGCAAACATTCAGAGGAATGACAAAAAGATCATCAAGGTACAAGAAAATGACGACACCCAACTAACTTCTAGCAATTCTCAGCAAGCAATAATTGCAGATAATAACCCTTGCCCTAGTATATCATCTCAGTCGTTTGTTGTAATTGACAGAAAAACTCATGAAGCAAGCACTGCAGCAGCTAGCAATAGAGCATCGGTACAGACGATTCCCGCTTCAATTAAAACGCAAAATATCAACGCTGTGGTCAATTCAAAAGAAGGAACACAACGAAAGCAACACACTGGCACAAAAGTTCAGCACAGCAAATTGCCTGCTTGTTCAGATCCTACTTCAAAATTCATTTTACTCAAGATAAATACGCCATTTGTGCAAAAGGGACAAGGAAATGAGAAAGAATCAACAAGCACCGAGAAACAACGTGAATCGAATATGCTGCAGCCTTTGTTGAGCCATTTGAAGGTACTTATGTTTCTGCACTATTAAGAATTTCATATCTTTTGCACTTTGTTACTGGTACACCAAAGAAAGCTTCATAAAACTCAAGAGAAGATGAAAAATTGCATGCTGGTTTGTTTAACAACAATTTCTGCCTGTTGTTCTGCTCGAGCATTTTCATATCACCGCCACTTGTAACAGTAACTAAAACTCGAGCATTTTCATATCACCGCCACTTGTAGCAATAACTAAAATTTTTATTCCTTTTTCCCCCATCTTTAATTAGCAACCCAACACAGTGAGCCCTGACAACAAAAGAAAACATGTGGCTAAAAGAAAACGGCCAGGTACAACACTTATTTTTCACTAAAAAGGCTTCATTTTGTTGCAATTTTATCGAAGAGGGTATTTTCCGAGGTATGTAAGTCCAGTTTCAATTGAAAAATAACGCTTGAAGCAGAGGGCAAAAATTTCTTTTCTCAATCTCGATCAATGTTTTTTCAGTGCAAAAGGCAATAAACAGCAAACAGATGGTTCAGGAAAACAGTAAAGTCGATAAAAAGTAAGTGAAGAAATATGATTCTATATCTTTATGATGTAAGGAATTATTATGAGTACATTAGCTCTTAGAAGACTGTTTTCCAAGTGCAGTATACCGTCAAAGTCGCGTGTACGAAAAAATGTGTACACTATTTTGTTATTGACTGCCACTATATTTTCATGTATCAGAATTCATGTCAATGCCAGTGGGAAAAAGTGGGGGGGGGGGGGGGTGAGTGCAGTGGCACAGCCAACTTCTGCAGAGTCAGAGGGTAATGAGCATGACTACTTTTCCATTGTTTCAGTGCTTTGTACCGGATGAATTTTCCTTTGATGAAAATACAATCTACCCCCCCCCCCATACCCCTAGTGCTACTACTGGATGAGAGGTTCTGCAAGAGACCAGTTTGAAGCTAACTTATTTTGGCTCTGATGCTGGAAACATGAAACATGCAAAATTTATATATACCTTTCTCTCATAATTTTGCAGCCAGTCACAAACAGTCTCACAGCCAACAAATATTCAAGGAATCATTGATGGCAATCAAAGTGCAGCCCTGCCATATTTAAACCCTGTATTTGAAAAACAGGGAAAGAATCAAAATGTAGACATTATGTCTCTCAAATTCATTGTGACAATGAAAGATGAAGAGTTTGTCCCATCAGCTCAGTTTTTACCAAAAGACTTTTGGAAGGCAAAATGGAATTCAGAAGATTACATAATAGATCAGGAATTTTTGAAAAAGATGGATTTTATGGACTTTAACTCTTCATAAATTTGATGAGTTAAATGATTAGCCCTCTGTTTGAAAAGGATACAAGGTTGGTTAGAAAATTTTAAATGCAGTTGTTTTCTACCAAAATCAAGGTGTTTGTTGTTAAAATAAGTTGTGTCCCAAATGCATCATTTATTATCATCAGGTTTGTTGCTCATTGAACCATTTTGAACAAAATATATCTTACTCAAATGTTATTTAATCTACCATTCTATATTATAACTTACTGGCTTTTTCCTTTTGTATCTTACTGATTATCTCATACAACAACATTGCTTCTTGCAAGCATCCAAAAACCTTTAAAAAATTATCTGGTTCAAAAGGAAACTGTTGTTTTATATGTAAACATACCTGCCAATGACTATGTGAAAAGTAACTTTTTATGATTTTATGCTTCAGGATTTTCAAGAAATCCTGAAATTTCACATCATAGATGATTTATTCTGTATGTATAAAATGTAGCAATGTAAGAGCTAGAAAGTTTCCCAGCCTCAGAAACTGGATATTGTTGGAAACAGTAGATGGGACAGACCCCAGAAAGGCAAATGGAATCAGGTTATCATTGGTCCTTGTCGAAGAACTCTATGTAGACAAAATAATACCCAAACTTGCATAATATGACCAAGACTGCAGGCGATTAAAATGAACAATGAAATATGGAATGACAATGGTAGCAATGATGGTGATGAAAATTGCAATGATGATGATGATTATTATAACAATATATGATCAGAGTTTTTATTTAAAAGGCAACTTAAATATCCTCCCTAAGAAACTTTATATCAATTCACAAAAGGGATGTGGTGTAGATAAGCTTAAGTGTATCAACCTGTTCATGTTCATCAATTAAGCATCAAGCAAGCTTAATGACAGAGCAGCAAGCATGTTTAAAAGCAAAGCAGCAAGCAACATTGATGCATTCAAGGATATAGTGCCACGATTGTCCTACAACAGAGAAACACAAAAGCACTCTGATTTAACAGGTAATCAGTCATTAACCTGATCCTTGCTAAACAGATTGAGGATTGGGCAAAATTTTATGCAAACAGCTTGTTGTTCCACCCAATCATGTCTCTTCTTCCATCAAAGAAATTGATGTACATCCTGAAAACAAATAAATATCCAAAATTATGTTTCCAGGATTCAAACAAGTATGTAGTAAGTTATCAATATTCCTCTGGTGTTTGCACATTCCACCAACTTTTTTGGTCCAGAAAACAGAAACTCCAAACATAAAACTTTTTATCTTCACAACACAAAGACTCAGTGCAAATGGGTGGGTCCTGCCACAAGATATCTTAGAAGATCAGGGTAAACATCTAACACACATCTTGCAACCTGCACTTCCTTGGAAGTACTTGTTACTATAGAAAACTACTAACAAAATCAAACAAACCTGTCCCTTGGAACCTTAAGTGTTCTTTCAATAAATTCTGTGATTGTAGTGACATGACCTCTGTTTGCTTTTTCATTAATGCCCCCAATGCTAGTTAACTTGACTGAGGCACAAGGCTCTGTAGTTCCAGCAAACGTCATGTTAACATCAGGAAACGATTGTACCAATACATACTAAAAAAAAGCCTTTCTTTAATATCAGAAAACAGTGGTCTCAAGTTCTGCTATAGAAAAGCATAACCTTTTCAATAGAGCTAACTAAATCCATTGCAGGGTACAATTAATGGCTCATTGTAGTTGGCATACAAGGAGGAGCTAATGATGATATACAGCCTGCAGTACTGGTCTGATTAATGGCTGACTTCTGCAAAAGAGAACATTCCAAAGTGATGCTGCCCCTCCCCCTCTTTTACAGCCCTGCTTGATCATAGGCAATGAATTTTGCAGGAAATCAAGTGTATAAATCTAAGGAGCTGATAATAGAGTTTCTTGCTTTTAAAAAGACGTAGGGTCCCTTGCAAAAGCAATTACCTTACAAAATAATAATTAGGCCAAAAAATCATTTGGAGTAACTGTCGTCAGAGGGGAGAAGTTGTGGTCTAAAATTTCATTTGAAGGGACACAGCCCCCGTTGCCCCCCTGCAGCTACGTGGCTGTTAGGGTGGCGGCTTATTTGGAGGCGGGACTTATTTGATGAATTGACGTAATACGTCTACCAAATAATACTTTGTTATAATATTGTATTCTTTTGATACCTTAGGCCCTACAATATCTAAAAACTATCAACTTTTTAATGGCAATTTTACAAAATCTACGAAGTACCAACCTGCACCGGTTTTGAAAGGATGTTCGCAATAAGATCAGTTGCCTCTTTATGCCAGTTTTGAGGGAAATCCTTCTGGCTGACGTTGGTCTCCACAGTAAATGTCGGCATCTTGCTAGCATCAGTGTGTTTGTCTCCAGGAACAAAACCAAACAGAAAGTTTGTTCACAGCAGCACGTGAAATCGAAATTTAGCATCATACATAGCCCCCGTGCAAGTAACATAACCATAGGATAGGTCGAGGGTCTTGCATTCACGTGGAGTAATTCTCCAGGGGGTAATATTAAGATACTGATACTTGGCAAATTGCTAGGCCTCTCTTTTCATTCCAGATATATAGATTGGGTGGACCGCCGGCCCGCGACACACCGAGCCAGTGGACCGCCGCCCCGCGGCACGCCGAGCCAGTGGACCGCCCCCCGCAACACACCGAGCCAGTGACCCGCAAGCCCTCCCCAACCCGAGCTGCAAATTAGCAAAGAACGAACTAACGCCATCCCAAACACACAAAACCCCCCTCGCACAAAACCCCAACACACACGACCTGCCCCCCGCTGAGGCGTGCCCCCAACAGAGGCGTGGCTGCCGCCCAAAAGAGGCTCCCACCAAAAGGAGGCTGTGGCGTGCTCCCCCGCAGAGGCTGAGAGAACCACGCCCTCTGCCATCACAAAATTTTCCCTCAAAAAAATGTGCAAAAAACACTCGCGCTCCTACGCGATTTTTACTCGCACGACTGTCACTGGCGCTAGAGGGCGGGGAGCAGAAAACTCCCCGTTTTCTGCTCCCCGCCCTCTAGCGCCAGTGACAGTCGTGCGAGTAAAAATCGCGTAGGAGCGCGAGTGTTTTTTGCACATTTTTTTGAGGGAAAATTTTGTGATGGCAGAGGGCGTGGTTCTCTCAGCCTCTGCGGGGGAGCACGCCACAGCCTCTTTTTGGTGGGAGCCTCTTTTGGGCGGCAGCCACGCCTTTGTTGGGGGCACGCCTCAGCGGGGGGCAGGTCGTGTGTGTTGGGGTTTTGTGCGAGGGGGGTTTTGTGTGTTGGGGATGGCGTTAGTTCGTTCTTTGCTAATTTGCAGCTCGGGTTGGGGAGTGCTTGCGGGTCACTGGGTCGGTGTGTCGCGGGGGGCGGTCCACTGGCTCGGCGTGCCGCGGGGCGGCGGTCCACTGGCTCGGTGTGTCGCGGGCCGGCGGTCCACCCAAGCAAGACCCCGCTTTGGCGGGGTCGCTAAGAAAGGCTAGTTTATTTCCATTTTATAATAATAAATAACAATGACATTAAATAAACTCTTTTAGGAGGGTTATAATATATTTCCATAAAGTGATGGAAGTTGTGACATATTTTATGTGATAAATTATAATTAAGAATTAGAACTCTTTCGCTGGAAGAGTCTGGGCAGTATTGTTTGTTGTTTCTGGTTAGTTTGAAAAATCGTATCAAAAAAAGGCCTTTGACCCTTCTGATTCAAAAGTATGAGAAAGGTCTAATGCAGTCATTGCTTTAAATATAAGAAAAATGGAGTTTCGTGTGGACCGTATGCGCCGCGCAGGTGTTATTTGATGCATCTAAGCCTTAGCCTAGGAAATCTACTCGATAATGGATATATGAGATCCATCTAAATTCCTATGCTTCGTCAGCGTAGCCAAATTATTTGGTTTAATGTGGGAGCCTTGTTACTGTACTGACTATAAATGTAGGTGAATCCTCCAAGCCTCAATGAATAAATTAATTTGTCAAATAACTGTAATGGAGACGTTGTTTATCAGCAAATATGATTGACATGTCTCTTGTGAGCCAAGTGCCCAGATATCTGGACCTGATGTCATGCACTGCAAGGGCCTGAGTAGCATTGTTCCCTCATGTATAATTAGCAATAATAGATATAATGGCTGTGTATGTGCCAAGTGCCCAGATATCTGGACCTGATGTCATGCACTGCAAGGGCCTGAGTAGCATTGTTCCCTCATGTATAATTAGCAATAATAGATATAATGGCTGTGTATGTGCCAAGTGCCCAGATATCTGGAATCTGGACCTAAGGTCATTCACTGCAAGGGACTGAGTAGCATTGTTCCCTCATGTATAATTAGCAATAATAGATATAATGGCTGTGTATGTGCCAAGTGCCCTGATATCTGGA